>RJWJ010000281.1:0-67584 GCA_004363605.1 Indri indri
TGGAGCGCCTGCTTGGAGGCTGCGCCGCCGCCGCCCGCCCCCCCCGTGGAGGAGCCACGAGGCGCCTCTGCAGGTGGCAGCAGAGCCTGGAGGCCTGCATGGTGCCACATTTTTGGCAGATGGTGTTCAGGCTCCAGCACTGCACTTTAATACCTGTGTGACCTTGCGGGAGTCACTTGGCCGCTCAACCACCTGTGCCCCCATATGCGTTCACGAACACTTGCTTTGCCTGGTTAAAAGTTGAGGGTCGGGCTCAGTGGGGTGCACAGGTGTTGGCACCTGGAGCTGCGAGGGCTCAGGCATGGGGGGCTCAGCGCACTGGGACATGGCCTGGGCAGGTGAGTGAGCCGGGCGTCTGCTTTGGGCTGCTTCCTCAGGGAGAGCTGGGGGTGCTGGGGGAGGGCTGTCAAGACCAGCACACCCCCTGAGACTTGCCGGGAGACCCCGCCTGCCTGTGCTCCTGGCCCTGCGGGAGTGGGCATTTCTCAGCGTGAGAAGCGGTCATGCTTTTTTTTCTTAAATGCTCATGGGGCAAAGTAAGAAGACAGAGGTCTGCTTGTTTTCAGGGCCAGCCAAGGGGGGGTTGTTCTGACCCTGTCTCACCACAAAGAAGAAAGGGCCTGAGGCTTTGCACAGGCTGCCCAGAGGCCCTGCCCCGTGGACCTGGGCTGTGTCGTGGGCAGACTGTGGGCAAGGACCAGCCAGCCGGGGGCTGATCGGCGCCTGAGCGGCTGACCCACCCCCAGGGCTGGCCCAGACCGCAGCCTGACCTGGTCCCGCCCTTCCCCTCAAGGGAAGTAATCGGTGTCTCTAATTAGCGAGAGTGCTGCTCACAGAGTAGAGGCCACACGAGCAATGGAGGTGTCCTGGGCGCCTGGCCCCGGAGAGGTGTGGTCCTTTCTGGTTTGAGGAGGGTTGGCCCTCCCCTCCTGGGGCCTGGTTCTCTGCTTCTCCCCCCCCCCCAGGTGCCATGCAGTTCCCTCCCCCACCAGGTGAGGCTGGAACCTGGAGCCGCCTGTCCTTGCATGTTGAGCAAGGCTCCTTTGGCGTCACTGCCCCTCGGCCCCCGCCCCCACCCAGGTGCTCGTTGGCAGCAGCCCCTGCCTGGAGGGGTCAGGGAAGGCGGCCACCATGGAAGCATGGCCCTGTGCCAGGGTGCAGTGGACAGTGCCTGGCGGCCAGCGCCCTCCCCAAGGGCTGTCCAGCAGGGCCCCTGGCGTGACTCTTGGGAGGGTTCTGAAGCTCCTTGATCACTTTGCCCCACATCCCGGCCCGGCCCCCACAGTGGTGTCCTGCGTGGACAGGGGCTACTGCCCGTGTGGCCACTCTGTGCTCAGGCCCAGGCCCTCTGTGCTGCCTGGCTCGCACAGTGGGAGGATGACTCTGGTGCTGCAACCCCGTCCCTGTCTATGCTGCCCCCTGCCCTTGGGGGGGCTCCCCTGGGTGTGCTCGAAGGTGGCCGTGAGTGTGGGGCGTCACACTTAGCTGGGGTCGAGCTTGCTTGGGGTCCGAGCTGGGTGGGGGTGGGGGCCGGGATTCTGGCCTCCACCTGCTCTTGTCTGGCCCTGGCTCCCCTCTTCTGTCTGGAGCTCTGGCCTGGCCAGGGGAAGCAGGGTAGGTCCCATGAGTGGTGACACCAGTGGGTTGGGGGATGTGGGGGGCCTGAGAGCCCCCACGCACCCCCACAGTAGGCACTTTCCCTCGGCCCAGGCCGACAAGGCCACTGTGCCCTGCCCCTGTGCTCGTGGCGCACACCGTGGCTGCGCAGGAAGGCTGCTCTCCCTCACCCCTGCGGAGATGCCATCACCCTTCAGGGCCCTCCCTGGCCGTCTTGCCTCTGGGTCCCGTTTCTTTGGGCTTCCTGGTCATTTCCAAGTCCCCATACATCTTTGTCCGTTTTGAGATGTGGTGAAAAGGTGAGGCTCTGGAGTCACCCCACAGGGCCCAACTCCTGATGGCACTGGTGGGTGCTTTACTTCTCTGTGCCTCGGTTTCCTCATCTGTCAGGTGGGGCTGCCTGGCCGCCCTGTTGACTGCGTTGTTGTTGTTCTGAAACGATGGTGTGGAGCAGGCACGGCGGCAGGGTCCCCGGTGGGGCCTTAGGAGGGCTCATCAGGGTCCCTGCCTCGGTTTCCCTTTTCTAACCCTGAGCACACAGGACCATTGTGGGGGTCTAAAAGCACCTGTCTCCCGCAGGTGCATCTGCAGACACAGCAGGAGGTGAGGCTGCGCATGACAGGCATGGCGCTGCGCGTGGTGCGCTCCGACGGCATCCTGGCGCTCTACAATGGCCTGAGCGCCTCGCTGTGCAGACAGGTGCGCGGCCCAGTGGGTGCACACCGGCCGCCGGCCCCGGCTTCCCACCTGCCAGGGCCGCCTGGTCCCAGAGCCCACGCCCTGGACACAGACCCTCTGTGGGCGTCTGGGCTGCGCCTCCTCTCCCAGGCGCCTCACGAGGAGGGGCTGGTGCCCCAGGGTGGGCGTGGGGCCTGCTTCTGCTCTCCACGAGCGTTAGCTCCATTCTCACGGCTGAGCCCAAGTTTTCCACTTACAGATGGAGAAACTGAGGCCTGGGGAGGGAGGGGGAGGGTGCGGCCTTGGATTTATGAGATGGCTCAGCCGCTTGTTGGCCAAGTGGCCTTGGGAAAGGCCCCCTGTGTCCCTGTGGTCCATGGGCCAGTGGCTGTGTACTGGTTGGGGCTAGGGCTGGGGTGTGGGGGTGCCTGTCCTCTGAGCCAAGCCCTTCTCCCGCAGATGACCTACTCCCTGACTCGGTTCGCCATCTATGAAACTGTGCGGGACCGCGTGGCCAAGGGCAGCCAGGGGCCGCTGCCCTTCCACACGAAGGTGTTGCTAGGCTCCATCAGCGGTGAGCGGCCAGCGGGGGCGGGCACGGGGCGGCCGGATGGGAACAGCGAGGGCGATCGCTGTTGGCTCTGGGGTTTGTGTCACTCCAGGTTTAACTGGAGGCTTCGTGGGGACGCCCGCGGACCTGGTCAATGTCAGGTAGGTGTGCCCCTGCCCCCCCCCCCCCCCCCCCCCCCCCCCCCCCCCGCCGCCGCCCCGCCGAGGTCGGGCCTTTCCTGTCCCCAGGTGACTGAGGGCTGGCCGGGGCCGCTTGCCGGGGCCCTGGAGTCCCAAGCATAGGAGGGGCTGGGTGCCCACCCTGCCCGCCCAGCTGACCAGCAGGGTGAGCCCACCGGCCGCCCACCCCTCCTGAGCTGCAGTTCTGTTTCAGGATGCAGAATGACATGAAGTTGCCCCTGGCTCAGCGGCGCAAGTGAGTCATGGGCTGGGGGTGCAGGAGGCCTGGCCCGGAGGGACCCCCAACGGCTCTGCCGTGACCCAGCCAGGGCTCCAGCAGGCCACGCTGCCTGTGGGGTCACAGAATGGCAGGGGGAGTGCTGATGGCCTTCGGGAACAGATACCGGGTACATCTGGAGTCATTAGGGGTGTCACTCGGTCCCCCGGGACCTCTGGGCTCTTCCCGTGTGGCAAGACTCTTGTTAGACTGGGGCTGGGCTGGGGACCATCCCCCCGTGACCTGGGTCCCAGGCGTGGTCCAGGCTGGGCGCCCCAGTGCTGTGAGTACGGTGGGGGCCCGCCGCCTTTCCATCAGTAGTCGGCATGGTCTGAGCGCGGCATGGGAGGAGCCCAGGAAGCTCCCTGTCCCCGGCTGTGCGGCCAGTCTGTGCTGTGTGCGGGTGCCGTGCCCACCGGGTGCTCTGGGCACTTGCCAGCCGGGGCTCTGTCGGAGCAGTTGGGGTTAGAGCCATCGGAGTAGGGTGGGGCGGCCCTTGCCTTTGTCTCAGCTGGCAGCCCTCAAAGGGGCCGGCGCCAGGTGTTTCCTTGGAGAGCAAACACCTCACGGAGCCTCGGGCCCTATGACGGGGGCACGGCTCTCCCTGGGGCCTGGGAGGACCTTCCCGTGGGACCTAGTGGTCAGAAGAGCCTCATGTGGCCTGTTCTGTGTCCCTGGCAGCTACGCCCATGCCCTGGATGGCCTGTACCGCGTGGCTCGAGAAGGTGAGAAGGGCAGGCGCTCTGCAGGGGGAGGCAGGGGCGTCGTGCAGGACTGGGTGTCTAACCACACCCCTTCCTTGCACAGAGGGTCTGAAGAGGCTGTTCTCGGGCGCGACCATGGCATCCAGCCGAGGAGCTTTGGTCACTGTGGGCCAGGTAGGCTCCTGTGCAGGTTGGGGCTGGGGCAGCGTCTGGGACCTCTGTACTTTGTCTTTAAGGGGATCCCAGAGCAGGGCAGTGGGCACCGAGACCCCCGTTGGGGAGCTGGGGCGGTGGGCACGGTGAGTCAGGGCCACAGTCCTTCCGCTTTCTGCCCTGACCCTGGAGCAAGCAGGTGCTTGTCACCATGGGGCCTATCTGTTCTCCCTGGAGTTGGGCCCGTGGCAGCCCTGACTGTCCCTGTCCTGCCTACAGTTGTCCTGCTACGACCAGGCCAAGCAGCTGGTCCTCAGCACTGGGTATCTGTCTGACAACATCTTCACTCACTTCATTGCCAGCTTCATCGCGGTAAGTGGCCTGGGTGGGCATCCCTGACCTGGTCTTGGGAGCTGAGGGCACCTGGAATGCAGTGAGGGTTCGAGGGGCGCAGGGGGCCTTGGCCAGTCTGGCCCTGCCTCTTTGGGGATGAGGGAGTTCACGGCCAGCCCTGCGCCCAGACCAGGGTGCTCCTGGCAAGCCCCTGAGCCCCAGGGCCATAGCCCCAGGACGTGTCCTGGGGTCAGTGCAATGGCGCTTTTTGGGCTGGCCTGTGGGGGACGTGCGAGGTCGTGGGTGGTGCCTGCAGGCCGGTCACTGACGAGCCCCTCCGCAGGGAGGATGCGCCACATTCCTGTGCCAGCCCCTGGATGTGCTGAAAACCCGCCTGATGAACGCCAAGGGCGAGTATCAGGTGCGAGGGGCGTCCAGGTCGGGGGTCCTGCTCTGCCACCGGCTGGAGTGCAGTGGTGGGATCACACTCACCGCAGCCTCCAACGCCTGGGCCTCCCGGGAGGACGGCAGGGGATCACAGGCGGAGCCACTGAGCCAGCCTCGAGGGTCAAACTGCATTCGCTGTTGCTTCTCTTATCTCTGCAGGGGGTGCTCCACTGCGCGGTGGAGACAGCCAAGCTGGGGCCCCTGGCCTTCTACAAGGTGCGGCAGCAGGGAGGCGGGGGAAGGGGTGGCGCCCTCACCCTGGGCTCTTGGTGTCTCTGGTCTCTCACGCCTCTCCTCTCCTTCCAGGGCCTCTTTCCCGCCGGCATCCGCCTCATCCCACACACCGTGCTCACCTTCGTGTTTTTGGAGCAGCTCCGCAAACACTTCGGCATCAAAGTGCTGTCCTGACCCGGCCGTGGGTCGCCAGCACCAGGTTCTTCCAAAGAGTTGGGGTGGGGGTGCTGGACCCGGCGCCTGCTCCTGGAGCCTCAGCCCCTCCTGGCCCTCCCTGCCCCCATGATGGTTGGCCCCTCGCAGGTGCCGTGGCCGGTGGGTGCTCGAGCCCACGGCACCGTCTCCCAGCAGTGTAGAATAGTCTGGAGGCAGAGTGGGACCACGCGCCCTGGCTGCCGCTCACCACCCTCTGCTCGTGCACATGCACTGTCGGGAGGGACCGTGCCTTTGTGCCCCCGAGGGCAGCAGTGACACCCAGCGGGGCGAGCAGAGCTCAGACCAGGAGCCAGCTCTAGGAGGGATGGGCTCCAGCGCAGGCAAGGCCAGGCTGGTGACAGCGGGGTCCCTGAAGTCTCTGCCCACCGCCACCCCCAGTTGCTTTAATGGTTTCACCAAACCTCTCAGTGCCACCAGGCTGCTCCTGTCTTCAGGGAACGTGCCTGTGTTCCTCAGGCCACCCGTGTCCTTCCCTCCTGGCTCCCTGGGGGAACGGAACCCACGTGGGGCTGAGGGGCCAAGGCGGCCGCAGGTGCATCCTGTGTGCACAGCAGCTGCCCGACAGCCAAAAAACGGCTGCCTGGGTTCCGCTGCCAGAGCAGCCTGTCCCCTGCAAACAGGGCTGGCCACCACGTCCAGCTGCCTCCCAGGTCCCCTGGAAGGGCCGCGGGCACCAGAGTGCAGCCCACATGCTCTGCAGCAGCTGCTAATAAAGACGGAGCCACTCTGTCTCTGTCCCCCACACTGTGCGCCATCCAGGGCAACACGCACCCCCAAGTGGTGCAGGGCCGAGGGCCTTCGCTGGGACCATGACATTCGGCGACTGGTGGGCAGAGGAATTGGGAGAGTGATGCCAGGGTTGCAGCCCCCAGGGGGGTCTGGGCCAGTATGGAGTTCCTGGACCCCACAGGGCCACCCCTTCCCAGCAAGCACCAGGTGCTACAGCCCCCTTCCCGCACCCCCCGCCCCAAGTGAGCAAGCCAGGCTGGGCATCCGCGGGGCAGGACTGCCCTCTCCCACCGGCTCTGGGGGTGCCTCTCAAGGGAGCCCCAGGCCGTGGGCCCAGGAGAGGCTGATGGGCTGGGGTTGGAGCCAGTGTGGACGCTGCCCTGAGGCCTGGAGCTGCCCCAGGACAGGCCGGGCAAGGGGATGGGCCTGTGGTCACACCCAGACGCTGCCCTAGGCCTGGGCAGGGAGACCCGTGGGGGCCTCGAGGGTGTGGAAAAGCGGATGAGAACACAGTGGGAGTTGCACAGCTCTGCACCTGTGCTGAAAACCACTGTCACAACAAGCCTGTCGTCAGGACCCCCACCACCTCCCTGTCCTGGCTTCAGCTGTGACTGCCAGCCCCACAGATCCTTCCCCACCCACAGGGTGATTTGGAAGCAGGTCTCAGACACGGTGTCATTCACATATAAATTACTAAAGCACGTGTCTAAAGATTATTTTGTCTGCAGAAGGTGGTCCCCACCCTGTGACCCCCCCCCCCACCGGGAAATAACAAACATAACTCCGACAGCAATTCTTTACACAAACCCTCGACATCCTCGAGCGTCCACGCCACACCCACGTTCCCCAGGCACCGTGTCTGCTTTGGTAGGAGTTGGTTTTATTTGGACCAGGGTTCAACCGGAGCTTTCAGGTTTTCATGTAACAATGCCCGGGTTGGACACTCCCAACTGAGTGAGTTCATAGAGGCAGCTCTGGCTGGCGCATCCCACAGGGGGCCACATTCTTAGAGCAGCTTTGATTTGGACCTGGAACAGTGTCCTCTCCCTGCCCTCGGGAGGTGCCTGCCTGGGGGGCAGTGCTGGGTCCGGTTTGGCAGGGCCAGGCCTGGCAGCGGCTCCAGCAGGGCAGGGTGCAGGGGGGGTGAGAGGGGAGGGCGCCGGGCAGAGCTCCCACCCACCTTCCAGAAGCTGTTTCCTGGGAGGCCAGCGGGGGTGGGGCAGAGGGCAGCCCCTCCCTGGAGAGCTTACATCCCAGGGGCCCCACGCTCCCTCTGGGGGAACCATCCCCCAGCACTCAGTCCTGGGGGTCTGCTGCCCCTGTCTGCAGGTCACATGGCCCTAAGCCGGAAGCCAACTGAGTGCCCACTAGGGCCCTGGGGACGGTTCCAAACCCTGCACTCAGCGTTTCATAGTCAGCCTCAGCTCTTTGCTCAGTGACTGCAGCTTACACAGTTAACACAGTCCTGGTTTGTTGTCAAGACACTCCAACAGGGATGCCAAGCCAGTAAGATGGGGGAAAATAGTCTTTTCAACACACAGTGCCTGGGCAGTTGTCCACATGCAGAAGGACGCAGCTGGATCTTACCTCACACAAGGCAGTTCCCAGGCTGGGCATGGTGGCTCCTGTGGTCCCAGCTACTCAGGAGGCCGAGGCAGGAGGATCACTTGAGGCTGCAGGGAGCTGTGATGACACCACTGCACTCCAGCCTGGCCAGAGAGACTCTGTCTCAAAAAAAAAAAAAAAGTAACTCTGAATTATTATATATCTTAGAGGAAAACAGGTAAATCTTGTGACCTCAGATTTGGCAAAGGATTCTTAGACACCAAAAGCACAAGGAACAAAAGAAAAAATAGATACATTGAACTTCATCAAAATAAAAACTTTTGTGCTTCAGAGGATGCCGCCAGGAAAGTGAGAATCCACACAATGAGAATATCTGTAAATCATACTTGATAAGGGACTCATGTCTAGAATATGTAAAGAACTCTTAACAACAAAAAGACAATGTTTTTTAAATGGCAAAGGGGCATGATGGCTCACACCTGCAGTCCTAGCACTCCGGAGGCCGAGGCAGGAGGATCATTTCCTTTAAAACTTAAAACTCCAGGCTCAACTTGAGCAAAGTAGGAAAAGAAAGAAAGAAAACAGAACTTTAGAAGCACCACACGTATTTTTTTTTTTTAGAAGTTTTGACAAAGTATATTCTTTAAAATTGAAAAAAATTATTCCATATGATGCCTGTTATATTGAGGATGAAGAAGTAACTCCAAACTAGATACATTATTAACAGCAACTGTTTCTCCAAGTTTCCACTGAGTAAACCTATTTGTTGGGCATGTTTTAACATTACAAATGATTTGTAATAGACCAGCCTGAGCAAGAGCCAGACCCCGTCTCTACTAAAAATAGGAAAATTAGCCAGGCATGGTGGCGCGTGCCTGTAGTCCCAGCTACTCGGAGGCTGAGGTGGGAGGATCGCTTGAACCCAGGAGTCTGAGGTTGCTGTGAGCTAGGCTGATGCCACAGCACTCCAGCCTGGACAACAGAGTGAGACTCTGTCTCAAAAAAAAAAAAAAAAAAAACCGAGGATTTAAGGATTTGAAAAAACATTTCTCTAAAGAAGTTCAAAAAATGACCAATAAATACATGAAAAGACACTCAATATAAGTTATTAAGTAAATGCAAATCACAACCACAATGAGATACTACTAAACACAGGTTGGGCTGGCTAAAATCAAAGGATAGCTAATAACAAGTGTTGCCGAGGACGCAGAGCAATCGGAATGCTCCTGGTGGGAATGCAAAGTGGCGCAGCCTCTGTGGTGAAGTCTGGCCGTTCCTCAAAAAACGCTAACCCCGGAGTCACCCTATGGCCCGGTGGAGGCTAAAGCGGCTCCATCCCAGGTGCGGATCCGCCTTGTTGACCTATGATTAGCCCCAGGTCCAAGAATGCCTGAGGCTTCTACTTTCACAAGATCCTGCACTTAGGTCAAACCACCTGGGTGTTATTGTGAACACATGCCTTAAATCCCATCCTTCGGCAAATTCCTGCCTCTCCCTGAGAGGTCGACTTCACTGTCCCTCCCTGAGGGACAGTGATGAGCTGAGTCCTGGGTCTGTGGGTGACAGTGCAGCACCCACCATCTCATTTCCCCACCGCCCAGGACCTGGCCTCTGTTCCCAAGTCCCTGTTAGGTGTTTCTGAGAAGCCGGGTTTGTCAGCCACTTCCTTCAGTCTCAGCTTCCTCGGCCTTTGAGGGTTGGTTTGCACAGACCCGCCCACCACAGTCAGCCAGCAATTCCACTCCTGGGTGTGTACCCAAGAGGAAAGAAAACATACTTACAGAAACTCGTAAACACATGTTTACAGCAGCATTTTTCTAATGGCCAAAAAGTGGAAACAACCCAAATATTCATCACTGGATTCATAGATAAAATGTGGTCTGTCCGTACAATGGAATATCATCTGGCCATAAAAGGGAACAAAGCTCTGATACGCACAGCGGCAGCGGGCCTTGAGAACATTCTGCTCAGAGCAAGCCCAGGCGCGAAAGGCCACCTGCTGCGAGATTCTGCCTACGTGACGTACTCGGACCAGGCAAACGCACGGTCACCGCTCCACGGTTGCCGGGGGTGGGGCAGTCGGAGTGACCAATCTGGGCACGGGGTTTCATTTTGGGGTGATGAGGATGTTCCAAAACTTACTGTGATGATAATTGCACAATCTGAATATACTGAAAACCAGTGAATTATGCACTTTAAGTGGGTGAACTGTATGGTTTGTGAATTTGTATCTATACATTTTTCTGTTAGACAAAAAAAATAAATAAAAAGCAAAAACACCAGGTGACACAGACAGGCAGCAAGAAGAGAGCGACACAAACGAGGTCCCTCCACGTCCGCTGCTCCGCAGCGGCTGGTTCAGTGTCCGTGGCCGCCAGCCCCACGGTTCCAGGAAATGCTCAGAGACAAAAGGAAAACTTTGAAAAAAATGGGATCATAGCACGTGTGACAGTTTAGAATGTTAAATAAAAACATTAAATATGTCATTCATTAAATAGAGTAGCTGGGACTACAGGCCCAGCATGGGCCACCATGCCAGGCTAGTTTTTAAATTTTTACGTAGAGGAGATCTGGCTCTGGTGCCCCGGCTAGTCTCGAACAGCCGTGAACTGCCGCACCCAGGCTGCGCTCAACTTTAAAGAGAGACTCTGATTAGAGGAACACGGTGCGAGCTCTGTGCCAACACTGCGGATGCCATGCCTGACGCGGAGGCGGCTTGGGGACACCGGCCAACATGAGGACACCTGTGTGACCTGCAGGCCCCACAGAAGTGCTGGTTCCCGCCCTGTGACTCAGCCCTCAGTGGAGTTTTGGGTCCTTGAGTGAGGCTGGTGGGTTTGGGGACAGTCTGGGGACAAGGTCAGATCTGGAAATCAGCCCAAAGGAGCAGAGGGGCTGGGGCAGGTGGGGACCTGCTGGGGACGCGCAGAGCCACCAGTGTTCCCTGCGCCCACTCAACTACAATTACTGACTCTACAAATAGGGTTTGGGGGTTTTTTGTTTGGTTTTCCTTTTTTTTTTTTTTTTGGGACACAGTCTTGCTGTCTTGCCCTGGCTCTAGAGTGCAGTGGCGTCATCATAGCGCACAGCAACCTCCAACTCCTGGGCTCAAGTGTCCTCCCGCCATGGCCTCCCAGAGCGCAGGGCCCACAGGCTGAGCCCCACGCAACAGCCGGTTTTGTTTTGTAAAGCGACTCCACAGGGCACTGCAAACCCAGACAGCACAGACGTCTCCTGGCCGCCCCCCACCCCCAGGCCCTTCCCGTTACCTGGATTCAACAAAAGGAAAGAAACACAAGTGAGGCGGAAGGAAGCTCTGGTCTTCAGAAAACTATTTCCAGAGATGTTTGTTCCCAAAAGATGACGGAAAACGTGGGGAGAGCGGAGTGAGGCGGTTTCGTTTTCTCCCCCTCCTCCTCTTCTTTCACCTGCGATGGAAGGTGGCGTCTGACAGACTGCAGGGGCGCGACCTCCCCTCCCCTCTGCACCCCTAACTGTCCACAAGCTGAGGACCTCAGACGGGGCCGTGCACGGTCCCAGGGCACAGCGCCTCCCTCCAGGGGCTGCCGTGAGCCCAGCTCCCCACCAATGTGTCTGGGACGCCGCCCTCCCCAGGGCCAGGCTGGGCCTGTCTTCCCGCTTAGCCCACAGTCTGTGACGTCCCCAGCCACACTGCTCTTTCTCCAAGGTCAAGGTCGAGCCTGTCTCGTAACTCCTCACCCTGTGCCACAGAGCCCTGACAGGGTCCTGGCAGCCTGGGCACATCGGGCTTCTGGTGGCCTCGGTCCCCAACCGCAGAGGGTGGGCACGCAGGGCAGGCGGCTTTTCTGACTTGTGCTTCAGCCAGGCACCAGGATCACCTGCCAACTGTTTCATAATTTCTTTAATGAGAACGAGGTGTGTCCTTTGGTCTGTGAATTAGCTCTTCCATATTGTAACCGCCTGGAACGAGTCTCAACGACACCTGTGTGTTTCTGATAATCCCTCCCCTAACGAATGATCGGGACTTTCAGCTGCTCCCAGCGAAGGGTTTTTCCGCAGGACGAGGGAGCTGAGGTTCTCAAGCCCTGGGCAGACTCCCGACGCCAGGACGCGCCCCGCCAGCCGCATCGCCACTAGCCGGGGAGACAGACTTGAGGGGGTGTCCCTTGTTCTTCTGACAAGACGTCTGCGCATTAAAAATTTCTTTCTTCCTTGGCAACCCTCCTTGTCTCAATAATTGGACCTTTGCTCGATCCGTACCTGGACCCGGACCCAAACCCCCTCGTGGCTTCGACATCACCCCGAGACGCTGCTCCCATTCATCTCGAACACGCTCCTGTTCCACTTCCAGGGTTTCCGCCCCAGGAACCCCTTCCCCTGGGTCTCGGTCTCCACGCCCCACACTCCTGGCCTCGGCCCTGACTGTTGCCCCCTCCCTTCGGTCCCTAACTTGACTCGTGGCAGCATTGGGTTTGTCCTCGATGTCCCTAGCTTATTTCAGGGCTCCCGGGCTCTGTGGCCTCCTCTCCGAGCAGCTGGCCTGGGCATCCGGACTGTCCCTGGCCAGCTGGGGACGTCCCTTCTCTCCTTCTTCCCCCTTCGTGTCTGGTCCTCTCCGTTTGCGCAGACAACCGCCCCCCTTCCTGGTCCTGCTGAGTGTCCAGCCCTTCCCTGGCCCCGTGTGGCTCAGCCCTCGGCTCCTGCAGACTGTCCTGGGCCCTGCTGCCCTCGCCCACGCCAGGCCACAGCACCGGAGCCGCCCGGGGCTCCCTAGAGCAGGTGGAGCCAGGGCTCCAAAGGCCACGTGAATCTTTATAACGGCTTTATGGAGGCATAATTGTCAGGCAATATCCTGTGCATATTTGCAGTATAACGCCGTGTAATTTGGACGTGAGCACACACCCCCGACACCCACCCATCAGGAGAGCGGGCGCGGGCTCACCCCTAAAGCCTCCCCACCCCTGTCCTCAGGCAACTCCTGGTTTGCTTTGATTATGACAGATGACTTTTCATCTTCCGTAACTTTAGGCAAATGGGATCACGTAGTCTGCCCTCCTGTCTGGCTTCTCCTCTCAGCCCGATTATTCTGAGGTTCATTCACGCTGCGGCGAGTTCACCACATCGCCTCGAGGAGCAGTTTCCGCTGGTGGCTGAATGGCCAGTTTGCTTATCTGCCGACGGGCACCCAGCTGTTTCCAGTTTGGGACGATTACAAATAAAGCTGCTGTGTGTACACGTCTTCGTGCGGACACACACTTCCATTTCTCTTGCTAAATGCCCAGAGAGTGGAATGGTATTTTCTTTTTTAAAAGATGGGGTCTCTCTCTGTCGCCCAGGCTGGTCTCAAACTCCCGGCCTCAAGTGATCCTCCTGTGCTGGGATCACAGGCGTGAGCCACCGCCGCAGGCCTGGAATGGTGTTATAAAACACCATTAAGAACCTACCAAGCCGGTCTCCACAGGGGCTGAACCATTTCCCACTTGGCGAGTGCCGTGGGAGGGGTCCGGTTGCCAACACCCACCAACACGCGGCGTTGCAACTGTAGCCGTCACAGCGGCTCTGTCGTATCTCACTGTGGTTTTCGTTTGCGTTTCCCTAACAGCTGACAAGTTCGCGCACCGTTTCCTGTGCTTACCCACGTCGGCGTAGCCGCTTTAGTGAAGGGCTGTTCAAATGCTTTCACCATTTATTTTAAATTGGTTTGTTTTCTTATTAAGTTTTTAAAAATATAACCCCAGCAAACAATATCTTTCAGTATATATATTTACTTTCATTTCCCTTGTGGGAAAGTTTTTAACTAAAATCTCAATTTCGTTAATAGATCTAGAGCTATTCATGTTGTCTACTCCTTTGGGGAGCTTTGGTAGTTTGTGTTTTTCAAGGAACATGTCAAATGTATTGGCATAAAGTTGTTCATAATATTCCCTTATTATCCTTTAAATCATTTTATTTATTTTTCTTTTTTTCCTTTTTCTCCCCGCGTCAGACAGGGAACGTGCCGATGCGGTGGCAGGTCTGAGGGAGGCAAGTCTCAGGCGCTGAGTGGGTGGGGACAGAAACCTGCCTCTCGGGTGCAATGAGCGCTCTGGGCCCCAGGCACACCCACGGCTGTGACTCAAGCATCACAAAAGTGACTTATGTAACAAAAACATTTATACCCCCTTAATATTCTAAAATTTTAAAAAAATACAGAAACAAACCCCAAATCCCCACACTTATGAACCGCAAACGGAACTGATTTACTTTTAAACCTTCAAGCTTTCTAAGCCATGCATTTGGGCCTATGCATTCTTCTCCTCTGAGGGTGGCTGTATTCCACAAGTTTTTGAACAGTCATGGTCTCTCATCATTGATTAAAATTTTTAATTTCCTCTTTCCAGGTTATTTGAAACATTATTTTTAAAAATAGACACATCCATAATTACACTGGGAGACTTCGCCGCCCCTCTCTCTGCAGTTCGTAGAACAACTACACAGAAAATCAGCGCGAGTAGCCGACCCCAACCACACGGTGACCAGTGACCGGCAGGATCGCACCAGTGGCAGACACGTCTAGGCTGGTGCCCGCAGAGCCCATTGCCCTGCGTGTGGCCTGAGCAGGAAACAAACCTCCACACATTGGAAAGCCTTGAAATCTACAGTGTGTCTCTAGCCGCAGTGAAGTCGACCTAGAAAATCTCCAAACACTGGAAAACTGAACAGCACACTTCAAAATAATCCACGGGGCAAAAGACAACATCTAAAGGGAAATTTTAAAAAAATATACTGAACTAAATAAACATGAAAATACAACATTTAAAAATGTGTGGCCTACAGCCAACAGTGCTTAGAGGGGAATTTATAGCATGAAGCGCTTGTGTAAGAAAAGGAGAAAGTTCACAAATTAAAAATCTAAGATTCCACCCTAAGAACTAGGGAAAAAAGAGCCAAATAAAACCTCAGCGAGCAGGTGGAAGAAAATAGCAAAGACGTGAGCAGACACCAGCCAAGTTTCTAACACACGATGGAGAAAACGCAACAAAAAGCACTTCTACGATTGTCGAGCCCCCAGCAAGACTGACGACGGCATGTCACTACGGACCCTGCAGGCACAGTAGAAGGTACTAAGGGAGGCCAGGCGGGTGGATCATTTGAGCTCAGGAGTTCGAGACCAGCCTGAGCAAGAGCAGACCCCTGTCTCTACTAAAAATAGAAAGAAATCAGCTGGACAACTAAAAATAGATAGAAAAAATTAGCTGGGCATGGTGGTGCATGCCTGTAGTCCCAGCTACTTGGGAGGCTGAGGCAGGAGGATCCCTTGAGCCCAGGAGTTTGAGGTTGCTGTGAGCGAGGCTGACACCACGGCACTCTAGCTGGGCAACAGAGCAAGACTCTGTCTCAAAAAAAAAAAAAAAAAGTGTTAAGGGAGTTTTATGAACAGCTCCACATACATGAATTTACAGCTTGGACAACGTGGGGCGATTCCCGGAAAAGCAAAGGCACGCAGCTCACCCTACGTGAAACAGATCACTCGAGCAGCCCTGTAACGTTAAGGAAATTGAATTCATAACTTTAAAACTCCCAAAGAAATCTCCACAAATCAATACGTGGAAAGTGTAACAAAGAAAGAAAAGAAAGAAATCTACAGCTCAAATGGTTTCACTGGAAAACACCAAATGTTTAAAGAAGAATTTTACACAATCTTTTCCAGAAAGTAAAAGGGGAGGGAATACCTCTTAATTCATTTTACTATTTATTTTTTATTATTTATTTTCATGTATTTTTTATTTATATATGTATTTATTATTTACTGTATATTTTTTATTTTTATTATTTATTGATTGACAGAGTCTTGCTCTGTTGCCCGGGCTAGAGTGCTGTGGCATCAGCCTAGCTCACAGCAACCTCAAACTCCTGGGCTCAAGCAATCCTCCCGCCTCAGCCTCCCAGAGTTGTAGGATTACAGGCGTGAGCCACCACACCTGGCGATTTTATGAAGCTAGTATTTTCCTGATACCAAAACCAGAGATGACACAAGATAAGAAAATCTCAGATGGCCAGGTGTGGTGGCTCACGCCTGTAATCTCAGCACTTTGGGAGGCTGAGGCAGGAGGATCGCTTGAGCCCAGGAGTCGGAGGTTGCAGAGCTGCGATGGTGCCATGGCGCTCTAGCCTGGGCAACAGAGCAAGATCCTGCCTCTGAAAATAAAAATAATAAATAAAGATGCACAACTATTATGTACCCATAATAATTAAAAATAAAAAATAAGTAAAAGTTAAAACTTAGCCGGGTGTGCTGGTAGGAGCCTGTAGTCCCAGCTACTCGGGAGATTGCGGTGACGGGATCGCTTGAGCCAGGGGTTCCAGCCTGGGTGACAGAACAAAACTCTATCTCTTAAAAAAAAAAAAAAAAAAGGCCCGGCCTGAAAAGGTTTAATTTAAAAAGAGTTTTTGAAAAGGTGGTTGTTTTTGGTCATCTATTTAATGTTAATTTCAAATCACATTGTGGAAAAAAATGTGGCCCAGGTGATTCTGCTTTTTGAAGGTACTGAGATTTTGTTGGAGTCTCACACCTGCTACATTTTTGTGAGTTGCTGCGTGTGTGCTGGACAGTGAGACGCGGGCCCCATGGGACACGTAGCTTATTTAGGTGTCCGTGTCTTTCTGATTGGGTGCACTGTGACGTTTCAACCTGTGTCCACACTTGGTTTTGTGTAGCTGCCGCCAATTCTAAGACTGTGTCAAAGGCTGTCACTGTGACATATCCCAGCCCTTCCCCACAGATCAAGGTGACGCGGACGGACCCTGATTGTCACCCGTATGCATGAATGGTCGTATGATAATTCAGGCCACCTGCCATCCTGTCCCCTCCCTCTTACTAGAAACACCCGTATTTTGTTCAAGCATCACCCTCTCCCCTAGGCCTGGGGCTTTGGGGACAGAGGGGCCCAGCCCAGCTCCCAGCGTGGGGCCGGGGGCTCACACCAGTCAGAAAGGCCCATGGTGACTGGTTTGGGGAAGGGCCTGTCACCCAAACAGGCCCAGGATATGGAAGGAGGTGTCTGTTGCAGCTGCTGGGTGGAAGCTTCTCTTCTCCACTGGCTCATTGGCTGGGTGAGGACACTGCTGGCTCTGCCGGAGGAAGCTCGGCTCCTGCCATGTGAACCGGGCAGCATGTGCAGGTGCTGGCAGCCGTCTTGTGACCATGAGGCAAGTCAGCCCCAGGCTGATGCAGACACCATGGGAGACAAAGAGAAGAACTAGATCTTTGGTCCTGCTGCCTCTCTGCACGATTAGTTAATTATACTTTTTCTAGTATCTTCTTCTGTTTGCTCTACTGGCTTTGGGCCTGAGTTTTACTTCCTCAATTTATTGTGTGTGCCTGTGCCACGGTGTTGGTTTTGCTCCTGTGTCTGTTGATTCCTGGGTGTCTGCACTCCTCTGTGCCTTCCCGGCTCCCCGTGTTAGTGACACAGGAGGGTCTGTGCAAGAGCGTGGCTGCTGCGTGTGGGAGGCCCCCGCTCCCACGGGGCGGAGGTCCAGCCCCCATGTCTACACCTGCTGCTTCGGTCTTGGGTAAACGCCACCACGGCCCAAAGCCCACCATGCTGCCCAACGAGGGAGAGGCCACTTAGTGACAGTACAGCTGAGTGACCCAGTTCCGGCCAATGAGATGTGAGGGGAGTTCCCTGGGGGCTTCTGGGAAGAACATCCCCACCAAAATAGACGTGGGAGGATAGGCCCTGTTGTTCTGCTGGGCGTTCCGTTTGGATGTGGGATTTGGTGCATCCCTCGTGAACCCCGACATCAGCCCTCAGTCCTGGGGACGTTTTCTTTCTCCGCCTCTTTGGCTCTTTCCTCCTGTCGCTTTGTTCCTTGTTCCGGGACACACTAGACGGATGCTAGGCTTGTCCCCAGGCCCCCAGGTCTCCTCCAGCTCCCAACTCCGGGCCTTCCGAGGGGTCCCCTTGGGGCTTCGGCCACCCAGTTCACTGGGCAGCGTCCATGTGGCTTGTCAGCCCAGCATTTGGTGGGGGGGGTTGTTTGAATATTTTTTTTACAGTCAATTAGAATTATTTCTTTGGCGCAGATCATGGATATACACCCCTAGGGTCTGCCTGAGGGCGTCAGTTCTTTCTAGGAAAAGTGTTTTTAGGAAACGCTACTGAAAGCAACAAGGCATGTGGCCTCACAGCCACCAGACGAGCATAAGATGTCGGTTGGTGTCCGTTGCTGGCAAGAACGTGAAGCGATGAAAACGTGCTCTGTGGGGGCGTCAGCAGGCGAGACCTCTTTGCAGGGGGCTTGGCAACAGCTGGCAGAGCTGCGGTTCCGCACACTCCACAGCGCCCGCCTGCTGGGACGGGGACCGCACACAGGAGCACCACGGCACACACGTGTGTACCTGGCAAGACACTACCACGAACAGCAACAAGTCAAAGAATCACGTCCAGTTACATCCACAATCATAATAGGAAATTTTTTTACATAAAATATTTAATAGAGAAACAATGAATTAGATCCGTCATGATCAGCCTCCTGCAGGGAGCACAGACAGCGCTTGCCCCAGGAGGCGTTTAAGGGCCAGAGGGTTAGAAATTACCAACACCCTCTCTGGTTATTTAAAAGAAATCCTCCAAGTGACCCCAGGTGCTCACACCCTCCTCCAGGTTCGATGCTCCTTGTCCACAGACCACCGTGCTGTGGGGGTGCAGCACAACAGGAAATTTCAGAGAAATTCGTGAGTCAAGCAGATTTTTTAAAATTATCAAGGATGTAGAAGATTTGAACACGACGATGAGCTTGAGCTCACAGACGCACCCACAACCCACACCCAGGAAGCTAGGGACGTGCGTTTGCTTTAGACGCCCTGGACCCTTTGCCAAAACGATCGTGCTTTCGTGGCAGAGGGTGTCAGAGAACTGCCTGGGTCTAAACACGACTGAACTAGCTGAGTAAAAAGAGAGTTGGTTTTTTCTAAAGAATATCATATGTTTAGAAGCTAAAACAAACATCGCTAAATAACCGAGCCGCTAAAGAGAATTACGAACATTTAGAACCGCCCAACGGTGAAAACGGAGCAGACCGAAGTCCACGGACTGCAGCCGAAGCGCGGGCTCCTGCGCAGTTCCCACGAAACCGAGAGGGCCCGCGAGAAATTCAACCCGAGCAATCATTAAAGTACCAGGGTAAACCCAAAAAGGACAGAAGGGATAAAATAATAAAGATAATAATAGAAATGAATGAAATAGAAATTACCAGAAACCCAAAGTGCTACTTTAAAAAGATATAGAAAATAAACCTCTATCGTGACCACTCAGGAAAGAGATGACATAACTCATGAAGGAAAGAACAGCCTCAGGAAACGCTACGGCCTGAGCAGCAAGAGAACACCGCAAACGACTGTGTGCCGACACATCTGAGCGGTAAGATGAAACGGATAATGTTCTAGAAAACATTGAGACTGAATACACAAACGGTAACCGGACAACGGCTACACATGACGACAGAATTCTGACCCTCGGCCTCTGCAGCAACCAGCCCGGAGCCAAACCACAACCTCTGCAGCAATCGGCCCGGAACGGTCGGACTTGGTCAATAACGGCCAGCTTCCCTCGTTTTTGTGCTCACTCCCGACTCAGGACCAGCCGGAGAAAGCCAGTGTGCACCCCTAACCTGATCCCTAGAGCCCCACTTGCAGGGAGCCGCCCCGGCAGGCACACCTGCGCCCTTCCCCGTGCGGCTGCCGCTGTCCCGTCTGCCTGTCCCCGAGCCCCGGGCCAAACAGAGGTGACGGTGGCCGACGGTCTCGCTGCAGCCAGCTCTGAATAAACAGGCTCTGTTCTCCTGCGAGTGATGTCTGCTTATATCCACATACAAGTTACCAAAATTCACACACACCCCCTCCGACAGCAGATCTGGCTGGTTTTACAGACGAATTTTTTTTGTTTTTTTCTTTTTTTTTTTAGCCACCACAGTGCTGAGGAATTACAGGTGCATTTGTACTAAATGTTCATGGAACAGAAAAATTCATGTCTTAAAATTTTCACAGAAGGCTAGCATGATCTCAACCCCAAAATGAAAATTAAAAGACCAATCTGTTTCATGACTATAGTTACAGAAAGCCTACATAAACTATTAATAAATTGAACTCAGCTGCATATAAGAAAGAAAAGTTAGACCTCAGGATCATGTTGAGCTTCTATCAGCATTTCACCGCCAGGAAACTGATTAATGTAACCTGCATTACACATTCAGATTAAAGGACGGAAGTCTGTGACCATCTCAACAGCTGCAGAAAGAGCATTTGATACAATTCAATACTCATTTGCTGTAAAAAAAAATCTCTTAACAACCTAGGAGTACAGCAATCCCCTGGTCTGATACAGGGCATTTCCTTAAAAGATACAGCAAAATTAAAAATCCGTAAATTATAGAAAACATACACGTTTGATTACATAGTGTTTTTAAAAATGTATGGCGAAAGACTCCATAAACAAATATACACACAAATAACAGCCCAGAGAAATGTTTGCAAAGTATGTGATAAGTTCCTATTGTCTTACTATTCAGATTGAAAAAAGAAGTTCTTAATATACTAATTGCATCTACAAAGTACTGAGAACAACCTGATAGAAAAAAACGGGCTAAGATTAGAAATGTTTTACGGGTTTCAGACTCTGCATTAATCAGGAGTCTTTTGATTACATTGTGCAAAAACCCAGCTCACACTGACTTGTGCAACAGGAAATGTATCGGCTCACGTAACCAAAGGTCCGGGTGTGTTGGCTCAGTCCAGGTGCTCAAAAGATGTCTTCCCTCATTCCTCTTTTCCTGTCTCAGCCCAGCTTTCTCCTGCGTGACTTCATCCCCAGCAGTCTCTCCTCGAGAGGTGGCCACATTCTACCAGCTCGGCTTCCCCAGGGAGGGGAGGGCAAAGCCCCTGCTGACCTTTCCTGACCCCCAAGCCATCTGCCTTTCCCAATCTCCCTCCGCTCTTCAGCACAGGCCGGCCAAGCCTGGGTTTGCAGCCTCGCTTGGACTGAGAGTCCCCAAAGGAAAACCAGGAGGCCATGAACAGAGTGAGGGTGGCGGTGGGAGGCAGGGGGAGAGGATGGAGAAGGTTCCACAGGCAAAAGAGGAGTTCTGCCCGGCACAACCCAATTTAGAAATCAAAACAGGTCTGGATCCTGTCCCTGCCCAATGAACTCACTCTTTCACTTGGAGCAGCTGCCGTGTGCTCCAGAACGCAGAGAACCGCCTTCCCGGGCCCTGCACCTGCACTGGCTTAACTCATCACACAGACCTGACCGCCACGATTCAGGAGAGAAGTGCGGGGAGCCTGCCCGCAGCTGGGATCTGAGGGCCGAGCAGGAGAGGGAGGAGAACGGGGCAGAGAACAGGGGGCACCGAGGCCCCGCAGTGGGCGGGAGGGCGGCAGTCTGAGGCCGGGACGGCTGGGGCCGTGTCCAGGGGCTCGGCAGGGCCGGGGCACGCACTCAGGAGCTGTTAGGGGGTCTTGATCAGGGTAATGATGGGGTCATGTTTGGGTATCATTTTAAAAGGATGCCCCTGGCTGGCAGTTAAACATGGAGTGACAGTGTGACTCAGTGATGCCACTCCTAGGTACGTACCCAAGAGAAATGAAAACACGTTCACACAAAAACCTGTGCACGCCATGTTCAAAGCAGCTCCATTCACAATCCACAAAAGGCGGAAACAACCCAAGTGTGTACCACTGGATGAGTGGATAAACTGCGTGTGGCACGTCCACGCAGCGAACTGCTATTCAGTCTTGAAAAGGAAGGATGCTGCAACGCGGGGGGACCTTGAAGATGTGCTATGTGAAATAAGCCCAGCACAGGACAAACACTGTGTGATTTAGCTCATGGAGGCATCCGGAGTCAGGAAATTCATAAAGACGGAAGCCCGTCAGTGGTTGCTTTGTGATGGGGAGGTGGGGATGATAGCTAAAGGGTAGGGGGGATTTCTTTTGAGATGGGGTCTTGCTATGTTGCCCAGGCTGGACTGGATCTCCTGGACTGAAGCCATCCTCCTGCCTCGGCCTCTTGAGCACCTAGGACTATAGGTGCGTGTCATTGTGCCTGGCTTGGGGGTTTCTTTTTGAGGTGATGAAATGTCCTAAAATTGTGGTGGTGGCTGCGTAACTCTGAACATACTAAAACCCATTGAATTGCAGTTTAGATGGGTGGATTGCATGGTATGTGAATTATGTCTCAATAAAGTTGTTTAAAAACAGACACTCTTGGCTGGGGAGGACTGCAGTGTGCTGGTGACTTGGCCAGTGCTCCCCACTCCCAGCCCAGGCGCCCCCCCATCCTGCTCTGGGGTCCAGCTCTGAGGCCCCCCTTGGGGGGCCCACCCCGCCCCCCACAGAACTGAGGTCCTGGTGGCCCAGAATGGGCGCCCTGGTCAGAGTGGAGGGCGAATCGAGATGCTTGGACACAGAAGTAGCAGCCCCTTCCCCATCCCACCTGCAGCTGCCCAGGTGTGCCCAGTGACTGGGAGACAAGGGAAGACCAAGGTTTGCCTCAAGGGGCCGCCGGGGGCTACCGGGAGGGGGACATGGGGTCCGAGCGGGAGGGACGAGCGACTCCAGAGAGAGGCCTCAGGCTGCAGGTGACAATTTGAAATAGCGACTGAGTCGTCCTCCCCCAGCGTCCCCCACCCCCTCAGAGAAGCCTCCAGAGTGTGGGGTGCAACCGGGCAAGGCCCGACGGCCCTGAGTCTCCTGCATCTCAGTTCCAGAGACACCTGGGAGGCCCCGGGCAGGGGTGGAGGGATGTGAAGACACAGATGAACCGAGGGGAGAGATTTACAGGACACCCACCCGAGTCACCCACCACCCAGTCCACGTCCACCCATCACCTGTCCAGGCCACGCCCACCCATCACGACAGGCCCCAGGCGGCATCTCCTGTCCCCTGAGCCACCACCCCGCCCTGGTTCTTTCCAGCTATTTACTAAGGACCTACAGTGTGCCGGACACTGCGCCTGCCTCAGCACAGGTGGGAACCCGAGGACAAGGTCCTTCTCTTCTGGAGCCACATTCTCGGCCCGAGACTGACAAATATTTAATAAAAACCCATTTCCGCCCTTGTGGGACCTGCGGCTGTCTCCTCGCTGTGGCCCAAGGCGGCTCTGGAGGGTGTGAGCCCAACCTCTGTCCTCCCAGCCCTCCCGTCCTCAGGTAGATGTGGAGTCCCTGGCACAGCTGGGCCCACCCGCCCCACAGCCCTGCATCCTGCATCCCTCATCCCTGCAGCCCAAATCTGGCATCCGGCCGCTGATCAGTGCCCCCCCACCCCCGCACACTCCTCGGCCCTCCTGCCCCCAGAGGCCCTCTGTCGGCCCTGGTCCCCACAAGTCCAGCGGGATTTGCTTCCACTCGGTGACATCATCTGTTTTTTTTTTAATTACATGCGTCTTGGCTGTGTCCCTGCTAGAAAGTCAGCCGCGGTGAGCAGAGCCAGCTGTGCCCCTCTAGCCACGAAGCCCGTCCTTCCTCTGTGCGTCGCCTGCCACAGCTGACCTTAGCAGAGCTCACAGTCAGCCGTTTGCCGAGCAAAGGACGAAGGAAGGAATGGAGGAAGGAGCGCGTGAGCAGGTGGGTGGGGGTGCCCGCCGGGTTGGCCGCAGCCACGAGGAGAGCCTGTCACTCCCTGAGCAGCCTCTGGGTGGCAGCCACGTGGTGCCAATGGGCCAGGAGTGCTTGGTGCCGGGGTAGGGTGAGGCGGACAGAGGCAGGGATGGGAGCGCTGCACGGCAGGCCTCCCCCCCGCTGCCGGCCCTGGTGAGGACGTGGCTGTCCAGAGTTAAACAGGGGCCATTCTGATGACGGACCCGTGGGTCGGGGGGGCCGCCTGATCTGGCAGGAGGTCCCCTCCTCCCAGCCGCAGCCTGTGACGGGCGGTCCGGGGACGGCCGACAGAGGAAGAGTTCGCCGAAGTGTCCGGGTTTGGCTGGGGGCAGCGGTGGTCTGGAGAACACAAAGCCTGTCTGGCAGCATATTAGGACTGACTTGGGGCGTCTGTAGCAGGATTTGGAAAGTGCCCTTACATCGCTAAACTCCCATCCAGCCTCCTTCCGCCCTCCCCTCCGGCGCCGTGGCTGTCGGAGGATGATCCGCGTCCTCCTGTCCAGGCACAGAACGTCCCCACTGAGACTCGGCCTGAGTCACCGGTCTGGAAGCGTTGGGGCGAGGCGGGGTACCCTGCAGGAGGACACCGGCCTCAGACGAGATTTGTGAGGTCCTGGCGACAGGACGCTGGTCCCTCGTGAGGGCCGCGGCCGCCCGCAGGCAAAGAGGGAGCTGAGTTCAGGGGCGTCGGGAGTTTCCACCCAAATATCCCCCCCGGGGCACAGCAGCTCCCTCTGCCACCAGGGGCCCGACCGCGGCGTGGGGACAGACTAAGGCAGGAACTGTGTCTCCCTCGGGTGCCACAGCCCTGTGATCCAATCTTGGGCCTGACTGAGGGCACAGTCTGCCCTCTGGCTTTAAGAAATGCTCTCGTGAAATGCTGCCACGAGGCCGGGTTAGTTCCCCGCCCAAATGAGGTGCCCCAGACTGGCCCTTAAACAACAGAGTCTATCGTCTACAGTCCTGGGGGCTGGAAGTCCGAGATCCAGGCGTGGGCAGGACTGGTGCCTTCCGAGGCCTCTGTCCTTGGCCTGTAGACGGCCGTCTTATCCCCGCGTCCTCACAGGGTCACCCCTTTGTGAGTGTCCTCAGCTCCCCTTCCTGTAAGGACTCCAGACAGAACGGACCAGGCCCCTTGGATGACCTCGTTTTAACTTAATGACCTCTTTTTTTTTTTTTGCTCTTTTCATATGGTATATATTTATTAGTTTGTACTAGTACATTCTCATATTCCAAAGGCCATTTAGCGGAAGAAATTTGATATTTCCTTTTGATATTTGAGTCATCTGAAATAACACAAACTACACATTCCAAAAGAAAATCTCAATTTGGAGGCCAGGTGTGGTGGTTCACGCCTGTCACCCCAGCACTCTGGGAGTCAGAGATGGGAGGATCACTTGAGCTCAGGAGCTTGAGACCAGCCTGAGCAAGAGTGAGACCCCGTCTCTACCAAAAATAGAAAAAAGCAGCCGGGCGTGGTGGCGCCTGTAGTCCCAGCTCCTTGGGAGGCTGAGGCAGGAGGATGCCTTGAGCCCAGGAGTTGGTGGTTGCAGTGAGCTAGGCTGACACCACTGTGTTCCAGCCTGGGTGACAGAGCAAGGCTCTGTCTCAAGGGAAAAAAAATCTTAATTTGGATAACAACAAAAGAAGACGGGCCAAATGACAAAAACTTTTCCTTTCTAACAGGTGGACATTGAAGTGGACCTAATTCGGTTTTCATTTTAAAATCTTCCAAAAACAAAGGCGGTTCAAAACCTAATTAAAATGAAGAAAACATTTGCTCAGTAAACTGGTCTCCGGCACCATTTTCTGCTGTTTCGAGCAGGGCCTTGTCTGTTTCTGCGCTTGCCGCTCTCACGGTGGTCCGGCCACACCGCTCTCGTGGCGTCACTGCGGAACTTCCTCTTCTTGCCCTGAAACTGCACTTCCGCTTCCGCAGAGCCGGGCTGGGCGGCTGCGCCCGCCCCCCTCCCTTTAAATCTGTGACCTCTGACCTCCTGTGGTTGGAGATTCTCGCTGGTCTTCCGTGAGGTTTCTCAATGCGAGTCACCTCTTTGCTCCTTGACTGTAGGTCACCGTCAGGTTCCCTTGAACACGATTAGCCCCTCGTTTGAGCCGCAGACAACGTCCATCTGTTGTTTTCACCATGACTTGAGAACAAGACCTGAAAATCTCTACAGTCTGATCATCTAAGTCATCCGAAATTTCGGCAGGCATCCAGCCTTTTCTTCTAGAGATTCCATTTCAGCATCTTTGTCCAACTTTTGTTTTTCTTCTTGCTCTTGTTTAGCTCTTAATTTAGCTTCCACTTTATTTTGTTTTCATTCTCCAATTTTCTTTTTTTTTTTTTTTGCAAAGTAATCTTCCTTGAAAAGTATTAGCAGGTCCATGTCTTTGTATGAAATTTTTGTTTTTTGAGACAGAGTCTTGCTCTGCTGCCCTGGCATCAGCCTACAGCAACCTTCAACTCCTGGGCTTAGGCGAGCCTTCTGCCTCAGCCTCCCGAGTAGCTGGGACTACAGGCATGCGCCACTATACCTGGCTAATTTTTTCTATTTTTAGTTGTTTGGCCAATGTCTTTCTATTTTTAGTAGAGCCGGGGTCTCGCTCTTGGCTCAGGCTGGTCTCGAACTCCTGACCTTAAGCAATCCTCCCGCCTCGGCCTCCCAGAGTGCTGGGATTACAGGCGTGAGCCACCGCGCCCAGCCCGTGTGTTTGTACTTCTGGCCAGGGGTCTCTATGGACGTCTTGGCAGACTCGGTGCCATCAGACACAGCAAATACTGGTCCCTTACGTGCTGTGAGCAATGTTCTTCTCGTCTGCGTATTTAGGGCTTGACCTTTATCTTCTACCCATTCTTTTATGTCATCAAGGGTTGCATTGTGGGGAGGCCTTTACCGTAACAGATCTGCTTTTATATCATTTTAATGCTCATCAGTCAGTTCACGGAGGGGTTGGCTTGGAGACCTTCTGATTTTAGTTTTATCTTCACTGATTTCCATGAGTTCTGCCTTGGATTTGCTCAACAATTCCACAATTAAAGTCTGCTGTGAGACAGTTTAACCTGATGAATTTTACGACGATCTCCAAAAGTACCCAGCCTTCATCCAATTTGATCCGTTCTTTCAAAAATGTGTCCCATGGCAAATCGAAGTCTCCAAAATAATACTCCATTTGATGACAGACTTTGGCCTCCAGAGCAGCCGTTTTTTCCATTATCACCACTTTCAGCCTCTGTGGCTATCTGTGAGGCCCTCCCAGCGCCACCAGCTGGCCTAGCTGCTCAAAGATGGGAGCTGTCCTTAACCACCTCTTTAAAGGACCCATCACCACGTACAGACACATTCTAAAGGACTGAGGGTTAAGGCTTTGACATACACTTTTTTTTTTAGAGACAGGGTCTCGCTCTGTCGCCCAGGCTGGAGGGCAGTGGTATCATCACAGCTCACTGCAGCCTCACACTCCTGGGCTCAAGTCATCCTCCCGCCTCAGCCTCCTGAGTAACCAGCACTACGGGTGTACGCACCACCACACCGGGCTAATTTTTAAATTTTTTTGTTGAGACAGGGTCTTGCTACATTGCCCAGGCTAGTCTCTGCCCAATCCAGGCGCAACTCCTTCCAGGGCTCCCCCCTACAGGACCCTCCCGGGCTTTCTGGCCGCGCCCTCCCTTCTCCCCGTCCCCTCCCGGTGACCCGGCTCCAGCCACAAGAAGGAACAGCAGAACAGCAGTGTCTGTCCTCAAGGTCCCCTCCCCCTGGGCTGGCTCATTCTGTGGCACCCAGGACCTGCCGCGGCCACCTGCCTCCCATACAGCCCTGAAGACCCAGGTTGGGGGGCCAGGGGTCGTCCGCCCCACAGCCCCGAGCTGCCTGGGGTAGCAGTGGGTGCTGCACCCTCCCTGCCACCTGCCCCCCGACTCGGATGATGGCCAGAGCCCGATCCCATCCAGGCTGGTGGCCCCAGGGCCCCTTCCTGCTGCCTCTGCCTCCCTTTAAGTGGGCTGATTTGATCTGGCCCTGACGGATGGCACCTAATGTGACTCCGCAGAGCCTGAGGACCTAGACAATGCCCTGGGGCGAAAGACAGCTGGCTAGGCAGAGGCTGGGGCACAGGCACCCCTCGCAAGCTCCCCCTTCACAGGAGGTTGGGGTCACCCAGGGAGCAGATGGGTGGCCGTGGGTGGGGGGCTGCATTTCCCGGGGAGCAGCCCTGTTTCCCGCAAGCTGGGGCCAGGCTGCGCAGCACATCCCAGCCTTCCCCTGGACCAGGCTCCAGGGGGTGAGGGTGACCCTGGTCAAGCCACTTCACCCCCAGGGCCTCGGGCGCCTCACCTGCAAAACGGGGTGGAGACCTGGCCTTCCACCAGGACTGGCCTCTGGGCACAGTGTCCACTCTGGTCGAGCATGCAGGTTCTGGCCTCCAACCACCCCTACTTGAACTGAGGGTTCTTGGGCAAACTTGAGTTTTTCAATTTCTCTGTGCCTCCGTTTACTTTCCCTGAGACGCGCCTGATTGGCCTCTGGCCACCGACTTGTAGGAGGATTGCAGGACTAGTGGGAGGGGCTGGCCAAGGCCTGGCAGCAGGGGAGCTGGGTGAACACCGGGGTCCTCGCCTGAGCCCCCACGGGCTGATCCTCCGGGAGCGGCAGCGGGCAGGGTCAGGCCCTGGGAGCCCCAGATGCTGCCTGGCTTGGGGCCCCAGTCTCAGGGCCTGGTTCTCCCACTCGGGTCTCGGACACACTGAGCACCCCACCACCCCACCTGCCCTCTGCAGTGGGGCATGAGCATGTGCCGGGCGCCCGGGCCTCGGTGGCACCAAAGCCACAGCTACCCGGGAGGGGAGCAGCCTTGGTGGCTGCGGGCAGGAAGGGGTCGGGGGTGGGGCTGGAGGAGCTCAGAGGGGCCGAGGCTGTCAGGGAGAATGGGCTGGGGGCGGGCAGGGCTGGTGGGGGCAACAAGGAAACAAAATCAGGAGGGGGCTGCAGGGGCAGGTTGGGTTGAGCCCGAAAGGGCGGCAGGGAGGGCGAGTGGGAAGGAGCGGGGGTGGGAGGACCCAGGGGCCAAACTGCCGCCATCCGGTTGCTGCGGGCTGGCCAGTTCTGGGACACCGGCCGCGCCCCCTGGGCAGACCAAGGAAGGCAGCATGAGGCCGCCGCCCCCGTCCCTGAACGGACCTGCACCGCTGGGCATCCTCCCTCTCTGCCTGGGTGTGCGGGCGGGCCGTGGACAGAGGCGCCGTCCCCAGCCAGCCCTAGAGGCGTCCACGCTGCCCTCGCGCTGCCAGCCAGTCTCTGGGGGGCCCTGCAGGGGCCGAGCACCCAGGGGCTTCCACAAACACCCAGACATCACAGAGACACACACACACAGACACACACAAAGACACACACACACAGAGACAAAGACACACCCAGACACACACACACAGAGACACACACAGAGACACACACACACACACAGAGACACACGCAGAGACACACACACACACACAGAGACAAAGACACACCCAGACACACACACACACAGAGACACACACAAAGACACACACATATAGACACGCACAGAGACACACAACATAGACACACACACACACACAGAGACACACACAGAGACACACACACACACACAGAGACAAACACACACCCAGACACACACACACACACAGACACACACAGAGACACACACATATAGACACACAACATAGACACACACACACACACAGAGACACACGCAGAGACACATACGCACACACAAAGAGACACAGAGATACAGACACACAGAGACACACAGAGAGTCACGCACAGACACACACACAATCACAAACACAGACATGCACACATACAGACTGGGCATGCTCTGCCAGAACAAGCCACCACCCCCAGACATGGGACAGCCCCATCCCTTCCAGGTGGGGGGAGGAGCAGGCCCCCTCGGCCTGCGGGTCAGACTCGGGTCAGGCCAGGTGCCCAGGGCTGGTTGCACAACAGAAGAGCCCAGATGGGAAGGAAGGTTCCCCTAGGGAGGCTGCAAATCTCTGCCTCTGGCTACGGGAACTGGCTTTGGCCAGGAAAGCAGAGCATGTGGGCCTGGCCACCAGGCAGGTTGGGACCTCTGCCCAGGCCCGGTCTGGCTACAAGTTCTACCCCATCAGGAGTGACCCAGAGCCTCTGAGTGGCTCACGCCTGTGATCCCAGCACTCTGGGAGGCCGAGGCAGGAGGATCACTTGAGACCTGGAGTTTGAGACCAGCCTGAGCAAGAGCGAGACCTCGTTTCTACAAAAAATACAAATATTAGCTGTGCATGGTGGTGCATACCTGTAGTCTCAGCTACTCGGGAGGCTGGGACAGGAGGATCTCTTGAGCCCAGGAGGCTGAAGTGAGCTGTGATGATGCCACTGCATCCAGCCAGGATTGTGAGGGAGATGCTCTCTCGAAAATTTTAAGAAGCTATGAAAATAACACATGTACACATTTAAAAACAAAATAGAACCTAGTGTTGGTGAAGATGTGTAACAACAGAAACACTTAAATTCTGCTAGTGGCACTGAAAATTGGATAGTAATTTTAAGGAGCAATGTGGCAGTATCTAGGAACATAGCACCGTATCTATTAAAGAAATTGAACTTGTAGTTAGAAACTTTTCTATATAAAGACAACTGCAGGCCCAGATGGCTTCGCCAGGGAGTCCTACCAACAGCTAAGGAGGAAACGGTATCAATTCTACACAGACTTCCAGAAAACAGGAGAGGGGACCTTTCCCAGCTCGTTCTGTGAGGCCAGCACTACCCTGATACCCAAACCAGATGATTTCCTTATTACAAGAAAATAAAATTACTGAAATATCCTTAACGAACACAGATGCAAACAGTCTCAATAAAACATGAGGAAGTCACAGAAATGGACCCACAACGTAGATGGCCAGTTGACTGTCCCCAGAGGTGCTAAGGTAACAATTCAGGGGAGAAAGGACAGTCTCTTCAATAAACGACGCTGGAGCAACTCGATCCATCTCCCCAAAGACAAAAGAAAGAAAGAAAAGGAAACTCACGTTGCACCACGAGCAAAGTTAGCTCAGTGCAAAGCCAGACTTCAGAGCCCAACGATGACCTTGAAGAGGAAGAGCTGGTAGGAGAAGCTCTCTGTGGCCGCCGGTCAGGCAGCGATTCCTCACGGGAGGCACAAAGCTCGACACACAAGAGGACGCGGCTCTGGAACGTCCTCAACAGTAAAAGCTGCTCACTGAAAAACCGTTAAGAAAATGAAAGAGCAAACCATCGAAAGGGAGAAAATATTTACCAAACAAATACCCGGCAAAGGACTTACATCTAGAATGTGTGAAGAGCTCTTACAACTCAAGAATTTAAAAAAACAAGCCAATTGTTACAAAATGAGGGCCAGATTTGAGCGGATGATTCACAAAAGAAGGCACACAGAGGCTGAACATCATTTGTCATTAGGGAAACGCAGATTAGAGCCACAGGGAGATACCACCACACACATGCTGGAACAGACAAAAAAAATCAGTGAAACAGACAAACCCCTGACAGTCCTGAGATCCCAGGAGGGGCCGGAGCTCTCTCCGTGCTCGCCGCCCCGAGCTGGCTGTCCTGCTCCCAGGTATCCACCGAAACATACGTTCACACCAAGATCCGTTCTCAAATATTCATAGCAGCATAGTTCATAGTTCCGAAAGCTGGAAAAAAATCCAAATGTCCGTCAGCCGGTGAGCTGATAAAGAAAATTGGTGCATTCATAGAGCAGAGCACTGCTCAGCAACGAAAAGAAGGGAAACTATTATTACATACTGCCACACATAATGACGGATCTATATGTTATAATAACAGATTGTTTTGTAAGTTATTACAATCTATATATTCTATACATCATAATGAATCTCGAAAGCATTATGATAAATTTTAAAAGCCAGATACAAAAGGCTACATACTCCATTTACATGATATTCCTTTTAAGTGTTTTTTAGAGATAGGGTCTTGCTCTTTGCCCAGGCTGGAGTGCGATGGCGTCACCACAGTTCAGTGCAGCCTCGAACTCCTGGGCTCAGGCGATCCTCCTGCCTCAGCCCCCTGCGTAGTTGGGACTATAGGCGCTACCACATGCAGCTAAGATTTTCGTTCTATCCTCTGAGGGATTTCCTCAATTCGATCTTCCAATCCTATTAGACTTTAGAACTCTCAGACGCTACATTCTGGACTGGCAAGGGCCCTTTCTTGCTCCGCTTGCTTTCCGCTCCAGGTTTATGGTGCTTCATGTTTTTGCGTTTCCTTAAGGATAACTGGAGTGGTCAGAATGTTCTTGACGCTTTCCTCTGTTCTCTGCATTTGCTGTGTCCTGCTGGGTCCTCCTGTCCGGGCGTTGTTGGGCTCGCTTGTGCGTCGTAAGCTCGTGTTCGTTCACACTGAACGTCGAGGCCCTGTGTGCGCCTGGGGGCGCATCACTGGTTAAAACCTGACAGACCCACGCACAGAGCGCCAAGCACCCCGCAGCGACGTTGGGAGGCCCCCTCACTCATGCGGGAAACGTAATGTCACAAGTTGTGGTGAGAAAACTTGGTTGTAAAACTGTATCAAAAATAAAAATGGTCCAGGCGCCGTGGCTCACGCCTGCAATCCCAGCACTCTGGGAGGCCGAGGCGGGAGGATCATTTGAGGTCAGGAGTGTGAGGCTGCAGTGAGCTGTGATGACACCACTGCGCTCCAGCCTGGGTGGCAGAGTGAGACTCTGCCTCAAAAAACAAACAAAAAACAAAAGTAAAAATGTACTAACATGCAGTAAGGAGACCTGGAAGGAAATGCCCCTCACGTGGCTGTCTCTGGGGGGGGGCCACCCCTCCTGCCTGTTGTCCTGGGTACACATCTCCTGGCCCTGATGCAGCCCCCACTTGTGGTCCCTCCGCCCTGGGTTCCTGGCCACCCCTCCCTTCCCTACACAGCCCCACCCTCACCAAAGCGTGAGGGGTGTCTGATGCACCATGGCTTGGGGATGCCTGGGTTAAGGTCCTCTGGCGTTGTCCCCAGAGTCCCCAGCAGACAAACCTGCATCCCAGGGGTTCTGCAGCCTGCCCTGGAGCACAGGGGACCCCAGACTGCTACGTGGGAAGGCCCAGCCCCAGTTATCCCAGCTCTGCTGTTTATATGTCACCAGTGTCAGGGAAAACTTGAGCTGGGCAGTAGTCAGCCAGTGAAAACAGGACCATCGTCACAGGGAAGAGACCTCAGCGGAGATCCGGGATCACTCTGAACCAGGTACAGACAAGTAGGGGTTTATGGCCAAGGGGCAGGTGGGAGCAGTGATGGAAAATCACCAAGAGGAAACATCCGGGTCAGGGGTTCTGGCTAAACCCACCCGACAGGGTTCCTGGGAAGGCAAGCCTGGGGCCACGCATTCCCTGGGGGCGGTGGAGGCCAGGGCCTGATCAGATAGTGGAGGTGATCAGATATGGAGGGGCTCTTGCAGTATTCAAATGGGCCTTGGAGAAGGCTCAGAGCCTGTGGGGTCGTGAGTTCAGCTGTGTCGCTGGAGGTGGCCCAGCCCAGGAGAGCCTCGGTGTGCAGTAGCCTGAATTGGTTCTTCCGTGTCTCTTCGTGCTGGTCCGAGACTCCCACCTCCCAGCACCACCTGGGACTGTCTTCAGGCAAACAAGGACACTGGGACAGACGGGCCGGGACCACTCCTTTCTCCACCCCACCTCCGGAAAGAACCTATCTTTTCCCTGAAACTGCCTGGGTGCAGGGGGGCCTGAAGCCCCGGCTCCGCCCGAGCCCTGTCACAGCAAGTCATTTGTGCAGAGCCTAGCCCACCCCTCACCCCCCGCCCTGCTACCAGCAGGGGACAGAGGCTGGAGGCCCCAACATCAAACCCCCCCCCGTCTGTGCCCCCAGAGGTGGGGACAGGGGCAGTGGGAGGGGCTGGGTGGAAAGGAGAGAGGGTGGGAGATGGGGCAGCCCCTCCTCAGGCAGAAACAGATTTTTATGACCTTTGCCTTCTGACCTTTGCCTCTGGCCATTGCCTGAACCAAAACAGCACCCCCCGCCACACCTGCAGGGTTTTGGAGGGCTGGTAAGCAGAGGGGGCTGGAAGGCAAAAGCTCCCCCAGATCACCCCTCTTCTGGAGCCCTTGAGAGTGTGGGCGGCAGGGGAGGGACCCTGGCGGGCTGGGGCTGGGGCAGCCGGACCAGGTTCAGCTGTGCTCTAGGGGCTTGAGGGCGAGAGGCCCATGGGTGGGGGCATGAGCGGGGGGGGGGGGCACCACAGGTTCCAATGCCCCTAAAACAGAGGGTACGGCATGGGTGGCAGTGGAGAGATGGCCGGGGTGGGGCCAGGTGCCCAGCAGGTACAGGGCAGGATGTGCAGATGAAAGACTGGGGGAGTGGAGGGCAGTGGGGGAGAAGAGGAGACTGCCCATCCGGAAGTCACATCCCCAGGGAGAACCTTCTAGAAGGAGGGCATGACCGTCAGTGTCCCAGGATGCTGGGAGGCCAGGAAAGATGAGGCTCCAGGGCGTGCATGGGGTTTGGTGACCCTGCGGTCACCAGCGCAGAGCCGGGACTGGGTGGGTGCGGGGTGGGGCAGTGACGGGCTGGCAGAGGCTCTGTGGGGGTCTGGCCGCAGGGGAAGGGGAGTGTCCTCCTGAGGGCGGCGGGGGCATCCTGGCTCAGGCCTGCCGGGTCCCCTGGAAGGGGGACAGTAGAACGCTCCCCTTGGCCACAGGACCAGCAGGTGGAGGAACAGTGGCAGGTGGACCGCCGCGGCTAGCTGGGGACAGGGGGCTGTCAAATGGCATGTCGGAGGGGGCTTCTGGACACAAGCGGCCTGAGACCCCAACTGTGGCACAGAAAGGCTAAAGGGCTCCCCAGGGGGCAGCCCGCGCGGCGGCCCCCACTCCTGGGCCTGCAGCCCAGCCCCCACCGCTCTGCAGGGGAAGAGGCCGTGTCACCCAGGGACCGGGTGAGTGAGGGTGTCCGTCCTTCTAGAACATCAGGAAGGCAGCGGGGAAGAGGCGGGAACGCGGGGGGAGCTAGGGGAAGGGGCGCCCCCACTCCCGGCCACGCCCTCTCCGCACCCCCCAACGCGTCCCCGCGGGGAGCCGAAGCCCCGCGACCGCCATCTGTCCGGCCGGGGCTCCACGGCGAGGGTCCGCGGGCGGGGCGGGGCGGCTGCGCGAGGGGCGGGCGGGGACCCTCCGCCCGACTGTCTCCCCCCAGCGGGGCCGCCCCCGCCCCTCCCCCCCCTCCCCCCCGCCGCGCAGCGTCGCCGCCGGGAAGTTTGCGCAGCTGGCGCGCGGACGCGGGAGCGGAGCCCGCACCGACCGGACCGGGAGCCGAGTCGAGCGCGGAGCGGCGCTGCGCGGTGAGCACCTGTCCGCGGCCGGAGGCGACGCCCGGGAGCCGCAGCCGACCGGGCAGACGGCGGGGAGGGCGCGGCAGGGGCCGGCGAGACGGGGAGTGGGGAGTAGGCGGGAGCCGGGCGCTGCGCGGACGGGCTGGGGGCCTCGTGTCGCCGTCCTCACCCCGTCGGAACCTCCGTTCCCAACCCTGCGATGTGCCCTCCCGGCTCGGACGGTCGCCCGGTCTTGCACGTCGGGCAGACTCGGGGGGCTCAGCCCCTCCCCCATCCTCACGTCCCCGGGGGCGCGGCCTCGGCAGGGGGTGTCGGTGGCCGCCCGGCGCTGTCCTGCCGCCACAGTCCGCGCGCGAGTCGCTCCTGCCTCCCGCCGCCCCTGGCCATGGGCACGCAGGCAGCCGCAGGTGCGCCCGAGGCGCCTACTCCCCGCTCCGACGGGCCCCTGCGCCCCCCAGTAGTACCCGAGTTTGCTCGGGCTGGGATGAGGGTGTCTGCACCCCGCCTGGCCGGCTCTTTTTCCGCGGCCCACTCTTGTGACTTTGACCCGCAGCGAGCGCTGGTCACTGCCCTGCCCTGCTCTGGCCTCTCCAGCGCCCCCCACCCTCTGCTGCGGGGGTTTATGCCCCGACCCCAACCGACTGACCACTGACCTGTCGGTGCCTGCAACCTCCGGGGACCAGCTGGCCGGGCTGTTTTTCCGTCCGCCTGTGTTGGGGGCATGAGGGTTGGGGGTCGGAGCTCACCCTGGCCCGCATCCCAGGCCTGCCCCGCCCCCATGGGGGGAGGACACAGGAATCAGGCTTTGTCAACAGCCTGTGGCCACGATCCACCCCAGGGCCCTGACCTTCCACTGGCTTTTCTGGTTTCACATAAACAGCCCCCTCCTACCCCATAACCCTCAGGGGCTCCCCAAAGTGTCTGGAAGGCCCCTTCCCCACTCGGATCTGGGGTGTGCTTGGGAGCCCCACCACTACCTGCCTTGGCCAATAGTCCATCCACCTGTCCTGGGGGCCCCTACCCAGCTCTGGGTCTGTGGGGTCCCTCAGCCACACCCAGGGGAAATTGGTGGGGCGCGGCCCAGCCTCAAGCACCTGAGTCATGGGTTCTGCCAGGGCCGGCACGGGCGTCAGCTCAGCAAGTGACCCTGCTGCGACAGGCCAGGTGGCCCCAAGCCCCAGTGGCTGGTGTGGTCCGTGTGGCCAGGCGCTCGCTCTGGGCAGAGAATAGAGAGGAGGGGTGTGTGGCAGGGGCCCTCGCGGAGCCCCAATTCTTGGGGCCCACAAGGCAGCTCCGACACCTGGTCCCTGAAGCTGTGGTGGGGGAGGGTGGTAAGGCGGAAAGGGGCCAGGCCTGGTGCTGCGGCCAGCGGAGCCCAAGTGGCACCTGCACATCCGGTGCCTCCCATCCCAGGGTTGTAGTCACCCACTCAACAAATACCTGTCCTGGGCCAAGGGGCGCCTCTGGGGGTCAGTGTCCCCCCGTGGGGGGGCTGGACACGGTGAACAGATCATCACTTCTTCCCTTAAGATGGCAAAGCCCTCTCCCCCGCGAGTGGGTTCAGTCCTGTGACAGGGCCTTGGGGATCCCCACTGGGAAGCTCAGTTATTTGCCCCTGGTCCCAGGACCAGAAGTGGGGCTCCACCATGCGTGCCCTCTTCTGTGGGTGCTCCGGGCAGGGACCCCAGAACCTCCATCTTGCACACGGTTGGAAATCAGCCACCCCAGACCTACCCCCTGTTCAGAGAAGTGTCTAGAAATCTTGCCCACACTCACCTACTGCGCACAAGGGACAGAGGGCTCCCTGCTCCCTCCATGCCCAGAGACCCCTTGGGGAGCCACCCCCATGACCCCCCGAGGGACCTGGGGCGAGGGGTGTCCTGACTGTGCCCACCTGTGGGCGCTGGGCTGTGTGGAAGCTCCCAGCTGCCCTGCTGGGGGGCACAGAAAGTCCCCCTCCCTCCTCCTCCTCACACCTGTGCCCAGATGCCACGAAGGAGGTGCCCAGGGCAGCCCATCCTCCCTCCCCGCTGCCCCTGGGCCCTTCTCTCCGGGGTCCCCAGACTGACTGGGTCTCCAGCTGCAAGGCAGGCCCAGCGTGGCAGCCCTGGCGAGCGTGTCCACCCATCTCTTCTCCTAACAGCCCTGGGGCCAGCAAGGCCAGCATCAAAGGCTCCCATTCCCGACAGAGATGTCGAGCTAGGCCGAGCTCGCATCCCCCCAGCCCTGGCTGCAGGCCCTGGGCAGGGAGCCGCTTATCGGCCAGCGTCCTTCCCCCCCATGTCCCCGCCTGCATCTGCACTGTCCACCCTGCTCCGTCCACCCACTGCCCCTCCTCCTCCAGGGGCTCTGGGGGGTGCAGCAGCCCCCCTGGGGGGAGACTGGGCACTGCTGCTCCTCCCCCAGCTCCTCCCCCAGCCCAGCCCCTGAGCCTTGAGGACAGCACAGCAGATAGGGCATTTGATCACAATCAGGAAAGATAAGGCCCCTTGGGTGACCCCAGGGCTGGGGACACCTAAACTGCCCTTCCTTCCCCACCTGCCTGCTGCCTTCTCCACTGGAAAGAAAGCCCCCTCTGTGGGTCCCTTATGCAGCTCCAAGCCTGGATGGCTCGTCCCCTGGTGTAGGGGCTGGGGACCTGTGGCTGTGGGCCCTGCGTGAGCCCAGGGCCGGCAGCCCCATAGCAGGCTGTGAGCCAGGTGCCTGCCCGGACACTCAGCTGTCCCTGCATGGTGCATCTCAGGCCCGAAGGAGGGGCCGGTGCAAGTGCAGGGGAGCCCCGGGACACCCTCCACCGTCAGCCTGGGCCTGCACCCCCTCATGCCCCCTCCGCCCCCTCTGTCCTGGGTTCTCCCCGGCGCTGCCTTCCATCCTGTCTGTCCAGCCATCCAGCCACACTTCTTACCCTGTTTGAGGGCCCAGAAGAATGGCCCTTCACAGCCCTGGGGGCTCCTGGGGGTCACTCAGAGCACCTGTAAACCCATCCCAAGGGAAGCCCCTCCCACTTCCCTGTGGGGCTCTGTTGGAGCAAAAACCTGTCAGCAGCAAAGGGCTGACCCAGGGGCTGCTGCCCCCGAGCTCCCACCTCAGATGCTGGCTCTGGTCTGGGACCAGGCACTGTGACCCCCCAACCTGGGCAGGCGCAACACGAGCGGCCAGCAGTGCTGATCTGAAAGGAACGCGCTGCCAGCCAGCCTGCTGTGCCCGTGGGACCAGGTGGCTGCATCTCAGCCTTTCGCGGGGCCCCTGGGCACACTTGGACGCCCCAGTGCTGTGAGGCAGCATGCATGTGCCAGACCATCCTAGTGTGTGCCCCACACACCTGGCCCTGGCCTGGCCAGCTCAGTCACCGTGGCCCTGGGGGCGAAGTCATGGATGGTCCGGGCACCACCACCCTCGCACTCGCACGCCGGCTGGGCTACCCTGACAAGGCAGCTTCCCTGGGGCTGAGAGTAGGTGGGGGGCTGGACCCCCTCCGAGAGCTGTGGGTGGGTGACGAGGCAGGAGGGTGGCTGCCACCAGCGCAGAGGGGCCACCAAACAGACAGCCCCAGGCGGCAGGAAAGCCAGCTGCCCCCAAGACGTGCAGACCCCACGCCCATGGACAAGACCTCCCAGCACACGGAGGCTGCCATGCTGGCAGAGAGCGACCGCTCCCGCGTCTCCTGCTTCATCAGGACTCCGAGGCTCAGGGGAGAGTCTAGGGCAGCAGGATACCTGCTGGGCAGGACTCCCAGACTCTGCCACTCTGCCACCCAGCAGCCCGTGGAGCAGCACGCAACGCCCTCGAGGACCCTGTTGCCCTGGTTGTGCAGCCCCTGCCAGATGTGGGAGGCAGCTACCTGGAGGCATGCCCCCTGCCCGGCCACACCGCCCCCACCTGCTGCTGCTGCTGCTCCTGGCCTGCAGGGTGAGTGTCCCACACCCACCTGCCCCGGGCGGGCCCTGCGTGGACGGCCTGTGCTGACCTGCACTGTCCTGTCTGTCTCTGGTGGCTCTTCCACCTGCCCCAGCCGCAGGCCCCCTCCGGTCAGGTGATGGACTTCCTGTTTGAGAAGTGGAAGCTCTACAGTGACCAGTGTCACCACAACCTGAGCCTGCTGCCCCCCCCAACCGGTGAGCCCCCACCAGGGCCTTCCAGCCTCCCGGCCTTGAGCTCCACACACAGGAGGGCTCTTTCCTCCAAGCAGCCCTGTCGGGGGTGGGGGGCGTCTATCACCTTCACAGGTGAGGTCACTGAGCACAGAGAGGCCAGAGACTCGCACAGCCAGGAAGTGATGGAAATGGTAGAGCTGCCCCAAAGCTGGCTGCCCACACCCAGGGACACCATCCCTGTCCCCACAGAGCCCAGAGTGGGCAGACAGTGCATGGGAGAGGTGGGACCCAGAGGCTGGCAGCACACAGGCTGGGGAGGGCTCGGGCAGGGCCTGGGTGTCATGATCTGGACACTCAGGTGCAGGGAGAGATGGGCAGCAGGCCCCCCTGGGAGGCCACCATACCCTGGATGAGGCAGGTGGCCTGGGCTGGGCAGAGGGGAGCCAGGTCTGGGAGCCACAGGGTTGGCACCAGACCAGGAAAGGATGCTGCTGGAATTGGGGTTCAGCCCCCAGAGAGGAAGTGCTGCAAGAAGGAAACCCCAGCATGGGTTTGGAACACGTTTAAGATGGGGGGCGGGTCTCCCTGGGAAGGTGCCCTGGGTGGGGCTGGAGCTCAGGGCCAGGCTGGGCTGGAGGTGAGGGAGGGCACACTTGGTCTGGGGAGGCAGATGGCCACCTGGTCCCAGGCCCAGGTGGAGAATGAGCGGCCCTGGGCTGCCTGCTGGGAGAGGAGGTGGCAACACTCGGGCTTCCAAAAGGAGGGTTCTTGCTGGGCCAGGCCCTACTAAGGGAGCCCTGTTCCCCCTGACCCCCGGCCCCGCCTCTGCAGAGCTGGTCTGTAACAGAACCTTTGACAAGTATTCCTGCTGGCCTGACACCGCCCCCAACACCACAGCCAACATCTCCTGCCCCTGGTACCTGCCTTGGCACCACAAAGGTAACCAAAGGGCATGCGGTTGCGGAGGGGCCGGGCCTGGGTTGGGGGCTGACCAGAGCCTGCCCTTGCGCCCCCAGTGCAGCACCGCCTCGTGTTCAAGAGGTGCGGGCCTGACGGGCAGTGGGTGCGCGGGCCCCGGGGACAGCCGTGGCGTAACGCCTCCCAGTGCCAGATGGACGACGAGGAGCTCAAGGTCCAGGTCAGCCTGTGGCGGGATGGGCAGGGCTGTGGGGGTGCAGGAGGCGGCCCCCCCTGCCCTGACTGGCCACTGATCTGCAGAAGGAGGTGGCCAAGATGTACAGCAGCTTCCAGGAGATGTACACGGTGGGCTACAGCCTGTCCCTGGGGGCCCTGGTCCTCGCCCTGGCCATCTTGCTGGGCCTCAGGTAGGCACCTGCCAGTGCCTGGGCAGCCGTGGGGGCAGGGAGGAAGGCAGCAGGCACTGACTCGCCGTCCCCGCAGCAAGCTGCATTGCACCCGAAACTACATCCATGCAAACCTGTTTGCGTCCTTCGTGCTGAAGGCCAGCTCTGTGCTGGTCATCGATCAGCTGCTCAAGACCCGCTACAGCCAGAAGATTGGCGACGACCTCAGTGTGAGCATGTGGCTCAGTGACGGGGTGAGTGTCCCGCCCTGCCCCAGCCCTAGTGGGCAGGTGGCGGTGTGACCCTGCTCACGCTGTACCTGTGCCAGGCGGTGGCCGGCTGCCGCATGGCTGCGGTGTTCATGCAGTACGGCGTGGTGGCCAACTACTGCTGGCTGCTGGTGGAGGGCCTGTACCTGCACAGCCTGCTGGACCTCGCCACCTTCCCCGAGAGGAGCTTCTTCACCCTCTACCTGGGCATCGGCTGGGGTGAGTGGGCTGGTGCCGTGGGGGGCTGGCTGGCCAGGGCCTCGGGACCACAGCTGCCGCCCCCTGCAGGTGCCCCCATGCTGTTTGTCATCCCTTGGGCGGTGGTCAAGTGTCTGTTTGAGAACGTGCAGTGAGTACCGTGGAACAGGGAGGAAGGCCTCCGAGGGGGCCGTGGGGGGCGTCAGGCGGCGGGTGGGGGCGCTGGCCTCAGGCAGTGGGTGGGTGGCAGTCCTGGAGCCTGGAAGGGGGTCATTCGTGACCTCATGCCTTTCTTTCCTGAGCGCCGATTAGATCCTGGCGGAGCCACTGTGGGACTGGGGCGGGGGTTGGGTGGGGGCTGTGCGCCTCAGGATGCGAGCGCCCCGCCCTGCAGGTGCTGGACCCACAATGACAACATGGGCTTCTGGTGGATCCTGCGCTTCCCCGTCTTCCTGGCCGTCCTGGTGAGGAGATGAGGTGCCTGCTGCCCCCAGGGGAGGGGTGCTGGCAGGTGGCACGCCCAGGTCCCTCCTTCCTTGGTGGCCGTAGGCAGCCCGAGGGGACAGACAACATCCTGCCTGGCCTGGGAGGACGGGAGGGAGGCCCCAGCACTCAGCCAGGACACTGGCCACGCTGCCCTTCCTTGGCAGGGTGCCTGCCAGCCCCAGGGCCCATCTGGCCCACTGGCAGGAGGGACAGATGGGGTCATCCAGGGACACAGAGCTGTCCCCTGGGGCTCAAGGGCTGCCCCAATCTGTGTCCTCTGCACACAGATCAATTTCTTCATCTTTGTCCGCATCATTCGTCTTCTCGTGGCCAAGCTGCGCTCCCGCCAGATGCACTACGCTGACTACAAGTTCCGGTGGGTGTGGGCGGTGGGGCTGGCGCCTCGTGGCCCAGAGGCCCTGGAGGGCCAGAGGGGGCTGGGGGGGGCATGCCAAGGCGCAGGTGGGGTGGCCGCCGCGGGTGGCTCAGGCCCTGCCCCTGCAGGCTGGCCAAGTCCACGCTGACACTCATCCCCCTGCTGGGGGTCCACGAGGTGGTCTTCGCCTTCGTGACCGACGAGCACGCCCAGGGCACCCTGCGCTCCGCCAAGCTGTTGTTCGACCTCTTCCTCAGCTCCTTCCAGGTGCCCGCCTGCCCCCCAAACCGCCCCCCCACCCCAGGCCAGGGCTGCTGCTGACCCGCTGTCTCCCTCCAGGGCCTGCTGGTGGCCGTCCTCTACTGCTTCCTCAACAAGGAGGTGGGTGGCGTCTGAGGCTGTCAGCTGTGGCCCTGGGGTCAGGGTCAGAGAGGGCAGGACACTCGGCCCACCTCCAACTGGGGTCAAGCTCGCCATGCCTGTCCCTTCCACCTGCGTGCTTTGCGCACAGTTGCTATGACGTGGGATGCGCACGTGAGGGGAGGAGGACTTCCCGAATCTGCAGACCTCGGCCCTTGTGGCCATGGGGGTGTTGCTGTGCCCAGCGAGGAGCTTGCTTGCCCTGTGCCCCCAGGACCGAGGGCTTGAGCGTCCAGGAAGGCCCACGGCAGGGGCCTGGGGAGGGCGGGACAGCAGGCCCTGGGACTGGTCCGACCCGCTGCACACCCCCAGGTGCAGACGGAGCTGCAGCGGCGCTGGCACCGTTGGCGCCTGGGCAAAGCGCTGCGTGGGGAGCAGCACACCGGCAGCCACACGGCCTCGGCCGGGCCTGCTGAGAACCTGCGGCTCGTGAGGGATGGCAGCAGCAACGGCATTGGCCAGGATCCCTCTGCGGAGACCCCCTCGGCCAGCGGCCTCCCTGGGTTGGCTGGCAGCCCCTTCTGAATCCCAGGCTGGGGCTGGGCTCAGGCTTCCAGAGAGGGCATCGCTGCACAGCCCAGAACTGGGGGCCCCGCTGAGTGCCCCTGCTGTCTACCTCTCCCGCCAGTGTGGCGGTCTGTGGGGTGGGGCTGCCCCTCCCCACACCTGCCTTGTCCCTGGGGACAGGGGTCCGGGGTGGGGGGAGCTGTGCCGTGAACTGCATGCCTGTGTCCCCGTGTGTGCTGGCATGTTCTGTGCGTGTGGAAATGCGTGCTCTCCAACAATAAAGAACTGAGTAGTGGCCCTGTGCGCATTCCAGAGAGCGGCTGGAGATGCCCTGGAGTGGGGCTGACCACGCCAGCTGTAGGTGGTGGCACCAGTGCTGGCACAGCCCCGAGGGAGTACCTGCATCCCAGAGAGCTGGCGCTGGAACCCCTGAGGGGTCCCCAGGGTGGCCAGCAGTGCCTGTACCTCCCGAGCAGGTTCTGGCCTCCCTCCCATCCTGGTTCAGCTGGTGGCCCCCAGAGCTTTGGCTCCCACCCCCCAGAGGGTCACCATTCACCTGCAGAGAGACTCAAAGGGGGCACCATGTCTAAGGGAGGGCACAGGCGTCACAGACCTCCTATCAACCCCCATGAACACCGGATGTACCAGAGGGCGTCTTCTAGAAACCTCTTTCCCTGGAAGCAGCCGGAACAGTGATGCCCTTCCCGGGAGGCCCTGGCACTCCACTTCCTCCCAGCTCCAGCCACACCGGCAGTTTGCAGGCCACACAGCAGGGTGAAGCAGTGAGAAATGGCCCCCGAAAACTGCCGCAAGTCTGAAGGAAAGTGGCAGCACAGCCCCTTCCTCTGAACAGCCCCCGCACTTAGCAGAGGCCCCTGCCCAGTCCGTCGTGTGCTGGGGGGGCACCCTGCTTGCCAGGCCGGGGGGAGCTGACACCAGCCAGCAGAGAACTGCCTCCTGAGTGTCGGCCCCAGGAAGAGCCGGAGGGTGCTTTGGGGTGGGGGCCCCAATTGCCTGGGGCTCAGCGTGTCCGATGCAGGCGCTACTGTCCTGGATTCAGACACGCTTCCAAGGACCAGGAGCCAGGGTGGCTGCTCCTCCAGGTGGTCCCTGCAGCAGGTGCTGTGACACCTGGTAGGGGTGCATGGGGTGAGGAAGGAGCCAGCCAGGTGTCCCCACTCCAAGGCGCTGGTGGGAGGTGACCACCGGGCCCTGGGGAGGGGGTGCTCACAGCCCCCCAGGCCACGTGGGCGGGAGCCGCTCAGGCAGAGCCAGGCTAATTGGAGCAAATGAAAGGACACGAGGCCTCTCGGGAAAGGTAAATAGAATTACACACTCACCAGGCCCTGGGCCTCTCCTGGGGGGCCCCCCACACTGCCCCCACCGCAGGGCCTGTGCTCAGCAGGAGAGCGAGGGCCAGGCAGGAGGCTGGGGGAGGTGAGGCTGGGCCAGCTGCACCTGGCCGAGGCCCCAGGCCCCAGACCTTGAGGCTTTGGGTCAACTCGCGTCCCACACCCCAGCTGCTGACTCTCCAAGCCCTGGATGCTCAGACCAGGTGCCTGTGTGGGCACGGGCTGCTCTGAGTTAGCACAGGAGGGTGTTATGTTCTCCTTCACGCCAGCTGAGCTCAGGGTTGGTGACTGCCTTGGGGGGTATGCCACTCACCTGGGGCTTCCTGACTGCCCTCCCCATCTGGAGTCCCTCTGCCCTTGTCCTCCTCCACCCCCAGGAACTGGAGCAGGCTGGCACAGTCAGGGTGGAGCTGGGGCCTGGCAGGGGCTAGACTCACCCAGCCAATAGCACTGGCCCTGACCAGGCCTTTAGGCGGGTGGAGGAGCCACTCTCTGACTCAGCCCACATGGCATCACTCTCCAACGCTCAGGCCCTCTGCCCCTTCCCCATGGTGACAGCCCTCCCACCTCCGGCTTAGGCCTGCACTTCAGTCCCCGTCCCCCAGAGGAACTGAGGGTACCACTCAGGAGTGTGTGTGCACATGTGTGTGCTCTGAGGGGAGGGTGACTGGGTGTGCAATTGTGGGAGGGAAATGCACACACGTGTGTTAGATGGGGGAGGTGTGTGGACATCCAGCATCCCAGAGGGAACGTTTGCAAGGGGTTGTGCATGTGTGCGTGGCCGGGAGCAGGACGGCTTCTGTGTGACCCCTGGGCGCACACATCCTGCTAAAATGAGGGTGGAGACCAAGAAAAAGGAAGACGTGAACTACAGTATCAGGGGTCAAACTTAGGAGAGTCAGGGGTGGGCCACTGGGGTAGGGGGCCTCAAGCCAGGCAGAAGGCTTGGGAGAGGCCTCTCCAGGGGACAAAGTGACTGGACACACTGGAGATTTGGATGACCTGGTAGAGAGGTCAGGACTTAATTAGTGATTAGTGCACAGAAAACTAAACAAATGAAAAAAGAAGGCAATTAGTAACTCCATGGAAAACAAAAAGCTGAACAGAAAAAACAATCACATGGTTCAGTTCTGAATACAAACAAAGACATAACATAAACTCAACACTGATGTCACCAAAGTCACAGGAGAAAAAAGAACGATCTAGCGGGATGGCGGACAGGAACAGCGCAGGTGTCTACTGGGGGTGGGAGAGAGAACAAAATGGGAAAACGAAGAAGTAACAACTCACATGCTATTTAGAAACAAAAACACAAATCACAGCATCAGCTGAGTAGTTGAAAGTGGTTGTCTCTAGGCAAGGGGGATGCGGGAGGAGAAGGCCGGGCTGTAGGTCCACTCTGAGCTGGCTCCGCCTTCTCCTGGACACCGTGGCCCCCTGGACCCTCAGTGCCCCTCGCCATTCTTCCTGCCTCCTCCTCTCTCTGGCTGTTGTGCCCAGGGACACACCCCACCCTCGTCCCTGCTTTATCAATCTGTAAAAACATTCAATATTTAGATAACTCCTTTTTTATTATTTTTTTTGAGACAGAGTCTCACTCTGTTGCCCTGGCTAGAGTGAGTGCCGTGGCGTCAGCCTAGCTCACAGCAACCTCAAACTCCTGGGCTCAAGTGATCCTACTGCCTCAGCCTCCTGAGTAGCTGGGACTACAGGCATGCGCCACCATGCCCGGCTAATTTTTTCTGTATATTTTTTTAGTTGTCCAGATAATTTCTTTCTATTTTTTTTAGTAGAGACGGGGTCTCGCTCTTGCTCAGGCTGGTCTCAAACTCCTGAGCTCAAACAATCCTCCCGCCTCGGCCTCCCAGAGTGCTAGGATTACAGGCGTGAGCCACCGAGCCCGGCCTGACTCCTAATTTATATCCCCAGCCCCTGTGACCCTCCCAAACCCACACTTTATTTAGAGATGGGGTCTTGCTCTGTTGCCCAGGCTGGAGTGCAGTGACATCATCAGAGATTGCTGCAGCCTTCAACTCCCAAGTAGCTGGGACAACAGGTGTGCACCACCTCACCCAGCTCCCGGCTCCACACGTACATTTGGACGCCCAACAGTGTCCAGTTCCACAGCCCCACTCGGAGCTTCTCTCCTGCCCCAACTCCTTTCTCCCACCGTGCACTGCAGAGCCTCCTACTGCGCCTCCGCTTCTGGCCGGGGCCCTGCAGCCAAGGTCTCCTATAACTCTGATCAAGCCTCCACATCTCAGCTCGGTTTACAGAAATACAGGGGACAGAGGAGCCTAACGGGGATACCACAGGGACATAACCAGGCACACGCAGAATGTGCGTTACTCCATCCAAATGCCCCGGGGGTCTTTGATTTGTAAATACAAGGAAAGGAGGGGACTGTCATAGAGAGACTTAGGGGATACATTCACTTTGCCTTCCCACTCCAAGTCAACCCATCAGGAGTACAATTATTTTAGAGGTTAAGGGAATTTGAACTAGGTATATTGGATATTAGGAAATTATTGTTTATGCTCAATAAGCATGTACTGGCTGGGCGCGGTGGCTCATGCCTGTAATCTGGGAGGCCGAGGCAGAAGGATCACTTGAGGCCAGGAGTTCAAGACCAGCCTGAGCAAGAGCGAGACACCAACTCTACTAAAAATAGAAAAATTAGCCAGGCATCATGGTCTACATGCCTGTAGTCCCAGCTACCTGGGAGGCTGAGGCAGGAGGATCGCTGGAGCCTGGGAGTTGGAGGCTGCAGTGAGCTAGGCTGACTCTGCACTCTACCCAGGACGATGGAATCGGTCTCAAAAAAAAACCCAAAACAACAAGAACAAACCATGAACATGATAAACAAGTATGAAGTTAAAATTCTGACAAAAATATAAGCTTAAAAATCCCTTGAAAGAGGTCACTGTTTTCTTACTTGTAATCGGGGTAGTAAAACCTGCCCTGCAGAATTGCCAACATTGAACAAAAGCAAACGTGAGCAACGTGTGGGGGGGTGATGCGGCAAAGGGAGGACACTTGTCTCCCTTCCCCCCTTGCTGCGGAAGGGCAGGGAGTGTCTCAGCGCAGCCAGCCCAGCAGCCCCCAGGGCCGGGCGAGCGGCCCCCCGGGTCAGTGGGCTGGCGCCCATCTTGCATCTGCCCTGCTTTGTGAGTACACCCAGTCCAACTCCAGCCGTGCGACGCCTGGGCACACAAGGTGTACTCCGCCCCTCTGCCAGCCCTCTCCCCACCCTCAGGCCCCTGAAGCCCCCCCAACATCAAGGGGTCAGGGTTCCTGCTCTCTCCCAGCAGGTGGCCTGGCCAGGCCATCCCCCTCTCCTCCAGGTGATCTTGGCAGAAAGACCCCCCAAGTCCAGAGCCTCCAGTGGGCAAGGAGAGGGAGTGAAGAGCCCAGAGCAGTATCTCAGACCCAGCCAGGCCAGGGGTGGGTGGGGGTGGGCACAGGGCCTGCCACCACACCTGGCTAATTTTTTCTTTTAGCAGACAGGGTCTTATTCTTGCTCAGGCTGGTCTCCAAACCCTAACCCTAACTCCTGACCTCAAGCAATCCTCCTGCCTCAGCCTCCCAGAGTGCTAGGGTTACAGGCGTGAGCCACCGCACCAGGCCTCAAGGCCCTTTCTTAAGACAGCAAGCTTCCCTTAGGCACCTCCATGTGCGCTGCCTGGCGGTCCCAGTGCCCCTGTAAGGGACAGGCCTTTGGACCAACCACCATGGCCCACACCCTCACTTTACAGATGGGGAACCCGAGTCAAACTGGCAATGTGACGTGCCCCAGGGCTCACAGCAAGGCCATGACCACAGCCACCAGCCTGCAGAATCCATGCACCCACCTGAGGACTTGGGTGGTTCCAGTTCATTTGAGACTGAGCACCGTGTCAAGAGTGCCCATGAGGTGACTAAGTGGCAGCAGGCACCAAGACTGGGTAACAAGCCGGGATGTGGGTGGCAACTGCCACCTGAACAAACAGGCGCAGAAACAGCAATTGGCTCAGTCGCATGGGCAGCAGCCTGGCTAGGGCTTCGGCCCGCTCCCTGCGTCTTGGGGTCCGGGAAGGCACTGGGTGCAGGTCTCACCTTGCAGGACCTCTGCTGGCCCTGGCAGCCACCAGTGGGCAGAGGGCCCCAGGGCAGACCTTGCTGTCCCTCCTCTACCCCTCCACCCCCTAGTGTTGTCCCTGGTGGTCCAGGAGGCAAGGACATGTGCCAGAGCTGTTAGCCTAGTGCCCGCTCACCTGTTACAGGGACCCTCGAGCTACAGCCACCCTTGAGCTATACCTCATCCGGCCTTACCCATCCCCTCCAGCCCCAGACAGTGGTGGGCAGCTTGGGTGACCCCACCTGGTAGGTATGCAAACCCTTTGCACAGGCCTCACAGGCCTGAAAAAGGCCACGTGTCCATAGGAGCTGGCTGGGGGCCAGGCAGCAGCGAGTGCCTGCTGCTGTCTCATCACAGGGACAGTCCGGCCTTCCCCAAGGCAGCGTCTCCTGCCCCGACCTACCCACCAGGAGGCGCCTGTGGGGCCACCCAAGCCCTGGAATACTCTTCTGGGAAAGGGTGTTCCTGGAACAAATTCCGGTCACCTGCTAGGGCTGCTTCCAGGTTTGAAGGTCAAGTATAATTGGGTCTCTCCGTGGGCAGCAGCCACACCTTCAGCTGGACAGCACCGGACAGACTGTCTGGAGGGTCCACAGTCAGTGCCCTGGAGGGGGGTTCAGGTTGGCAGAAAAGTGCCTACTGACTCTGGGGCCCCCGCCCCACAGAGAGAAGGGTCACACGGGAAGCCCTGCAACTGGGACAAGGGCAGTGATCGTCCACAGTAGCCTCAGCCTCTCCCTCCAGGACGCCCTCTGCCCCACCATCACCCTGCCCCCGGGAGGCCCAGGGGCTCAGGCTGAGAATTCCTGAGCTTGAGGAGCCTTAGCCACAACCTGGCCTCTCCGGCCGTGTCAGGGAGTTGGGGCACGTGTGGGATTTGAGGCGGGGGCGAGAGAGACTGCCATGAGGCCCATCCTGTGCCACCCGCCTTTATTCACGGACCCTCAGGCTCCAGAGCCACATAGACGCTTGGCTTTTGGAGGGCACAGAAAGAAAAAGGGGCCCTGGTGACCCTCCCAGCACACCCCAGAGAGCCAGGACAGACTCGGCAGCACCACCACCTCAGGGTCAGCCTCAGTGTCCCTGCCCAAGGGGCCACAGGGCCAGACACCAGGAGGCTAGGCCTGGTGCTGGGGACCCCTTTGGGGCAACAGTGTCCCAGGCCCTGAGAGCTGGCTCTACCTTGAAGCTGGTATAGGGAAGGTGCCAGGCTGGACAGGGCCAGGCCACAGGCAGCAGGATCTGCAGAGGACCCAAGCTGGACTGGGGGTGGGGTGGGGGCTGGCCTTGTTCTGTGTCCTGGCCACCTCAAGGACAAAACCAGCCCAATGCCGCCAGCCTGGAGGACAACACAGGTGCCCTCTTCTCCCTCCTGATCCTCTGGCCAGGGGTAGAGGCAAAGATGGGGCAGGGGCAGGAGGGGTGGGGCCAGGGCCCCCCAGGGGGCAGGTGGGGCAGCCAGGCCAGGAGGAGGGCAGGGCTTGGCAGGTCCCCAGTGACAGAGGCAGCTTGAGACCCCCCAAAAAGGAAAGGAGGCAGCTCAGGGAGGAGGGGTGGCCCCAGCCATCAATCACGTGGTCCTGGGGTCCCGGGTTTACAGCCCGCTGGGGCAATGCCCATCCCCCCCCACCGAGGAGTGGCCCACAGGACAGGAGGTAACCAAGGTCAAGTGCACCCTGATCTTCCAGAGGCGGGGGAGGGGCCTGGGTGCTCTAAGACTTCTTGGCGTCCTGCGTGTTCCGGCGCTTCAGGTCGCTCAGGTCGATGGGTTTGAAGGCTGCCGGGGGACAGCGTGGTCAGCCATGGGCACAGGCCCCGATCCAGCCCCCACCTCTGGCCCTGGGACTGGCCTGTCTTGGGACAGGACAGCAGGAAGCAGGCAGGGATGGGAAAGGCGGCTGGCCTTTCCGCCCCCCCGGGGCAGCCCCACTCACTCTTCAGGCTGGGGTTAGGGACCTTCTCCACATATTCCTCCACCAGGCCCCGCTCGCTGCCCGACATCTGGCTCCGCAGGTCTCGCTCCACACCCTGCCAGGCTGAGGGCAAGCAGGGGGCAGTGTGGTCAGAGCCCCTACTCCGGCTCAGCGTCCGGCAGAGTCCCAGCGGCCACTGTCCGAGCCAGGAGAGCGTCTGCCCTCAGTGCCTGGCTGCCCAGGCCCGTCCTCTCCCCCAGAACGAGGCAGGCACTCCTCCCCAGCGCCCAGCCTCGCCCGCCCACCCCAGCAGGTCCGTCCCTCCTTTGCAAAGGACCAGGGCCATGGTCGGGGGGCCTCAGGGCAGCTCTCTCCTTGGGGTCCCCATCCCCGGCACATACACATGCCCAACCTCAGCCACCCACCTTCTGCTTCTGGCCCCTTCTGCTCTGGGTGGGCCAGGCTCATGGCTGGGTGCACCCTGTCTCTCCCACAGCCCCACCTCTCCCCAGCAAACCTCCAGTGCTGGGGACGGGCTCCAGATGCCACCTCCATCTTGGGGCTGCCCATGTCCACGCCTCCTGTCCAGCTCCCCACCATCAGAACCAGGTCTCCCCACCAGGGCCCTTGGTCAGTCCAACCCGCCCGGGACCCCCGAGGCTGTAGAAGGGGTGACAGAAGCAAGAAAGGGGCTCCAGGAAGCTCCTCGGGCTGACGGCAGGAGCCGAGCGTGGCGGGCACACCCACCTTCATAAATGAAGCGCACATTCTCCTCGTGGGCCGGGGTGAAGATCTCACTGCTGCTGGGAGAGCGGGGACTGCTGTTCCTCTTGCCGTTGTAGACAACTCTGGAGACGGGGGAACTGGGGGGAGCCGGTGTGTGACAACAGAGCCAGGGGTGCTCGGCAGGGCGGGGGCCCACACCCCGCCCCCAGAGGCCACCCCACCTGCCTGAGACCCACCTGGTCATTGCTGGGGCACTGATCCGAGCACTCTGCTGCCAGGTCCCCTCTGCTTCTGAAACAGAAGCCCCAGAACACAGGAATGGGACCGAGCCACCCTCTGCAGCAGAGGAGAGGGCCCGCAGGGCACAGCCGCCTCCTCCCCATAAGATGTGAAAAAATCGTGTGATTCTGCTTCCCAGGGACCCCCTACAGGCAGGGTCCAGACACAGGCAGCCAGGAGACTCCAAGCAACCCCACCCAGGCTAAGGATGGCACCAGGGCAGCCAGGTGGGGGCCGAGGCACAGGAGTGGGGTCAGCCAGCTGACACAGGCGGCCTGAGCGCCGTGAGCTTGGCCGGTGTCCCCAGCCACAGCACCTGGACCAGCACTGACCTGGAGCCCCTTCTGCATGCTGTCAGCCAGCAGCTCTGCCCACACTCCGGTGTTCAGAGTTGTGGCTGCCTCCTGAGGGCCAGTGGTCCCCAGCGAGCCTAGCTCTGTCCTCCCGGCCGCGGGGCTGGGCTTGTTTCTGCTGAGCTGCACTTTCCTTTCTGTGAGAAATGGGATGAGCTTCCTCATGGTCACCCAGGCTCCCCAGCAGACCCCAGGCCCAGTCCCCTGGTCCCCTGCATTGGGGCTCCTCAGGGTGGGACATGAGCCCAAGTCAGTGCCCTGGAGATGGAAAGCAAACCAGGGTGGCAGGTGGGGCGGGGGCGACCCTGGCCAGAGGCCTGTTTACAGCACAGCGTGGGAAGGAAGTCTATCGTGAGGCTCAGACTCTCACAACGGCCAGGGGACGGTGTGCCCCCTCCAGCTGAGGACACACGACACCAAGGTGAGGAAGCTGGCCTTGCAGGGCTGGTCCACAGGGGCAACCCCAGGTGCTGGGGGCAGAGGAGTCCCGGGGGCTGTTAGTACAAGCACTGGTCCTGCCCATCCCTGGGGCCCAGGGGCTCCAGACAGCCTGAGCACACAGCTGCAGCCCCTCACAAAAGGCCAGGGGTGTCAAGGCAGTCCGAGTTCTTCCTTCCTGGCCCATTCAGCACCATATAAGCAAGCCAGAGTCTAAACACCCACATGGTGAACACAGCCATGAGCCAAGGGCAAGAACAACAAAACAGTGTAAGAGCGGCTCCCAGCAGAGCACGTGGAACTCTGTGCCCCTCCCAGGCCAGGAACAGCCGAGGCAGGGCCAGTGGCCTTGGCTCCCAGCCTGTGGCAGCACGCAGTTTGCTCACCAAGCGAGCTCTCCTTTCCTGGACTCTGGGATCTCTCTGCACACAGTCCTCCTGCTGGGACACCAGCCCGTGGACCCCAGAACACAGAAGAAAAGCCCTCTCTGGCCCGAGGGCCCCACGGGGAAACGCTGATGGGGGCAGGATGAGGTCAGGAAGCCACCACTATGCACTGGGGACAGAGATGCTCAGGGAAGGCAAAGCTCAGGTGACAGGCAGACTGGCTGGCCCCTGCCTGCTCCTTCAGGGCACCCGCCTCCTCAGCCACAGCTCCCAGTGGCTGCCTGGCTCTTACACATGCCACACCCTCAAGCTCAGCTCAGGTGTCACTTCCACTCAGCTCCCACCAACAGTCCCACCTCCTCCCAAGTACCTACCCTTCTCAGGCTTCCTTCGCACACACCTGCTGTGCACACCTGCCGGAGGGGGCTCTCTGGGTGCCTGCTCGCCTCCGACTCTAGCCCCTCAGCCTGGCCCAGGCTGGCCCCAGGCAGCTGGCCTGCAGGGAACTGTGCCAGTGACCTGCACTCCAGAGCCCCTGAGACACTCAGTCTTGACGTGGACCCTCCCTAAACTGCCCCCACCTACTCATCTTCCTGACCAGAGGAGCTTGCTGAGGACAGCACCACAGCCCCTCTGGAAGGCCGCACCTGTTAACAGGGCCAGGCAGCCAGCGTGGCTCACAGGCACGTACCCACCGTAACCCACGGTCTGTGCAGCTCCCACGTGGGCGTCCTACCATGCCTACATGAGGCTCTCACATCCTTGGGAATTGAAGGACAAATGAAACATCTCACAAAGGAGCCCCATCTGCCTCCTCTTGCTAGGAGAGAACAGGGGCCCCCCAGGCCTGACACCAACAGTCCTGTAGGCCTGACTCCAGAAACAAGGAGCGCCTATGACTCCTCCCCAATTATCCCTCCGGCTGAGGTCCCCAGGGGTTCGTGCTGGCTGTGCCCTGCACCCACAGAGACAGACCGGAGACCCAGGCTTCTCCTAGCAGGCGCCTGCTGCTGCCTGGGAAGCAGAAGGGACAGCTCTGTGGCCCACTCGCACGTACCACCTCCTGGGCCCCAATTCTGACCCAGATGCAATCTCCATTAAAAACACACTGGTGGGTACGTACCTCCAAGAAGCGCCTGAGAATGGCTGGGGAATTGCACTTGCAATTACCCAGAGAGAAGAACACCCCCTAAAGGGACAGTGCGTGCAGGGCCCATTCCCACCATAGGCAATGACAGCTACAAACTCGAACCACAGCAATCTCAAGGCAAATTGTACAACTGATGTTGAGCACAGGAGACAGGACCAGGAAGGATGCAGACAGGACCTGGGGACCCATGCGGGCTGGGGGCAGCCTGCAGAAGGCTAAGCTGCAGGCAGAAGCAGAGCCAGGGGCAGGACAGTGTGTTCGTGTTTGGCTAAGCAGCAGGAAACATGAGCGTGTCACAGGTGTGGGAAGCACAACACCCCATGAGGAGGGTCCCAGGACCACGGCAGGTGGGGCGTGGGCTGGGGAGATGGCACAGGTCTGGAGAAGCGCCAAGGATGCCTAAAAAGAACTGCCAGCCCTTGGAGGGTCACCAAGCTGTGGAAGGCCATCTGAGGCTGCAGCCTCAGAGCTGACAGGACACCAGCTTGCTCAGCAGCCCAGGTAAAGGTGGGGGCTGAGGGAGGGGCTCCATGCTGAGTGAACTGCTAGGGGCCCTGCCGTGGAGGTCCTGAGTGCCCATCTGGTGCGGCCACCCCAGCCTTCTTCCCACCTAGGCCACCACCAGGGCTGGAGCACGGAGGGCCGGGCAACTCCCCTCCCATCTTCCTTCCCTTTCAGTCACAGTCATCATCAGCGTGACCAGTCCCTCCACAACTCAGTCTACCGCCTCTAAGAGAATGCTTGCATGTTTTAGTATGTCTGAAATCGGGGCTGCATCTGGCAATCGATGACATGTCAAAGTTGAACTGACAGCGGCTCTTCTTTCTCAGTGGACCATGAAATACGGCGTGGCTCCCAATGGCTGGGTCTCAGATGGGATGACACTCCACGACAGCCCCGTGGCCCGGGGCCCTCCCTCCAGCACCAACTCCTCAGGTCCTCCTTCCCACTCCCACCACCTCCCCTTGCTGACATCCACACCGCACTCCGTGCTGAGCCTCCCCCAGCCTAGGGGACACAGGGACACTCTTCCCCCAAGCCATACCCCAGCAGGGCATCGCCTGGGCCCTCTGCTGCCATTAAGCCCACCCTCCAGCCCCAACCTGTTTTGTCAGGTGTCACCTGCTGCTACACCCCACCCCAATCCCAAACACAGGCTTGCCATAGGACCACCTCCTGCCGGCCCTCCCTCCCTACAGGTGACATTCCGGTCCGTGCAACCTGTGGACTTGACTGCTTGTTACCTGTGACTGCCTAGCCTGCAGGGCCGGAACTACCCAGTGCCCAGAGGTCATCTACCCTGCTCTGCTGCCCCTAGGCAAGCCCCTCTAAGTGTCAGGGCATCAGCGTCCTCACCCGAGGAGAGGCAGCCCCTGGGGACGCTCGCCTGCTCCAACACGGATGGAAGCACAGCCACGTGGGCCACACCTCAGGAAGGTCTTCCGTGGCTCCTTACCCAACACAACAACGGACACAGCAATCGTATACCGTATTGTTCGACTGGACACTTCCAAGAATGACAGGGACGCTCCTGGTTATTAAACTTGAAACCGAGCGACCTGGGCACCTGGAATGTAGAGCTAGCCCCACTCGCAGGGAAGTAGGGTCCAGGAAAATAAAGGGGACTAAAAGCAAAGACTGCTGGGAGCTACAGCACACACTCATCAGGGCCGTTGACACACTGCACAGTCCCCACAGCTAGGCCAAGAGGAAGGAGCCCTGACAACCCCATTTCAGAGGGTGAAGGAGCCTCGGAGTAGAGGTGGACCCCACATGACTCCCAATCCCTGCCCCTCCCATGGCCTCCCAGGGCCACAGCAGTTGGGCCCAAATGCCCCAGCTGGCCTGAGCCTCTCCAGAGCCTGCCCCAGCTCTTGCCTGCACCCCATGGCAGGTTCCCAGACTCCCTGAAACACCCACTCCCACAGACATCCATTAGGTTCCACTCGGAGACTCACCCTCCACTCCAGATAGGGAGGGGAGTCTCACTGCATGGATTTGTGCAGAATCTTCCTCTTCCATGGGACCCAAGGGCTTCAGAGACTTCCTGGGGAGAGGCAGGGGGTGGGAAACAGAGAACACAGGGTGCAGGGTGGGCCAGAACCCCAGTCTCTGGCCTCCTAGTCTCAAACTCCTTCCCACACACAGCCACATGCCCAGGGACACGACACGAGGTGAGACCCTGTTCTCCAGCGAAGTGGCAATGGATGTTCCAGAATCAATGATGCCACTACTATTCTGTATTCCTTTGGAGTTTCTAATATTCAAATTTTCTTAGATTCCTTTCCCTTCATGTTCTGTGTCTTTTCAGCCAATGAGACTTCTAAAAAAAAAAGATCAACTACCCAAGTAGATAGCAGCAGATTACTGCTGTTACAGCCACCAGAGGCCTGCTGGTCCCTGAAGACCCCTAGGCAGAGCCTCTAAGCACTGCCCCAACCCCTCACTCTCCTTCCTGGTGCCAGCTGCAGAGCAACAGCCCGGAGACCCTGTACCTGCCTCTCCATCTCTGTCCTACTTGGAAACCTCGACATCCTCTGACTCACCCCAAATCCAGCCACATCCTTTAGGAAGACTCAGCTCCTGCTTCCTTCACAACCCACCTCCCACCTTCTCTAAACATTCGCAACACTTTCCACCCAGAAGTCCACTCACTGATCCCCACCTCCCGTCGTTGCCCAAGCTGTCCCCTCTGCCCCAAACGACCCTACTCATCCTTGGGTTGGAAAGACCACCTTCTCTGGGAATTCTATTCTGAGGCGGGATGGGGAGAAGCACAACCTGGACTGCTTTAGTAACTAGAGACGTGATACCTGCGGCGCCATCCGCCCCGGCGCCCCAGCCCATGGTCGTGCTCGGTAGCCACTGCCCAGTGAGCTCCGTGGGGCACGCAGAAGCCGGTCCTACCCCGTAGGCCCCACACCTAGCGCAGCACCACGGCACGGGGAGCCCGGGAACGCGGGGAAAGCAGGATAACAGACGGAAGGAAGAACTGAGGAAGGGCCTGGAAGGCTATGTTCCAACAACCAGGAGGCATCCTCAGAAACATTCCCTTTGGAAAATGGGGGCAGCAGGACGTGTGTCCACCTCAGCGGCAGGAGCTTTAGACAGCAAAAAAGGGCGGGCCCTAGCGAGCGTCCGGCGCGGGCAAGTCCCCGGCTTGTCCCTTCCAAGTCGCACCCCAGCCCCAGGGAGCGCGAGGGGCCGCGCCACTTGCAGGAGGCGGGAGCCCCGGCGGCGCCCGGCAGGTGAGAGGCGGAGCGCGAGAGGCCCTCCGCGGTGCCCAGCCGGCCCGGCCTCCCGCCCGGTCACTCCCCCTCGCGGCGGCCCCGCCCGGCCCAGCGGGGCTCCCGCGGCCGCGCGGCGACACCAGGGCGGGGCCGAGCCGCGCCCGCCCCGACCCGCCCCTACCCGCCGCCCGGCGCCGCGCTCGCCTCACCTCACCCGGAATCGCCGCCGCCGCCTCTTCCAGCTGGGAGGCCCCGCCGGAAGTGACGCAACAACCGGCGCGCAGGCGCAGGCGGAGCGCGAGCCGCGTGACTACCCGGCGCGGGGGGGGCGGGGCGACACGGGAGAGCCGGGTGGGTGGGCTAGGGGGCGCCGCGGGAGGGCTGGGAGTCCTCGGGGTCCGGGGTGCCGCGGGAGGGCCGGGGTGGGCGGGCTCAGGGGTGCCGCGGGAGAAGCGGGTCCCCTGGGCGGGGCGTCGCGGGAGTGCTGAGGGTCGGGGACGCCGCGGGAGGACCGGGGTGGGCGGGCTCAGGGGTGCCGCGGGAGAAGCGGGTCCCCTGGGCGGGGCGTCGCGGGAGTGCTGAGGGTCGGGGACGCCGCGGGAGGACCGGGGTCCTCGGGGTCCGGGGTGCCGCGGGAGGGCCGGGGTGGGCGGGCTCAGGGGTGCCGCGGGAGGGTCGGGGTGGGCGGGATTGGAGGCTCCGCGGGAGGACCGGGGGCTCCGGGGTCCCCTGGGCGGGGCGTCGTGGGAGTGCCGGGGGTCAGGGGCTCGGCGGGAGGACCGGGGTCCCCGGGGCAGGGGCGCTGCGGGAGGACCGGGGTGGGCGGGATCGGAGGCTACGCGGGAGGGCCGGGGGTCCCCGGGGGCGGAGCTGTGAGGCTCCGGCCGCCTGCGCTCTCCCAGCCCGCCCACCCCCCGGAAGCGACCGGAGCCCAGTAATGGGGCCACCACCACGGGCTTGGGAATCACTTTTATTGAAAAAGTAAAAAGTGTCACAATAAAAATTCACCTGGAGAAAAAGGCAGGCCAGAAAGGTGGGTGTGGGGCGGGGATCCTGGGTGTGGGGCAGGGTCCTGGCGCCTGGAGGCGGCGCCGGCTTCTCCAGGGAGGCGACCCCAGGGCAGGGCTGGCTCAGTCCATCCTGGTCCCTTTGAAAAGCTCCACCAGGTCCTTAAAGTCCGGGTCGATGAGGTCAGAAGGCAGGTCGCCATCGTTGTTGACTGCATCTCTGTCTGCCCCCAGAGAGATGAGGTACCTGGGCGCAAAGGGCAGCTGGCTGCAGCAGGGAGGTGGCCTGGAGGGTGTTCACCTCCACCCCAGGGTAGATGGCTAGCTGCCTGTGGTCACCTGTTTGTTTTTTCCAGGGAGTGTGAGGAGAGGGAAACCTGAGCCTCTGGAAGTGGTGGCTCGCTTTTCCAGTGTGCTCCTAGGGAGGGCAACTGGGCGGAAACCGTTCCAGAAGCCTTTAGAGTTCTCTCGGACACTGCCTGGGCCACGTTTTGGGGAGGCCAGTTGAGGCCTGGAGGGGTGGGGACACAGCCGGCGCAGCCCCCCGGTCCCCCTCACCTGGCTATGTCAGGGTACCCGTCGCTGCAGGCCATGTGCAGGGGTGTCCAGCCCACCTCGTCCCGCTGGTGAATGTCGGCCCCATATTTGACCAGCAGCTTCACGCAGTCCAGGTTTCCAGAGAGCACAGCTTCATGCAGGGCGGCCAGGCCTGGGCCGGGACGGTGCAGGGGTCAAGTTTGAGGCAGAGGCTTGAGCCCCCTGGCTGGCTTTCCTCTTCCCCCACAGAACCTCAGCTGGTCCCTCTTGTGCCTGCTTACCTGAGGGGTGGATGGTGGCCAGGGAGACCTTCCGGGCCCGGAGGAAGCGCCCCACCTGCTCTAGGTCACCCTGACGGATGTGGTCCAAGAACAGGACGTCGTTGGGGAAACGAACACTGCGATCGGCCAGCAACCTCCGGCGCCGCTGCCGTGGGCTGTAGCGGGCATAGCGGGCAGTTCTGCTGGGCATTGTGGGGGCTGTGGGGTTGGCCGTCCCTCTGGGACCCTGCTGTACCGGGGTTAGGGATGTGCCTGGCCCAGACCAGATCGGCGTGAGTTCTGTCTGATGAGACCTTGCTCGTAACTTATATAGGGCGCAGGAAGCTATATAAAGCTGCGCAGTCATGCTTGCCCTCGAGAGGGGCTGAAATTGAGCTGCTCCCCACCCCCTGCGGCCAGGATCATGTTTAGTGACTCATCTTTCAGCCCACCTGTCACCCTGCCCAGCCAAAGGGGTCAGATCTTCTGGCTCCCCTCCCTGCCCCACAGCTGGACCTAGAAGGTGCCTTACAGAGGGCAGGCGGAAGCACTAGGACAGAGCCCCTGAGGATGGCCAGGAGATCGGATCAAGGGCAAAGCAGGTCCCAAGGTCACGGGGAGGGCCTGCTGTCTACCTCCTGGAAAGCCAGGGGCCTCCCCCATGTCTGAGGCAGCACAGGTCCACCAAGCTGTGGAGGAGGCCCAAGCCCCCCCCCCCCCCCCGTCAATTTCGACCTTCCAACAGGCTTGCGTCACTCCCAGCGGTTTTCCCCAAACTGCCTTGAGGGCACTGCCTCCTGCTCAGAGACCCCCCCCCCCCAAGGCTTCCCTCTTGCTCACCGTCCCCAAGCAAGTGGCCTTTCCCACCAGGGGTCCCCACACACTCATACTCCCACCCTCCACGGTGTCTCTGGGTCGTAGGTTACAGGACGCGTGGTGGTGTCCAGTCTGCTCCCCAAAGATGGGAGCGTCACATCCTGGGTGGTGCATTCCGTCTGCTGCAGCCCCTTGTGGCCCTACCTCTAGGGACACAACCAGTGGGATTTTAAGAAAACTGTGTTCCAGCAGGCTCATCTTTGCCGACTGCTGCTGCAGCCAGGGTCCAAGATGCGGCTCAGATTGCAGGACATGAGAAGAGGCAGGAGAAGGGGACAGGCATTGGAGCAGGGTTTGCCCTGTAACCTGTCTTTGGGGTCAGGGATGGCCACTGATGGTACGGGGTTCCCCTGCAGCACTTGAAGCTGGCTGTGTGACTCTGCTAAGGCTGCCGTGACAAAATACCCCAGACCTCGGAGGGAGGGACTTAAACAACAGACGTTGCCCTCAAAAGTTCTGGAGGCTGAAGTCCGATGTCAGGGTGTGAAGGTGTCGGCAGGGCTGGCTCCTGAGGCTCTGAGGGAGGGCTGGTTCCAGGCCTCTCTGGCTTCAGGCAGTTGCCAGCAACTTTGGTGTCCTTGGCTTATAGCAGCATCACCCTGATCTCTGCCTTCATCTGTATGGGGCTCTCCCCGCATTTGTGTTCAAATCTCCTCTGCTTACAAGGATGCCATCACACTGGAGTAGGCCCCCCCACTCCAGTAGTTTGACCGCTTCCAGACAAGGTCGAGTTCTGAGGTCCTGGGGGTTAGAACTTCCACATGAATCGTGAATCTGGGGGGAACACGGTTCAGCCCAAAATGCTGCCAAGACCTTCCAGATGGTCACGAAAGGGCAGAGTGAGGACAGAACCAAGACTGGCCAGCAGGCCCCTTCAGGGACATGGAGGGGACAAGGTCACCAGCAGGCCACTCTGGATCCAACAGAATCAAATCAACTGTATCAGACACCTCCCAGGCAAAAGGCCTTGGGCCAAATGCTATAGGAGAAATGGTGTCAACTAAGACGGGGGCCTTCTCAACCTGCCTTAGTGCCCAGGTGCACCCCCATCCGGCCCCTTGGGCCTCATGCCATGGGCACAACCCCTCTCCGTAGCTGCTTCCTCCACTGGCTGCACACTGTAGCACCAGGAACCTCGGGCCAGGCCCAGGTCTGCAGGGAGCCTGCAGGGGTGGCTCCCAGCATCCTTATGTTTCTGGATGCTGGTCAGTGGTGACTCCGGGTCACCTGGGAGGAGTAGGATAGCTTTTTCTGTTGTTTATGTGAAGCCCAGAGACAACGTTCTGCACTGTGGACGGGAGAGAGAAGTCTCCTTTGATGTCAAGATTGTGTTGCGCACGTTGTGGATGTGGCCAGGAGGACTAGAAGGACTATCCTTTCCGGGACACAGGCCTCTGCTAGAGCCAGGGTCGAGGCAAGCCCACCAGGTGAGCCCAGCGGGACCCTCTGTCCATCCTGCTACAGCTGAGCTGAGAGGGCTTGGAGTTTGTGGCTTTGGGGTTTCCGTTTTTTTTTTTTTTTTGAGACACAGTCTAGCTCTGTTGCCTGGGGTAGAGTGCTGTGGCGTCAGCCTAGCTCACAGCAACCTCAAACTCCTGGGCTCAAGCAATCCTCCTGCCTCAGCCTCCTGAGTAGCTGGCACTACAGGCATGCGCCACCATGCCCGACTAATTTTTTCTTTATATATATTTTAATTGTCCAGCTAATTTCTTTCTATTTTTTAGTAGAGACAGGGTCTCGCTCTTGCTCAGGCTGGTCTTGAACTCCTGAGCTCAAACAATCCGCCCGCCTCGGCCTCCCTAGAGTGCTGGGATTACAGGTGTGAGCCACCGCGCCCGGCCTGGGGTTTCCATTTGGATCAGAGAAGGGACTGTTGCCCAAAGCCTTCCCAGTCACAGCGGGTCCCCCTGGAAGGTATTTATGTCCCTTTATTCTAGCAAGGACATGGGAACCGTGTGCTCTAAGCCGTGGACACTACCTGAAGTGTCATCTCCCTTTCAAAGTGCTTCATCAAAGCCGGCCGTCAGCGGTCCAACCTGCCACACGGCTGGCAAAACAGCCCGTTCCACACGTGACATCAGAGCAAAACCAACCTGTATTTATGTAGTTTTGTCCCTGATTCTTCTCAGTCTGTACGAACTTGTGAATTGACCTGGTTTGCATGATTTTAAGTTTCTACCTCTGGAGAACTAAAACATCTAATGCAAAAAGTTTACCATCCAACTTTTTTTTTTTTTTTGAGACAGAGTCTCACTGTGTTGCCCAGGCTAGAGTGCCGTGGCATCATCCTAGCTCACAGCAACCTCAAACTGCTGGGCTCAAGCGATCCTCCTGCCTCAGCCTCCCAGGTAGCTGGGACTACAGGCATGCACCACCATGCCCGGCTAATTTTTTCTATATATTTTTAGTTGTCCAATTAATTTCTTTCTATTTTTAGTAGAGACGGGGTCTCGCTCTTGCTCAGGCTGGTCTCGAACTCCTGAGCTCAAACGATCCGCCCGCCTTGGCCTCCCAGAGAGCTAGGATTACGGGTGTGAGCCACCGCGCCCGGCCCTTACCATCCAACTTTTTAAAGGCCAAGGAATGCAACCAGCAGTGCTCTGCACAAAACACAAAACTGGAGGGCCTATTAGGAAATCTCCAGTGGGCCAGAGAAGGCCCCTTCCCTCCCGGGCAGGCTGAGGCTGAGCCAGAGGCCGCGGGTACAGTGCACTGGCCCAGCAGTGGCTTCCTGGCACCTGGAAAGAGAGGAGAGCGCGAGATTGGGAAGCCCCAGCCCGCTAAGCCTTCAGTGCCTCCCCGAGAGCCTTCAGAGTCGCCTCGCTAATCCACCAGCCCAGCCAGAGAGGCTTTGGACACGCGCCACAGCCTCCCGCCAAACCCGGCCTGGAATGTGCTCGCCAGCTGCCTCGGCAGAGGGGAAAGGTGTCAGTGCCTTCCGCCCCAGGAGCACATGATGGCAGTGCTGTGGGCAACCGTACTGGTTCCCAGCACAGCTGGTCAGCAGGGCACAGGGGCCCGGGCACAGCTCGCCTCTTTCAGCTGTGACTCGAGACTGCCCCCTGCGCTCAGCCCGTGCTGGCCGCCCTCCTCAGAGACCCTGGCAGTGACCACAGCCCTTGCGCCTCGGCTCACATTTTGGGGGACAGAGCTAACACCCTCCCACCTCCAGATGCCCGTGCCTTTTCCGTGAATACACATCTCATTGTGCCACAAGACCTAGGTGCGACACACAAACCCTGCTGAGGCCTGGAACCGAACTAGCCTGAAACCAGTCCCAGCACGGGCCACCTCGAACTGGCCAAGGAAGCACGGTGGGACTGCTGAGCGGGGGGCCGCCTCAGGCCACGGCACAGGCAAGCCGGGCTGGTCGGTGCTGCCCAAGGCGCTGGCGCCACAAGGGCGGAAATGGTGCAGCCCTGGGTATGCCAGGGCCTGTAGGGCAGGCAAGGGCAGTGGCCTGGCGATGGCCACCCCCCTTCCCGTGGGCTGCTGCCCAGGAGAGAGCTGGGTTCGCGGCAAGCCTCGTGTGGCCTGCCAGCCAGGCACCGGCAGCGGTGACCAGCGCTCCGAGGCCTAGCATGTGAGGACCAGAACAGGGGCAGGGACCGGAGTCTTCAGTGTGGATCGCTCCCCGCCAGGAAGGCGCGTCAGAGCACGAAGGGCTGAAGGGCCTGGTGGGCTCAAGGCCACCTGGCAGTGGCTGTTCTGACCAAGAAGGGTGCCCCTGGCCCCTCTGGCCTCACTCAGCCCTCAGGGGACCCACAGGCCCCACAGAGCTCCCAGGGCAGCCAAACCTGGGCAGGGAGCAGGACAAACCCGGCCGAGCAGCATCATCCCAAACCTTGAAACAGGCTGGCAGTTTCACGTCTGCAAAGTCGATTCTCCACGTGAAGCCTGAGCAAGCCAGCTGGGGTTCTCCAAGTCCAATTACATCTGAAAAACCAGAAGACTTCCTGTCTAACATGTCAGATCCGTTTTTATAGCTTTGGTGACAGGCACACAACTTGTTCCCTTCACCCACTGAGGAAGCCTGAACGTGCCTGCTTTCTCCACAGCCCCCTGCAGAGACCAGAAGGGAACGGCCTGGACCCGTGAGCCGCGCTGCCTGTGGCTGGAGCAGCTCCAAACGTGTCCACATCCAGGGTCAACAGTGACAACCACATTCCCAAGGATGTTAATGCCGGCTGTCCCAAGCAGTCTAGGTTAAGCCTGCACCCCACCACACAGACACCAGGGCCTCCCTTGCCACCTGGGAGCCCGAGTCCACACCTGCTGGGCCCTGTGGGCAGAGAGACCGTCCCTGCGCCTGTGCCGTGCTTCAGGGAGCGGTCTCACCAACAGCATCCCCAGAGCCTGCCTGGGCTTTGGCATCGGAACCTCGCACCCTGGAGCTTGGAGAGACCACAGAGCGGATGCAAGGACGGGCAGTAAAATCAACTTTATTTGGCCAATGTGTCCAATTCCATATTGTGATAGAAATGCTGAAGAAGTGCCAGCGTCTGACTCGGCTCCCTCCTGGACGGAGCCCCCGGCCTGGGCCAGGGTCCTGGTTCTGCCTGGAGCAGACCCAGGGCCACGGTGGAGAGTCCAGCAGCCACAGAGCAGCGAGCCCAGGATAGGACAAGGAGCCTGGCTCGAGGAGGAACGCCCGGCCCATCCCGGGCCCTGGGGCCAGCGATCGCCCGGCCGCCTCCAAGCATAGGGGCCGCCCTGACAGGACCCAGAGTCCCCACCTAGCCCAGGTGTGCAAGAGCTGTGCTCAGTCATGGCCACACTGGGACCAGGTGCAGAGTGACCATGTCCAGACTGGCTCCGTCCCTCCCTGCACATGGGACAGGCGTCTCCAAGGAGGCCTGGCCAAGGTGGAACAAATACCCTGATGTCAGAAAATGTCTAAAAACCCCACAGATGGACTTATTTTAAGTGATAGTATAAACCTCTGTAACAGGAAGGAACCGTTACCAGTGTGAGATTCCGAAACATTTTAGCGCACACTCTGGACGAAAACCATGTACAAAAAAGTACATCGCAATTTAAAAAAAGGAAAAAATAGCCCACCAAGATGGGCTGGTCTGGAGATAAATCCCTTTCCAAAAATTGAAAAGCAAAAGGAGAAGACGGGCTTGTTTCTGCATGTCAGGATGAAGTGTCTCTTCAGAAAGGTTCCCTGGATTTCCACGATGCCCTCCTGCCACGAGGTCCCTGGGCGTCCAGGGGCGCGTGCCGCTGGGAGTGCAGCCCGCCGCGAGGCGCCGTGCTTGGGGAGCCAGGTCTGTTCCGCGTTATAGCTCGTCTTTCACAGCTTTCTGGTCGTCATCTTCCTCCACGTCCGGCTCTTCTGCTTCTTCCAGATCCTCCAGGTCCTGGGGTATGCGGGAAGAGGGTTGGGCAGGTGTGCTCCTCTGTCAGGAACCCCGGGAGCCCCAGCCTAGCCTTCCAGACCCTTCTGACGGGTGTGGTGGGGGTGTCCCCAGCTTGGCACCAGGAAGCCTCAGAGGGTCCCCCCACCCCACAGAGGCAACAGCCCACACGAGTCGAGCACAGTAACGCTGAGTGTGGTGCTCAGGCCTGCTGGCCGCCAGCTTCTCCGGCCCAGGCGAGGCCATCCTCCCTCAATCCGGGCAGGAGTGTCACCACTTCCCACTTTTGGCAGGCCCTGCTGGCTGTTCCCTCCACTCCCGGCCTCAGGTGTCCAGCTATGGTTGCCAACCCCACCCGCCGGCCCCCCCGCCCCCCAATCCCCTAAGCATGACTGTCACCCCATCTCTGGCCACAGGCTGGCCCCGGGGACACAGCCACGTCTGTGCCCATGGTGCCTCCCAGTGCCCAGCAGGCACTCGCATCAGCAACCTGAGCCAGTGCGCTGGAGATGGGCACTCAGGTCCAGGCCAGCTGGACCCTGTGGGACATGGCTGGAAAGATTTCCTAAGTAATTTCCGGTTGTTAAAGACACCTTCAAAATTGGAGAGAGCCACTTCAGCAGAGCGTTGGAGAGCATGTCCCTTGTTCCCCTGGCCAAGGTCTGGGGCCCCAGAGCCCTGAGTGCCCAGATGGGCATCCGGTGGCACCCCCAGCCGCCAGGTGAGAGCCCAGCAGGCTGTGTGGCAGCCACTTACATCATCATCCCCTGCCCCGTCCTGGCCACCACTCTCCAGGAACTTCTTGAAGCCTTCCAGGGTCCGCTCTCCGCTGTAGTCGATGACCTGGGGAAAAGGGATGAGCTGGGGCTGGCCCCCACCCCGACCAGACCCCCGCAACGGCTTTTCCTCCCTGCACAAGGGCAGGAGCTTCTGAAGAGGGGGCCCTGGCTCTGCCCCCCCACACCTTCCTGTCCCCCAGCTGGGGTGGGAGACTGCTCTGCCCAGAGCCTGCCCTGGCCCCCTACAGGCGCACCGTTCTGTCCGGGCTGGCGGGGAAGAACTTCAGCGTGGGGAAGCTGTGCACTTTGACCGCCTCCACCTCGTTGGCCGTCGAGTCCATCTTGGCGATGACGATATCTTCGTGGTCCTTGTAGCTCTCTCCCAGCTTATCCCAAATGGGAGCCAACTGCTTGCAGTGACCACACCACGGGGCATCTGAAAAGAAAGCAGCTCTGAGGCCTGGCCCGGCCCACGCAGCGCCACAGCCAGCCTGGCGCTGCGCTCCACAGCTCCTCGAGCCGTCTGGTGGGACAGGCGGATCTGGGAAGCTGAGGGAGGCTCCACTTACAGAATTCCACAAAGACGTTCTTTTTCTCATCAAAGGCGACCTCTTCAAAGTTCTTCCCAACTAGTACCTTGACGGGCTGCTTGTCCCAGTCCTCGGGCAGCTCCTGGCTCATCAGGTGTGGCTGGACAGACAAACCGCGGTGAGGACGGCGCTGCCCGGGGACCCGCAGAGCCCCGGCCCCCTCCCAGGCCGGGGCTGAGGCACATGGCTGCCCACACCTTGATCTTGCCCTCCAGGAAGCGGTGGCAGAACTCCGAGATGGTCTCTGCCGTCAGCTCGTCCGACTCGGGCTTATACTTGGTCATTTCCTCCTCCAGGGTGATGAGGCGCACAGCCGGGCACTCTTCCTTCTTCAGGCCGAAGAACTCGAGGATGCGCTGGTTGTCGGCGTGGTCGCTGTCGATGAAGATAAACAGGATCTTGGGGAGAAAAGGCACACTGAGACGCGCCCTGGGTGGGCAGGCCGGTCAAGGCTGCCCTCTGCTTTGCCCTCGTCACTTCACTCGGAAGCAGCTCGTGCTCCTCCAGCTTGGACTCTGGGGCTACCCAAACAGACAGGGTCTGGCCTGGGCAAGTCTTAGAAGGTCTTGGAAGGTGGCACTTCCACCACTGCAGGAAGCCGTGCTGTCCCCTGGCGCCACCCCACCAGCCGGCACGGAGAACAGCTCACCTTGCCCTTGAAACTCTCGGCTGCCTTTTTGAAGTTGCTCAGTTTGCCGTCATAGTCCGACACACTCTTGGGCAGGAACAGCAGAATGTGTGTCTTGATTTCACCTCCGAAGATCTTTGGGGCTGTCTGTGTTACAAACATGAGTGACTAGGTCTGAGCCACAAATTAAGCTATCAACACAGAACATTCTCCTATTGGCCCCCAAGGCCACCAGACACTTAGACAACGGTGCTGATTGGGGGTCTCTAGCCCACCCAGGGGCCCCTCCAGCACCATCCCCCAACCTGGGGTCACAGGACAGCGGCAGAACCACACCTGCTCAGTGAACTCGATGACCAGGGGCAGCTGGTTGTGCTTGATGAAGTCCAGCAGGTTCTCCTTGGTGACCTCCCCCTCAAAGTTATTCTGGCCTTCGTCAAACTGTGGGCAGAAAGGGGACCCTGAGCCTTGCTGCCGCGAGCACAGCTCCCTGGACGTGGCTAACAGTGGCCTGCAGCCCACCCTCCTGCCTGGGAGTTACGAGCCACAGGCCCCAGCAGCGAGGACAGGACCGAGCCTGGTCCTTGACAGCCTGGGCGGCTTCAGGTATCACCTGCGGCCACTGCTAAGCCCAAAAGTGGTTTCATGCCCACAACGCAAGCCTGGTGTTCATGGCCCCCAGCTGCCCTGGCTGCGGCTGAGCAAGGCTGGGACAGCCTCAAGTGACTGGACCCCATCTCACTGCTGCCTCTCCACAGAGCTCAGCCAGGCAAGGCAGGCACCAGGTCCTCTGGACGTGGATGGGGCAGTGAGGTCACACAGGAGGTCCACTGCCCAGAGGCACAGGGCAGCCCCCCACGCACCTACAGCAGGCCTCAGACCCCCATAGGGTGCACAGAACCCCGGGACCGGGCAGCAGCCAGCTGCAGACCAGAGCTTTCACCACAATCAACACCACTCTCTGCCCACAGGCCCGAGAACCTTCACTCCCACGTGCCAGGGAAGCATCTGGGTCTTATGTAAATTACCTCCCTCACCCCCAAATTCCTAAAACAGCAGCCCTCAAAATGTGGTCCACAACCTGGGGCCCCAGACCCTTAAGGCGTCCACATGGTCAAAGCTGTCTTCGTCATCATACTTGGAGATTGTCTGCCTTTTCATTCTGTCTCTCAGGAGACTGCAGTGCCAGAGGCTGCCGGATGCATGGTGTCACCACAGATGGCAGGAGAGGGGCTGAGCCTAGCTGTCTCCCATTGAGCCAGACAGGAAAGAGACCGGCAGAAA
>RJWJ010000281.1:67684-168502 GCA_004363605.1 Indri indri
AGCTCAGGAGTTCGAGACCAGCCTGAGCAAGAGCGAGACCCCGTCTCTACCAAAAATAGAAAGAAATTAATTGGACAGCTAAAAATATATATAGAAAAAATTAGCCAGGCATGGTGGCGCATGCCTGTAGTCCCAGCTACTCGGGAGGCTGAGACAGTAGGATTGCTTGAGCCCAGGAGTTTGAGGTTGCTGTGAGCTAAGCTGACGCCACGGCACTCGCCCCAGGCAAGAGAGTGAGACTCTGTCTCAAAAAAAAAAAAAAAACGAAAAAAAAAGAGACTGGCAGAAATCTAAAACACACTCTTGTCTCTGAATTGTGTTTTTCTTTTTTGAGACAGAGTCTCACTCTGTCACCCGGGCTAGAGTGTAGCAGCATTGTCATAGCTTGCTGCAGCCTCCAACTCCTGGGCTCGGGCAATCCTCCTGCTTCAGCCTCCCCAGTGGCTGAGACTACAGGTGCCACTGCCATGCCTGGCTAATTTTAACTTTTTGTAGAGATAGGGTCTCACTCTTGCTCAGGCTGGTCTCGAATTCCTGGCCTCAAGCAACCCTCCCACCTCAGCTTCCCAGAGTTCTGGGATTACAGGTGCGAGCCACTGCGCCATCCCCTTGGACTTCTTCAGTGAGACTTGGAGAAAGAAATTCCTCATCTTTACTTGCTGGCATTTCCATTTACACTTCCCCAAAACACTCTGACAGCAAGTGCCACGTCCAGCTCTCGCGAGTCGCCCCTGGGGGAGCGCCTGGGCCAGACTGACGCCCTAGCTCAACCAAGGAGGACCTGATGCTAAAACTAGGCCACAGCGGCCCTGCAGTGAGCTGCTCTCCCCACCAAGCCCAGTGCTAAGTGGATCCATCGTCCCCACACCGTGAACTCAGAGAACGTGGAAAGGAAAGGGCAGAGACGCTGAGGTGGGGCCGTGGAGAGAATTTTCTGGAAAATGAGCTGCTGGTCCCGGCCTGGCTCCATCAGGCCCAGCCAGCGCCTGGGAACGACGCTGAGCCACAGTTACAGGTGGACGGAACAGCGTCTCCGGCTCCCTCCAGGGCACCGAGCACTGTCTGCACAATCCCAAGCCGAGGAGCCCCAGGAATGCTGTGGCCACACCTGTCCCAGGGCGGCAATCTTTGCGTAGTGTTGCCACATTACGCTCCTGCACTGTGCACTTCGGTGAAAGACAGACAGCCCCACTCAGCAGGAGGCAGCAGCAGGAGGCCTGGAGGCCCCGGGCAGAGGTCACTGCTGTCTCAGGCCACAACGATGAACGTGAGAAGGCCAGACACCGCAGGCTGGAGACAGAAACGTGCACCAAATATCAGAATCAAGAAAGACACAGGACTACTGGCTCTGAAACCAGTGGTCCCGTCATCAGTGGCCAGGGACTCCAGCTGGGACTTGACCAGGCCCCATCCTTCCTAGGGAACAGAGGGAAAGCGAACAGCACTGGCCACTCCTGGGAGCCGGCCTGCCTGGTCCCCTGTGGGAAGTACAGGCTTAGCCAGGCTGCCCACGGTGGGTCCCTGGCAGACGGGAAGGCCCAGCTCCCCGTGAAGAAAGGGGTTTAACGGCATGAAAGAAGAGACATGTACAGGCTAATTCGACAAAGGAGAACACGGGGCCTGGGGGCACAGAAGCAGCCGGAAACCCTAGAGTCGCCCTCCTCTCGTCCTTGGAGGGAGCTCTGACTTCAAACATGTCCCCAGATGTCTTGAGTTATTTTGAGGGAGCAAAGTCCACAGCTGGCCAGGCTTCGGCTGGACGATGCCCACGACAAGCGGGCACCCTGAGTGAACAAGAAAGCGCTGCCCACTGGCCCAGGGCCCAAGGGGGGCTGGCTGTGCCCAGCCCGGAGCGGACACGAGAGAATCAAGGCAGAAGAAAGAGGACACGTAGGAAGCCCACACGAACCTGCCACGTGCTTAGTCCCTCCCAGGTAGAAAGGGAGACGATCCTAACTTCAGGGACGTGCGATCACCAAACCATCCGCCCATGTTAAAACAGCCTCTCCGGACACAAAGGGCAACGGGAAGGAGCCGTGTGGCCGAACTGCAAACCAGGCTGTGAGTTTCCCTGGGCCTCGGAGAAACTCTCCCTCACAGCCCATGTTTCGGGACGAGGCTCGGGACTTTCTAAGGCCCCACAGCCAGTTCAGTCTGCCCCATCCACACATCACTTTTTTCCTGGTCAGGTGTCTAGCTTCCCAGGCACTCGTGCAATGGCAAGTGACTTAGCAGCTCTGTTTCCTTTGGGAAACACTGAGTAGCGTTAAGATGCCTTGAGTAATTCTGAGGAATAAGCTATAGCAACGAGCCAAATGACAAGAACAAGGACAGGGGAACGAAGCCATCCCAGATGCACCTGGGCCACTCACACTGTTTCTCGTCTCCAAGAACACTCGGTCTCAGCCTATCGAGCTGCGTCGCACGCAAAGCCCGTATGCACGGGAACCTCAGACCCAGACCTACACCACTTCCAGACCAAGCAGCTGCTCATTGTCTGGCCACATGGCTGATTGCTCTGACTCTATAGGACAAGAGTCAAATGTCCCCTAACCCCACCCCTGAAGACACCTTCCACTCCTCACTCACTGGGTCCTTCCCCTCCCTTCCCGGGCCACACCTTCCTGTCAGAAGGCACTAACCCCAATGACCTGCGTCCAGGTACAGCCGTGTCCCAAGAACATGGCTGCTCAGCCCCAGTCCACCCTCTGGTGACTAAGACGAAAGACAAACCACAGGCCCTGTCCATAAAGCTGCACAAACGTGGTTCCTGTGTGTTCTGATAAGACAGACACGTGGTTAGGGGACATGCGGTTGAGCACCAGGCTTTCCAGCAGCCCTTTTCCCAAGAGGAAGGCAACAGGACCAGGGATGGTGGCCTTCAAAGCCCGGATTCCTTAGGGGTTGTGGGTGTCCTTGGGGGTGGGGGGGGCACAGGTGTGGCTTTGCCAGTGGGGTGGGAACACGCCCCAGGGAGCTAACCCTCCAGAGCTTCCGCATCAGGTGAGGGAAAAGTTCTGGAAACAGATGAATGACCATTGCACAACACTGAATGTAATTAATGCCGCTGAATCACAGGCTTAGAAATGGTTACGGTGGTAAACTTTGTTACATACGTTTTACCACAATTGGAGAAAAAGCTAACAGCCAAGAGCAGCTCCCATCTGAGGTCTGAGGCCGCCATTTCCAGCAGCTCCTGCAGCCTGACTGCAAAACTGCACAACAGCCCTGGACGACAGCCCTCGGTAACAATCCTGTCATGCCAAGGCTGCAGGGCAAGGTCCTCCCAGCACCAAGGAGAGCAACACCGCCCCCTGCAGACCCATCCCTGAAGTGCCCGGGGAGGAGCTGTAACCGCGACTCACCTTCTTAAAGAGGATGACCCCATCCTTGTCCAGCTGGTATTTGGAGAACACATCACTGTTGGAAGTGATCCCAAACGGTATGTCATCAACGGCCTCCGCTGCCTGCAAGAACTGCTTGGCAAAGTCTGACTCCACGTCCTGGAAGAGGGAAAACCAGAGGTAGCCATGTGCACCCCCAGGACCCCTGCCTGGGAAAGCAGGGTGGATGGACACTGGGACACCAGGCTCAGGGAACACATGCAGAACTGTCAGCCACAGGCCATGGGGACCCCTCCTCAGACAGTGACAGAAGACAAGGTCAACATGAAGTTCTAAAGCCTCTACCTTGAAGAAGCCGATGACGGCCACCTCGCTGGACTCCACAAAGGACTCCGCGGCTGCACCATCAGACAGGGTGGTGGCAGCCGGGCCAGTGCGCTTCTTCAGCCAGTTCACGATGTCATCAGCTTCTCTGCCAGCTACACCCCAAACAAACAGAGGTTCCACTCTCAAACAGGGAGTGGCCATTCCCATCTCAGCTCTCTGCCAAATGGGCTGGGGACACCTGACCAAGCACCTGGAGCACGATGTTCTCGCCACAGAAGAGCCCGACGCCCGCCCGCCTCCCGCACTCCAGCGTGTGAGACTGGGTCATCCCGGGGTTATCGGACCACAAACCAGTCTTCCTCTCTAATCCCTCCACATCTTCTAAATTTTCTTCAACCTCTAACACATTAACTGTCACACTAGAAAAAAAATTTTTTTCCTTGGGACCATGCTGTTTTAGTATGAAAATAGAATAAAAACTTTGAAAACAAAACGATCATTTCTAATTTAATGAAAAAATTTTCATGTAATTATAGAGACTTAGGAAAAAAAGAATGAAAAAAATAAAAATAAAAAAACAGAAAAAACTGTTATTTTTTTATTGTTTTCTGTACACAAGATATATGCAACTTGAAAAATAGTTCTCACAGCTCCCAAAGTGAAGAGATGTGTGAGTTACATATGCCTCGTGAGGCCCCGGGCTCATAACTACCACTCGCATGGCAGTTCATGTGTTAAATTCGTTAACACACACATTGTCCCCCAGTGGTCTCACCCCAGTCCTCATCTTAGAGGGGTGGTTCCTAAGTTAATCCTCATGCCAGTTTCCCCCCTGCAAAAACAGGCCAAAATCTATCCTACTGAACACTCCCAGGCCTCAAACCTTACTCAAGGTGGGTCAGGCACTCTTGCCCGTGGCACGCCCTATACACCTCCCAGACCAGTAAGGAGTAAAGGTCACACACCAGCATGCCACCAAAAACAGACAAAATGAAAAGAAACCTGCTCCTCCTAAGACGCGAGATAAAAAGGATAATTAAAGAATTATTCTTTTTCCCTCCTAGAGCTTGACTATCTGGTCCGACTTGGGAAAGGTTGTGATTCTCAGATTTAAAAGGATTCTGACAAGGGGTAACAAAAAGCTGAGTCACTTCTTTAAGTCTTCCAGTTACGGGTGGATTTAGGAGTACTTATCTCATCAATGAAACCTAAGCACTAGTAACAGAACCACAGTGACTTTGGACAAAGCACCTCCCATCCCCAAAGTGCATGCAAGTAAAAAAACGGGAACATCGAACAGCAGAGAGAGCGACAACCACGGAAGCTGGTGACGCTAGAACAACAGGACATGGTTGCTTAAGGCGACATTGCCAGCGCTAGGATGCGCCATTTTCAGGCTGCCCACCACCCAGGGCTAAGGCATGTGCCACAGAAGGGGTTTCATAGACTCAAGAATCTTCTTTCTCCACCAGTAACTGATGTGGCTACAAAGGGGCCCACACTCCACAAGAACAGCTTCACAGGCTGCCTAAAAGCAGCTGAGAGCTCGTGCTACAGGTGGAGCTGGGCTTGGACTGAGGTCCACCCCCGACAGAGGTGGCCATAACTCAGCTGCTCTAAGCCCCAGCCTTCATCTGTGAAGACCCAACGGGATCCAACAGGAAATCACACAAGCACCAGGCCTGGCAGACGGCCCGCTACGGCAGTTACATGTCACCCTAAGTGATACAGCTACCTGGCTGCTCCTAGACACAGGGACAGCTCCAAGAGCCCCATGTGGTCAGAAGGGCACCAGCCTCCCTCTCCTCGCTGGCCAATCCCCGGAGGCCCCAGCCAGCCAGGATGTCATCAGACACAGACCCAACACACTTTCCACCTGAAAGGCTCCTCCAGGATGAGAACCTTCCTCATGGGACCCTCAGGGGCAGAGCCAGATGGAGAACCCAATCTGGGAACAGGTTCTCTCTCCACCACTCAGATATGTTACTGCTTGAGTTTTCAGTTATCTTCCAAGGCCTGCAAGGCAAATCCCTCCACACAGGCAACTAAAGGGCAATGCTGCAGTCACACCTGTATATTCTTTGGGGGAAGCTGTATCTCCGTTCTTGAAGAACTTGATTGTGGGGTAGCCGCGGACGCCATACTGCTGGGCCAGGTCAGACTCCTCGGTGGCATCTACCTTTGCCAGTCTGATCTCAGAACCTTCTGCCTTCAGCTTCCCAGCGGCTTTGGCATACTCAGGGGCCAGGGCTTTACAGTGGCCACACCAAGGGGCGTCTGAAAAAGAACACAGGACAGTAGAACACAGCACTTGACCCAGGCCCACTCCTTCCCTTTCCTCCTCCTTCAAGGCTTCTCTTCATAAAACCTTGTCTACTCACCACGACACCCCTCTAAATGCACAAGGCTGAGCTGACAGCTTGGGGCTCTTAGCAATATCCGGACAGAGGCCGCCAGTGAAAAACCAACACCAAACCCCCCACTCTGCTACACCACCAACAGCAGAGAAAGACAAATCCTTTCACGATAACTTATTACTTGCAGACAATTAAGACAAATGTGTCCCTTTAAGAATTAAGAAACCAGAAAAAAGTAAGTTAATGCCCTGGTCCTGTACCTAGCAAGAAGTAGCTGTGAGTATGTGACACACATGCCCTGAGACTTGGATTTAAAACTGGTTCTTTACAGTGTGGGAATAAGACTGTCTGCAAGGAAGGTCGGCAGCTGTGTTGGGCAAAGATCACCACTCCAGAGACAGAGCTCAGGCCCTTACACACGCAAGCAAGGGTCTGAGTTCCAGCCTGCAACCCCTTCCTTGCAGGTGGCGCGGGCAGGGGACTGGACCGGGCTCGCGCTCTGGCGTCTGCGCGGCTCACACGTCGGTCCTGCTCCCACGCTACGGAGGGGCCGCGCCACGCGACGGCACAAAGACACCTCCCTGGCCCGAGGCCCGCGGGCGCCCTGACGGCGCCCTGGGCACAAGCGCCTCGGGTGCGGCAGGAAGGATGCCCTTCAGGCGGCGGCCCGGCGGGGCTGACAGGCGCGCGCGCCAGCTCGGAGCCCACGGTGCGGAGGGGCCTGCTCGCGGCCGCCGGCCGCCGGCGCGGCACTCACAGAACTCCACGAGCAGGTACTTGTGGGCCGCCAGCGCCTCCGCGAAGTTGCTCTTCCGCAGCACCAGGACGTGGTCCTCCTCCTCGGGGGCGTCGGCGCCCACCCGGGCCGCCACGACCAGGGTCAGGCACAGCAGAGCGCGGCTCAGCATGTCGGGCTGCGGCAGCAGGTCGTCAGGTTGGCGCCGCCGGGACAGCGGAGGCGACGAGAGCGCGCGCCGTCCCCGTCCTCGCTTTTATAAATCCGGGCCCAAGGCGCGCCTGGCCCCCGCCCGCGCGCGCCGGCCGCTGTGCGCACGCGCCCTCGGGCCCGCCTCCGATTGGCCGGCAGACTCCGGGGCCCACCTTCGCCACGCTCTGATTGGACTCCCGCCGTAGACACAGCCTCGGATTCGGAAACGCTACGGAGGCCTCCTTGGCTCTCGCTCAGAATTGGTCGGGGACCTCGCGCTTCCACTGTTCCCCAGCCTCTTATTGGCTTCCGGAGGAGAATTTACTCTCCTTCGGCTTCTGATTGGTGGCCTCCTCCACACCTTCCGTGGGTCTGGAATGGCTACTACTTGCGTTAGTCCGGAGTCCGCGTTACCTGATTGGCCAAGTGATGCGCGCACCCTGCGCATTCCTTCGTCGAACGTGGCATTGGGGAGGAGTCCCCAGGCAAGGGGAGGAGCTACGCCTGTGCCTCCTAAACTCCTCGTGTTGCATTCTGACTGGACCGCGTGTCCGTACCTGGCACCGCCCCCGGGTCGCGGGCCGGAAGATGGGGTGACGCAACTTCCGGCGCGCGTGTAGCGCGTGAGGGGGCTGCCGGTGTAGCTGGGGGCGTCGATTTGGGCCTCAGTTTTGCCCAGGGCACTCCGTGAGGTCACGCTAGGCGCCTGCTGGGAAGGCGGGGAAGGCCGGAGGAGGAAGACCTCCGAGAAGATCGGGACTTCGCGTTGGCGGTCTGCGAGAGGCCGGGTGGGGGCCGTCGCCGGGAAGGGCCCGGCCGCTAGGCCTCCCTTTTGTTCCCTCTGTCCCCGCTGGCTGCCAATCCTCTGAAGCCGCCCCTCCCGCCAGTGCTTTCAGGTGCCTTGGCAACAGCCTCGCACCTCCCGGCCCCCGCACGGCTGCGGGATACCCTGGGCTCTGCGTCTCCCTCCAGACCCGGCCCCACCGGGCTCCCCAGCACTTGAGTTGTGTCTAGCCCACCTGAGACGGCTGTGAGTGTGAAATACTCATTAGGCTTCAGAGATGCAGTATTTGGTTACTAGCTTTATGTTGACTACACGTTGAAATGATGTTTAGTATACATTGAGCTACGTAAGTAGTTTTACTTGATTCCTTTTTACGTTTTAACGTGGCTTCTAGAAACTAAAATTGCACTTCGTTTCTGTTGGATGGCCGATCCAGAGCCCACCCCCTTCTCCGGCAACCTTCCCCTCCATTTCTCCTCACTTTCCTCCCCTGCGAAACGCCACCACTGATTTTTAAAGCTAATCAATTTGTAACAATAACTTGGCAGGGAAAAGGGGAAACACTCCCACGTTAAATGTACACGTTGACTGTAACAACATCCTGATTTCAGAAATGGTAAAATATAGAAAAATGTTTTTGTGATTTTGAGGATTTGTATTTGTTGATGTATCGTTCTTGAGGGCGTATTTCTTATCTTTCCTATATGGAACTCCCTCAACTAGATTATGAGTTCCTTGTGATCAACAAAGACTAGGCCCTCTACCCCTCCCCCAGTGCCAGTAGAGCAAGGGTCAGTCAGAGGTGTTCGTTGTCCCCTTGGGGGAGACCTGTCTGCTTCCCAGCAGTGACTCTACACACAGGCCTAGGAGGTCTGTGAATGTGGGCAGGCACTGTACTCCAACCCAGCTTGGCAGGGCCCTGGCCTGGAGCTCACCCAGTGAATGGCAGCTCTTCGTAAGTAGTTTTCACTGAAAGCACAGTGCCTTCCACTCTGGACGGGTAGAGATTGCTTCACATCTGCTGCACTGTCTCCCAGCGTTTTTGTGATTGCCATGACCTGTTTCACAAACCATGATTCGGGGCCCATGATAAGACATTTGTACCACTTGTAGGTATCAGGTATGAGGTCAGAGTTTAGATGCCTAAATATTGGGGCTTGTGTTTCGTCCACTGATGGGGACAGAGTGAAGGGTTTGACAGCATAATGTTGATTTGCTTGTGATGGTTTGGAGGCACCTTAGCTCTAGAATTTAATGCTAAAGTATAAAGGAGAAGTGTTCACAGACGATTAGATTAAAACATTGGGACCAAGTGAAGAACACACCAGGTACACAGATGAGACAAGCGTCAGGTAGCTGCAGTCGCATCTCACTTGGGTTGGCTGTGGGCCACCAGTGGCCAAAGCTGAGCCCAGTTAGAACACATCTCCATGCTGGTGACAACCTGGCCAGGGTAGCTGAGGGCAGGGATGGCGGTGGCTGAGTTGACGTGCTTCTGTGAAAACCAGGGTGGCTAACCAGGACTCTGGCCTAGGTGGGCCACGGTGTTTTAAACTGATACCTTGGTTGCCCATCATGTCTCTCAAGGTGCTTCTGCCCTCCTTGAATTGGCCTGTGCCAACCCATGCAGGAGCAGCAAGGTTAGGTTCTTGTAAAGCCGGAGGGAGGAGACCTGGTTTGGGGATGGCCTGAGAGATCCCCTGTCTCCTGGGGTTAAGAGCTGGATAAGGTGTCCTGCCCCCTAGAAGGTAGGCTGGTTCATCCGAACAGCTCTGTAGGCCTCAGCCTGAGGGGAGGGCTGGCGTCTGACTCCTTTTTCTAAGGCCTGCTCACATGTCTTCCAAGAACAAGTGTAGGAAGAGAAGGTAGGGGGGTCATATTCACTCTCGTGCCCAGGCCCTGTGAGGAGTGTGCCCTTGGGGGTCAGGGCCTACCTGGTGGCTGTGACTCTGGCATTTATTTGGACCATCACAGATGCTTCAGGACATTCTCCAGGGAGGCTCACGCTCGGAGAAGTCCATTCAATATTTGTTGAACTGCTGAGTAATCAAATGTTTAATATTAATCTTTTTTTTCCTTAGAGACAAGGTCTTACTCTATTACCCAGGCTGGAGTGCAGTGGCACCATCACAGCTCACTGTAACCTTGAATTCCTGGGATCCTCCTGCCTCAGCCTCCTGAGTAGCTGGGATTACAGGTACCCGGTACCATGCCCAGCTAATTTTTCTATTTTTTGGTAGGGACGGGGTCTCCCTATGTTACCCAGGCTGGTCTTGAACTCCTGGGTTCAAGTGATCCTCCTTCCTCAGCCTCCCAAAATGCTGGGATTACACCACGCCCAGCCTAATTAATACTATTTTTAAAAATAGAGTTCTCGGAACAACTCCCTTTCAGCCCACAGTCTGATCAGAGGTGTTGAGGGGTTAACAGCAGGCACCTGGGAAGTGCTCTCAAGGACCTCCTTGCAGTTCCCGCTGCCAAACAGCAGCCCTGCTGCGCCGGGAGTCCAGGAGCAGGGTGTGGCAGGCGTGGGCCCCATGGGTGGAGGTGGGCGCTGACTGTGGTGCAAGACTGCTGGGCACAGGGAAGGTTATCGGAAGTCATAGCTGGTGATCAGGTGGGCATGTCAGACTCTGACTTTGCCTGGGCTGGCACTAGCTGCAACTGGTCATTCTCCTCAGTGGAAGAAGTGTCCATTGGGAGTGGCTGAGGAGGTGGAAGCTTGGGGGTTCCTGGGAGCCACAGGCACTGGCTCATGGGGGTGGGGAGGCCAGGCCCCGGGGCACCAGGCTGTACAAACAGGTCTAGGTGGGACCAAGAGGCTCAGGTTAGACTTGGGACCTGATAGACACGTCAGGCACATGCGGCAGGTGCCACCTCATGTTACCCCGCACGAGGGGAGGAGCCAGAACAAAGTCCTGGCTGCTGGCAGTGTGTCTGTACAACTTGGCACTTGGGTCTGAGTTCACGGGTCTAACTGAAGCTGGGGAAATCTGAGCAGAAAAGATTAAGCTTCTGGCTCAACATGCGCCTTAGAAGGCCCTTGCCCTACAAACCAAACCACTGACAACACAGACTGATCCTGGGTTTAGAGATTTCCCTGGGCCTTCTAGGAGGCGAGCTTCGAGAGCTGAGGGACTGGCTGGCCCCCAGTTGCTGCCCCAAACCCACCCCTCCCCAGCAGAGGAAGTTGGTCTGTTCAGGACGGAGGCTCAGGGCTGAGGAGCCAGCCTGACCAGCTCCTGGGAGAGGCTGGTTAGGGTCTTTGCCTCCTGCAGTCAGCCCTAGGGGCTGGCCCAGCCTTCCTGGGGCGCTCAGATCTGCCTCTGGGCCAGCTGTGGCAGGAAGGCGCCATTCTGTCTGGGCTCCCAGCACAGGGCAGGCTCTGGGACCAGCCTCTGGCTCCCATAGGAGCCTGGCAAGGATGGCCGGGGCGGCAGCTGGGCCTGTGGGAGCCATCCTGGCACAGGTGTGTGTGTCAGTGGTCTAGGAGGCATGGGGGGCATCTCCTAGCCCACCCCAGCTAAGTCCCTGGCAGGACCCACCCCGCTGGCAAGCACCAGGACCGAGGTGGCCTGTGTAGGACACAGCTGCCCAAGCATGAAATACAACCGCTTTCTAAAAGGCTCAGACCACAGAGAAGGCAGGTTTTGAAACTGACATCAGGCCAGAAAAGGGGGAGTTTCGGAGACAGTCCCTTCATCTTGTGCTGGGGCTGCTCATCTGCCCCTCCCCCTTCCAGAGCAGGTGGGGAGGGGACATCAGTTTGAAGTTAGTGGGGGTTCTTGGGGGCGGTTTTCAGAGAGGCCCCTGCAGACAAGGAGGTGCTGGGCTGGAGCTGCACAGGCAGGCTCCACAGTAGCCCTGCAGTGCGGGCCCTCTCCATCTTCTCCCACTCACCCTTGGCCTTCTTTCCTTTCCCTCCTGGACACCTGACCCTGCCCAGTCTTGGGGTGGGGGGTGTGCTTGGCTGGGGCTGTGAAGAGCTGATGCCCCTGGAGCTTGTGGCCCCTTCCCTCCCTGGCTCTGACTTCCTGCCCCAGTCGAGGATTTGCCCAGGGGCACCAGGGCTGCTTCTCCCTCGGGCTGCCCCACAGCTTGGGGCTGCAGATGCACTTGTCCCATTCACTCCAGTACCGGCTCTGGTGAGGCTTCTGGCCCTCCAGCGAGGCCCCTGGACTGTGCCCACGTGTGGGCTGCACTCGGGGCCCTGGGTGGGCACTAGAGGGCGCTCACTGTAAGGCCAGTTCTGGAGTGCCCCTCCCCTCCCAGCCCTCAGGCCCTCTGCACCTGTCTGCATCCCAGGACCTTGCTCCAGGGCCAACACTGTGACCCTTGGCCCACCATTCCCTCTGCAGAGCAGCACCACCCGATGGTAGCCAGGTGCCATGCCACAGGGGGTGGAGGGAGCGGGTGTGACAAAGTTTTACCTTCCTTTCTCATCAGATAGCTGTAGCGGGCCAGTGGCTACTGCACCTCAGGGGTGGGAGGTGAGGGCCCCTCCAGCCAGCCAGGGGACTTAAATCCTAACCCCAGGTCCCCCCCAACCAGTCTCCATCTCTCTGTGCCTGAGAGGCAGCAGAGGAATCACACCCTGCCCACCCCCTAACCTCCCACCCAGACTCTGAGATGCCAAGCAGCACAAACACCCCTGGCTCCTTTAGGGGCATTTATTTCCCGGTCAGAAAAGGAGAAGCAGGGACAGGCACCTCTGCCTGTTGAGGCCTGAGCCTGGCGGACGCTACACAAAGACCGGGGAGGGGGAGGGAGGCACAGGAGATTGCTCCCAACTGTGTGCACTTGGTCCCGTTTGTCCTGGCTGGGTCCAGGGAGGGCCTGCCCGGGGAGGGTGGCACTGAGAGCCTGGGGGCAGAGGTGGCAGGCCAGCTGGCCCAGAGGACGGCACATTTGGAGGCAATAAATACTGACAGGCCAGGAACGTGATTCCAGGCAGGACAATAAGGCTCGCCACTGGCTTTGTCTGGGCTCTCTGTGGGGGAGGTGGCTCCAGGCACCCCACGGGCACAGAGAAGGCAGAGGCGTGAGGACACGCAGCCTCCCAGGTGGGACTGGAGGCTACTTGAGTTTTGGCAATTTGGCTTTCCCCAGGCAGCCAGAGCCCTCCCAACAGCCCTGGCTGGGGGAGGGGAGGGGCTGGCCAGGCCCAGCAGGCTGGGAAGCCGCAGTAGCGCACCCCCACCCCACCTCCCCGGGCCACCGGAGTCGTGGACAAGGCAAGGACAGGGAGACCACATGCTCATGCAGACACAGGGTTAGAGGTTAATGCGGCCCCCCGGCACGTTCCACATGTTAAGGCATCATGGTTAGACGGAACCGACAGCGGTGGATGAACCGGCAGGAGTGTGGGTCTGGAGAGCGCCGCCAGAGGGCCCTGCCGGGCAGCCCAGCTCCACGCCTGGTGGGAGGGTGTGTGCCTGTGAGACCCCGAATGACGCTCTGCTCCCTCTGAGAGCCAGGGCCTCAGGCATGACAAGTAGAGGGGACCCGGAGGGACACAGAAAGGGCAGCAGAGGCCGGGCCAGAGCCTCTCTCCCCCACAGCACAGGCAGAAGCAGCAACAAGACACGAGACCACCGAGAAAGCTGGGGGCCTGTGGGCTGGAGGGCTGAGGAGGGGCGGGCGGAGGAGCTCCGGCTGAGCCAGACCCAGAGGCAGACCAGGGTGGAGTGAGGGCCGGGGAGGGGCCCTGTCAGCACTTTGGTATGGGGGGGAGGGGCTGGGGTGGAGATGGGGCACATCCGTCCGTCCGTCCGCCTGTCCGTCCGCCCTGCCTGCCTCCCAGGCCGGGGCTCAGTCCTTCCACTCCTTTTTGATGGTGAGATTCCACTCCCAGGACAGGTGGTCAGTCTTGTCATCGTCTGTGAAGCGGGACTTGATGTTGTAGCTGCCACGAGCCAGCATGCCCTTGGGCGCCTCCTCCATGGGGGTCAGGAACTCATACTCCTCTGCCCGGGGGCCGTAGCTCCCCACCATGTAGTCGGTCTTGTCGACTGCGGGCCACAGGGAAGGGGGTGGTCACAGCGCAGCTCTTCCGCCTCTAGAGCAGGCACACCTGGGTTGCCCCAGCCCCACCCCTCGGGGCCTCGCTTGGCTTACTCTTGACGCCTTTCCTGTACGTGTGCTGGATGTACTTCATGCCGGACACGATCTCCCTGTTCACCTGGGGGGACCCGAAGCTAGGGTCAGCCACGGGCCCCAGCCCCAGCCCCCCACTGCCTCCAGAAGCCACTGCCTTACCCGGAATGAGATTTTTATCCGGTATTCCACACCCTCCTTCAGCACAAAGGACTGCTTCTTGAAGCTCTCCAGATCACCTGTGTGGGGGAGGAGGCTCAGGGCCACCCAGCTGCCTCCAGGGAGGCCCCCAGCCCCACACAAAGCCAGAGCCTCCAAAGACCGCTTGGCCGCACCTCCTGTGCTGCCCACTAGAGGGCGCCGGTGCTCCAGGAAGTTATTTTTAGGGGAAGCAACAGGACGCAGCGAGCCCCACCCAGGGCCTCCCTCCACTCACCTGTCAGGTCCAGCTCCAGGGGGCCTGGGGCTGAGCAGCACACCAGGGTCAGGCGGGTCACGATGACGTTGGGGACGTTGGGGTCTGGGGAGTGACAGCAAGTGAGAGCCCACCCCTGCTCTTCCCTCTGCCACCCGTGGGGGAGGGGCAGGGAGCAGCCACAAGGGCTTCCTGCTGCCCCAGGCTCACCTGCAGAGACGGCCACGCGGCCCAGCAGGGCCTCCTTGTACTTGCGCAGGCTCTCGTCGTCCTTGTCCAGCTCCTGGATCTCCTGGATGCTCTTCTGAGCTGGGGGCTTGTAGTTGACCGAGTGCTCATCCTCCTCGTTCTCAGCCGCAATCTGCGCCAGCTGCTCTGCCGTGGGCTCCTGCTCCGCCATGCTCACCTCTCGCCTGGGTCTGTGACACCTGTGGGCGGGGCGGGGCGGGGCTATGGCAGCCTGAGGGGCAGGTTGTGCTAGCAGAGCCTCAGCAGGTGGCAGCAGGCAGGCATAGGGACCTGGGCCCCAAAGGGAGGTGCAGGAGGGTTGGCTTGGGGAGAGCTTCACAAAGGGCGCAGAGGACAGGTTCCTGCCACTTAGGGGGCCACACTTGCCTCCCCCCACCCCCGCCTACCTTGGGGCAGTCTGAGGGCCCCAGCCCAGGTATGGCATCCAGGACTGTGTGGGAACTGCAGCCCACCACCAGGGATACAGGTCACACCTCCTCCCGCAAGCAGAAGGCGTGCAGGGGGGCGGTGGATACCTGGCCCCAGACCCAACTGGCAGGGCCCTTGGTCTCTAGAGCCCTGCTGCTCTGAGCTACTCTAGTCCCCTTGCCCTAAGGGACCTCCCTAGTGGGTACCATAGCCGGGTGTCCTAGCCAGGGATGCTCCTTGGGCTAGTCAGGGACACAAGTCTGTTCTGGCTCAACCTGCAAACACAGAAGGCTCCTAGAGCTCAAAAGTCAGGGGCCAGCCAGAGTCCCACAGGAGTCCAAAGAGGCACAGGGATCCTAAGTGTTTTGAGGTTCCCTCCAGTTGTGAGGGTCTGTGACCTAGACCTTAGGAGTACTGTATCCGCTCAGTAGTCTCAGGAACCTCTTTGTAGACCCAAAAGTGCCCGGAGCAGCACTGACCGAGCAGGGACCTCGACGTGAGGCAACCGCGGGGCTTCGTCACGCCCTGATCCTTCTGGGCGGCGTGGGAGCTGGGTCGGGGTGCAGCCCACCCCAGGAGAGGGACCCGCCTACGCCCCAGACCCTCCCGCGCCACCCGCCCAAGCCCCGCTGCTTCCTCCGGGCGCTCCGGCCCCGACGCCCCCGACGCCCCCGAGCACGGCCGCAGGCAACCCAACCCGGGGCGCGGCCCGCACTTCCGCAGGGCCCGAAATCTGAATGCTGGGCGGATGGCGCCCCACCCCTGGCCGCCCCGGGGCACGATGACCGCGGCGGCCCCGCCCGGCGCCTCCATCCCCGGGAAGGGCGCGGCCCGCCAGGCCCCGGCCCCGCAGCGCCACGCGAGACGCCCGAAGCGGGCCGCCCGCGCTCCCCGGCCCCCGCCCGCGACGCGCCGTCCGCCCGGGGACCGCACGTGGGGCCGCCGCCCGCTCGCGCCCCGCCCCGGCCGCGCCGCCGCCGTCCCCGTCCCGGCCGCGAGAACCGGCCGCCGGCGCAGGCGGGGCGCGGAAAAAAGCGACCCCGCAACCCTCCCGCGCGGCCCCCGCCCTGCAAAGCCGCTCACCGGAGGGTCGGCCGCGCGGCTCTCGCTCCCTCCCGCACCGAGTGACGAACGTCGTCGGCCGCCGCCCGCCGGCCTGTCACTTCCGGGGTCACGCGACTTCCGCTGCCCAGGCGGGGCCGGCCGGCGCGCAAGCGCGGGCGCGCCGCCGCCATCTTGCGGGACTGAGGCCCGTGGGCGCGTCCCCCGTGGGGACAGATGTCGCACTTCACTTGGAAATATCTTCAGCCTTCGTCTTTGTAAACGAGACATCCCGTCACACGAGTCCGGAGCGCCCCTCCGTCCCGCCCCTCGGTCCCGCGGGGCCTTTTGATCGGGCCTCTCGCCGTGGGTCGTCCGCGCGCGCCCACTCGAAGCCCGTGGAGACCCGCGGATGTGCGTGGTTGGCCCCGACCCCGCCGGTCCGCCTGCGCCTTTGGGCGTCGGCGCTTGTCCCTGTGTCCCCGGACTTTGAGAGTGAACGCTGGACGTGGCCTTAAGTTCTCACCGAGCCCCTGCGCAGGGGCTTCTTCTGCCAAATCTAGACTCCAGCGCATGGCGGCCCCCTCCCTGCGTGGCTGTCCTCCTCCATGACTGTCCCCCACACGGCTGTGCTCCCCAATGACTGTCCCCTCCCCAGTGGCTGTCCCCGAGCACAGCCGTCCCCTCACATGGGCTGTCCCCCCAGCGCATTGCTGTCCCCTCAGTGTCCGCTCAGGTGGACAAGGTTGTGTAGGGTGGAGCGCAGCCTCTCACACTCCAGCAGTCCTCTTGGAAGCCTGGTCCATGCCTCAGGCTTGCTGGTGGGCACAGCCGGGGCTTTTCCTTCCAGACTGAGTCACAAAATTCTTGGGGAGCAACCCACTTGGCCACCTCACACAAGAGCCACGCCAGAGAAACTTCTATCCCTGTGGAACCCCTGGGCTCTTTCAATATAGAGGGCGCTCCTGCCACCATGAGCAGATGATGGGGCTGCTTCAGCCTGGGGGTCACCACAGGACCCCAGAATTCTCACGTCCTTTGCTCCAGTTGATCAGAGATTTCAGACATTTGCCCAAACAAGGAGCATTTTGGGGCATCAGGAGAGGCCACATGAAACATGGGTGGCCAGGCCCAGCCGTACTGCTGCTCCTCTCCCCTGCTGGGGGCCTAGTTCCTAAAGGCTCCACACCAGATATGGGGGTGCTGTGCCTCCCCCAATCCCTGTCCTGCAGCATTTGTTGAGACTGTAGTAACATCATGATGGACTCTTGCCTCTTTATTTTTAATTTTAGAGACGGCGTCTACCTGTTGCCCTGGCTGGAGGGCAGTGGTGCAGTCATCGCTCACTGCAGCCTTGAACTCCTGGGCTCAAGCGATCCTCCCACCTCAGCCTCCCCAGAGGTTGGCTTCCTTTAGTTTTTTTGAACCATGGCAAGGGAAGGTTAATGTTATCTTGAATCTTTTATCAAAACAGAAAAACAGCTGAAGAGATGTGAGTGCAGGACACAGGAGTGGCCATCCTGAACACCAGGAGCAGCCCAGCAGAAGAAAGAGAGAAAACCGTGAAAACAACACCTCACAGCTTAACAGTATTCAGACACTTTGGCTTAGTGAGGTCACTTTTAGGAATGTATCCTGTGGAAATAACTGTGGATGTGCATAAAGGTTTAGTCACAAGGACATGTTTACTGCAGCATTTTTTTTAATTGCAGCATTTTTATACTATCAAAAATGTTAATAATTTGAAAAATTTGAAAGATTTGAAAAACAGTGGAGCTGTATCGCAGACCACTGCCCTACCACACCACACCTTGTTACTCACATGAATGTTCTATACAGCATCATCTTACATATTGCTTAAAAACCCTTTGATTAGGGCCAGGCTCGGTGGCTCACACCTGTAATCCCAGCACTCTGGGAGGCCAAGGTGGGAGGATCGCTTGAGCTCAGGAGCTGGAGACCAGCCTGAGCAAGAATGAGACTCTGTCTCTACTAAAAATAGAAAAAAAATTAGCCAGGGGTGGGGGCGCACGCTTGTAGTCCCAGCTATTCAGGAGGCTGAGGCAGGAGGATCCCTTGAGCCCAGGAGTTGGAGGCTGCAGTGAGCTATGATCTCACCACTGTACTCCAGCCTGGGAGACGGGGCAAGATCCTATCTCAAAAAGAAAAAACCTATTTAAGTCTTTTGCCCATTTTTAATTGGATTGTCTTATTAGGAGTACTTACGTACCCTGTACACAAGCCCTTTATCAGATACATGATTTCTGAATATTTTGTGACTTGGCTTTCATTTTCTTAATGGCATATTACAATTTCAGCTTACAGTCAGGTCTATAATCCATTTGGGTTGATCTCTGTGTATGGCAGGAGCTGTGAGTCAAAGATCTTTGCTGGGTACGGACATCCATTTGTCTCAGCACCACGTGTTGAAAAGATAGTAATTTCCCCCACTGAAATGTCTTGGCACCTTTGTTGAAAAATCTTCACCGTAAATTTAAGAGTGTATTGCTGGACTCTTCTGTTCCATTGACATGCCTGTCCTTAATATCATAATTTCTCGATTACTGTACGTTTGTAGGAAAATTTGAAATCAGCTAGTATTAAGTCTCAAATTCTTTTTCAAAATTGTCTTGCCTACCCTCGGTCCTGTGAATTTCCATATAAATTTTAAGATCAGCTCTAAATTCCTACAAAAAGTCCTTTCGGGGATTTGATAGGGATTATGTTGAATCTATAGAACAATTTGGAGAGAATTGCCATCTTAATATTGTCTTCCAATCCGTAATAGAATTTTTGTGCATTTATTTGATCTTCTTAGTTTCTCAGTATTTTATAGTTTTTAGTGTACAGGTCTGACACTTTATTGTTAAATTTGTTCCTAAGTATTTTATTGTTTTTGATGCTAACGTGAATGGAATTTTCTTCATGTCATTTTTGGGTTGTTGATTCCTAATATATAAAATACATCTGATTTTTGTGTATTGATCTTATATCCTGCAACTCTGAAAATTCATTTACTAGTTTGTGGGATTCCTTAAGGTTTTCTACATATAGAATTATTTCATCAGAATGAAAAGCAACTGGCTTCACCCTTTCTCAGAAAGGATGTTGACTTTTGCCCAGGCTGGACTCAAACTCCTGGGCTCAAGCAATGTTCTTGAGTAGCTGGGATTATAGCTGGAAGTATTTTTGTGAACTGCCCATTCATGTCCTTATATGTAAATGTTTCCCAGCGTTCTGTTTGTCTTGATTTTCTTGGTACTGCTTGAAGTACAGAGGTTGTTAAAACCTCTCCCCGCTCTGCAAAGATAGGTGCTCTTACTTTTAATCTAATGATACCATGAACACACCTACAAAACTGATTGTGCTTTCTTAGTATCCCTTTCCCCGAGTCTCAAAGCTGTCTTGTTCCGGCTGTTTGCCCACTGAGACTTGGGCAGAGTCCACGTGGATGGTACCCAGTGCCCACTTTCATCTCCTCTTCCGTGCCCGGTGCCACTTAGGTGCCCAGGAGTTCAGGCAGCTTGGGAACGTCCTGTGTTCTGGATTTGCTGGCCGAATCCTCCAGGTGTCCCGTGGTAGCCCCTTCCTTCCATCCCCGAGCTCCTCATACAGGATGAGCTCCAGCTCCAGTTTCAGAGGTGGTGCCGTGGGCTTCCCACCGTGTCACCTCAGGGACACGTCTTCTGCTTCTACCTGTGCTGAGGTGCAGGGGGTTCCAGGAAGCTGGGCTGCTCCATCCGTTATCAGTGGCCCCTCAACTTTTATTGTTTCCGACTTGCATCAATTTACCAGGCATTGTAAAACAGTGACTTTCTAATTATTTTTCCATTAATTAGCTGGAATTCTTTGAAAGAAAAAAAGAATCTCAAACCTCCTGTCACCACTTAATTCCCCCCAAATCAGTTTGGACAGAAAAGACAAATTAAATGCCTGATTCTTTCCTTTTATTTGCCAGTTTTTAGAATGAGTTAGTGCCCTGGCAACCTCCAAAAGTAAACATTAGATGTTTCTTCTTAAGCATCATTATGAACTCTTGGGTGTTCATACAATTCAACATAAATTTCTTATAAAAAACAAATATTAAGTTATGATACCATTAATAGTAACTTGAATGACTTGTTTATGAAGGATTTATATATTAAATAAAACTTGTATGCTCACATTTTTATATATAGATGTTAATTTATAAAAAATTAACAAGACAGAACATTTTATAATGTTTTTACAGCCTGCAGAGATAACATCAAGATTAACTCTGGCCTAGCTTAGGCTACATGATCATGGACAAGCTGATGTATTTAAAATGAAAGAGATTTATCTCTTGATATTCTCATGGCTTTATTTTTACATTAAAATCTTTAATGATGTATTATTTATTGCTATCTTCCACCAAAGTTGGCCAGTCAATCCCAGGGTGACTTGTTAATAAATAACAGCCAAAAAAAGAATGTAAATCATATAAACATAATTTATGAAAATCATACAACCTTATATAATTCCGTAACAACATATGTGACGTACAAAAAAAAAGAAGGAAAAATCAACTAGCACGTGGGGAGGCCAAAGGGAACGCAGTGGACCGGTGGCCCTAACTGCGAAAGTTGCACAGAGCGCTCACAGGGCCACTCCGACATCGGCACTCCGACAAGGCCAAGCACGAAAACAGCAGGACACAAATACCGCACCCAGTTAGCAAATGTTTCTCATGAGGGTACGGGGCCAGCAATCCTGAAGCGGGTTTAGGTGTCTACCTAAAGCACCGACATCACGGCAGTAACTCTGAGCGCCGGGTTTTCTCCCTGTTATGGGAAGACACTACAAACAAGGAGAGGAGAAGGGGGAGAATGAACCCAGTCGTTGGGTTGGAGTCAGAGATAACAGTTTGAACTCAGGGTTTTTCAAAAGTATATATACGGCTAGATAGCTACAGATATAAACATGCAAGTGTGTGTGCATGAGCTGGCGTACACGTATGTACTTCCCAGCTCTGTCCCGAGAGGGCCCAGAAGCAGCCAGCACACCAGTCTCCAGTGAAAGGGAGGGCTCCTTGGAGAACTGGGGATTCCAGAGTCAGGGCAGGGACAACAGAAGCAAACCTAGAGCCTTTCACGGAGCTGGGAATGAAGGAAGTGCTTAAGGAAGGACAGGCACGCAAGCGGCACAGGACACAACCTTGAAGAGCTTCCGAGGCCAAAGCTCAAACAATTGAGCAACGAACCAATAAGAGCATCAGATTATAATTCATAGAATAAATTCCCGAGTCCATACTGACATAAACAACTAAATAAATGGTGGAGAAGGGACTGCACTTTCTTAGCGAATTCCAATTAATAAACGTCAAAGAACCGGGCATGGTGGAGCCTGTAGAAGGCTCAGGCAGGAGGATCACTTGAGCCTGGGAGTTGGAGGCTGCAGTGAGCTATGGTCTCATCACTGTACTCCAGCCTGGGAGACAGAGCGAGACTCTGTCTCTGGAAAAAAGAAAAAAAAAAAAACTCGAAATAAATGAGGGAAATGCAAAAATCACCATTAAATACCCCAGTCGTAATTATTGGATCTACCAACAGATACTAAAACTAGTGGGTGTAACTTTGAAAAGATATTCTCTTAGTACCTAAGTATCTCCCCAATTTATAGATTACAAAGGGGAAAACAGTAACTTTACAATGATGAAACCAGGCAGCCACCACCTAAACTGAGTGAGCAAGGCGGCATGACCAGGAGTCCGACAGGCTGACATCAGGTGTCCCGGCGCGATGCGCCCAGGAGGGAACATCCTAGCTGTGGCATTCGCACCTGAAACAGACAACCCCAATCTGATCATAAGAAAGGTCATCTTTCACACCTCGTTTGTGAAAAAATAATGAAAGAAACATAAAAGAAAGGTCAGACAGTCCCCACTGGGGGTCATCCCACAGAACAGCTGACGGTGCCCTTCAAAAGCGTCAAGGCCACGAAAGACCAAGAAAGGCTGACGCACTAAGAGTCAAAGATGACTGAAGAAACATGACGGACGTGGACGACGAAAAACACGACCTTTCGGTCTGTAGTTGGATCATGAGGAAAGTCGTCCTTGATCACTTCTATTGGATTCAGACATACGAGGATAAAAGATTATAACAAAGAAACTGCCAGGCAAAACCACAATGAAAGCGCACTTCACACCCAGTAGGGCAGCTAACTAAAAAAGACAGATGCTAACAAGAGTTGTTGAGAAATCGTACCCCCACATGTTGCTGGTAGGAATGCAACATGCTGCAGCTGCTTTGGAGAAGTCTGCAGTTCCTCAGAAAGGTAAACGTAGTTACCCTGTGACCCAGCAATTCTATTCCAAGAGAAGTGAAAACTACGTTCATAGTACCGTTACTCTGACAGTCACAAAGCAGAAACCACCCGGATGTCCACAAACAGAACGAAGCTCTGACTCGCCGCGACACGGCGGAGCCTTGGAAACGTTACGCTAAGTCACAGGGGCCAGCCAGTCTTGTAGGAAACGTTCAGACCACAGAGACAGAACGCATGACAGTGGGTGCCGGGGCTAGAGGGCCACTGCCAGTGGGTACCGGTTTCTTTCTGGGGATGGAAACGTTCTGGAAATTGGCAGTGGTGGCAGATGTGTGACTCTGCCAATGCAGAGAAAACCCCTGAACTGTGTCCTTCTTTTAAGTCAGTGAAGTTTCTTTTATGTCAAAAACATCTCAATAAAGCTCTTATTTCACCCTTTCCAGCTTACTTTTCCAGCTAAAAAAAACCCTACTTTTCTTTAAAAAGCTTGTTCCACACACTGCATGTTCCACACACTATTAAAACAAAACACAGTCTACTCCATGGCTCTGCCTGTTTTGGCCACTGTGTGGATGTCACCCACATCCAAGCCCCTCACGCTGGGCCCTGGCCATCCCTGCCCGGGCCCTGCCTCCCCACCCTCTCTGCCTTTCCCAGGGCAGACGCACCTCTGGCTGCTGTCCCAGCAGGGCTCCCTCCGTCACGCACGGCAGAGGCTGGAGACAAAGGCCCCAGGTAGCCTGTCCCCCACCCACGCCACACTGGGGTCCTGGCTTGCTCCTGAGCTCCCCCAGTGCATTCCCACCTCAGGACCTGTGCAGTCGCTCTGCTCTGCCCCCCAGCATCCACGGGGCTCCTGCCTCTCACCCTCCAGACCAGCGGGGCCCTCGGCACTCCCAGCTTTGTTTCTCCACAGCCTCGCCACGTCCAAATTCCACTTTCTCCTGCCTTTCCTTCGCTAGAAGGCAGGTTCTACAAGGCAGGCTTCTGTTTGGCTCACTGCTGTTTTCCCTGGCATCTGAAAATGGTGTCTGGCATGCAGCAGGCACTCACAGGGCTGTGGGGTAAGGACATAAACTTCCTTTTCTTTAACCTCTAGAGTGAAAAGATGGTGTCACTGGATTCTCAGGAGGTAAATGAGATCTGTACAGAACATCCACGGGCCCTCGGCAGACGCTTGTTGACGCTGCGCGGCCCAAACAGAGGAAACGGCTCTTGAAGTTCACGTTTCCACTGTCGTTCCACAGTACTGGAACCTCTCGCTTGTTTCCTGTACTAGACTATCAGCTTGCCAAAGGTAAGAACGGAAAGTTACTCATTCACATGAAGACCCAGGTACAGACACAGCAACCGAACACGAGGTTTGATAGGATTCAGTCCACAAAAGAAGGCTGCCCTACTTAGGCCCGATTGCGCTGCAGACCTTTGCTTGCACCAACCCGGAGCCAAGGACCCTGCAGGAGCTCACAGCTCACCACCTCCTCTAGTCACAAGTCACGTGACTGCACCTGAGAGCCGTGCTCAAGGACCTCGGGCCAAAGGCAGAGCTGGGCAGGCCACCTGCCGGCCCTGTGACAAGCTCCCATGCCTGTGCACGTGCTGCCTCTGCTGCCGGCGGCCGCAAGCTTCTACTCCCCATCCGCGGATCCGCGCTGGGCTGGAGAAAGGGACAAGAACAGGGGCTTCTTTCCCTGCACGCACTTGAAAGCCCACAAAGCACAACCCCGGCTAAGCGTGAATTGTGAGCCCACATCTGGGCCCGCAGGGCTGCGAGAGGCACAGGGTGTACCCCGTGTGCCTGAAGGCCGCCTGCAGGCTGCCAGGCCAGTCAGCCCGCCGTAGCTCACGGCGCAAAGCAGGTGAAGAACACGCAGGACGACCCCGTCTCTCATCCTTTCAGTCCGCACTGTCTGGGGGACGGCAGCTTGCTGCACAGCATGTGCTGGCCCTGCGCTCTCTACTCCAGGCCTGGCACCGCCCTTCGCAAGGGGCCAGAGGGTCTGGCTGGCCAAGACGCCCTTGGTCTCCACTTGCCCTCTGTACAATCACTAGAAGAGTTCCCTTCCTCCTCTCTCTCAAAAGCATCCCAGTTTGGACAATAAATTAAATGGTCCTCTGGCCCTTGAAGTAAAATGAGGTTTCCTGTGTTACACAGATAAAGCAGTGAAGGCTTAATGTGACTGAGAGGCTCAGCCCAGCTCTCCCATTCACTGCCCACGGGGAGCCCAGGTGGCATCCAGCCCCAGCTGCCCCCATCGCGCCAGTTACAAAGGCCGCACGCGCCACCACCCTCCTCCGACCACTTGGCAGCACCTGCACCGCGTCCCCCAGGCAAATGCTGGCCTTTGCTCCAGTGGTGACATCTTATTTCTATCCTCACCCACCCCAGCCAAAGGCCTCAACGATGCTTCACTCCCATGCCCCTCCCCACAAGGGTGCCAACAGGCCCCAAATCCTGGCCATTCTTCCTTCCACTTCCCGTTAAGCCACCAGCCTCTACCCTACCAGGCTGGTGGGTCCCAGCACCACCACCTCTCATTCGGCCTGACCGCCCCGTCCACCAGACGTTCTCTTCAGCTTTCCGGGCAGTGGGGGGCGAGTCCGCTCATGCACTCCAGCAAGCGGCCTCCCAGCTGGCACGTGCCTGCTCAGGTCCTGCTCCAACACTCAGGGCCCAGCCAAAGGCGCCTCCTCAGGGACGGCCTAATTCCAACTGGGTAGATGACTCCCCACCGTCACAGCCTTCTCTCACCGCCACAGCAACTCAAGCTGGGTATCTGATGACCCTCCCTGGAGACCAGGCTCCTCAGAGAGCTGAGATTAGACACGCTGCTCATCCGTGTCTCCAGCCTGTGGCCTCGGCTGGCACGGAGCACGCTGCAGCCACTGGTCTGTGGCGATACCTGCCACTGAGAGTTAAAGGCCACCCCTTCGTCATGCTCCCCGGCATGACTCAGTCAGTCTCTTCCCAACACGGAAGCAATGTGGCCTGGGGTGTGTGCCCAGCAGGAGCTGCCCAACAGGCAGGGAACAGCTTCAGCAGCATTGAGTGAACTCCTGGCTCAGTCTGTCCACTCCCAACACCTGCTCCCCGGTCTTCCTGGCAGCTCAGCCTAGCATTTCAGCTGTTAAGACACAGGGGGCTGAGACCCCAGAGCTCCCTTCTCCCCATCCCCACCTAGCATCAGGTGGTACAAGACTCCCTGACTTACCCCACTCTTAGACAGATCCTCACAGCTTCCACCAGCTATTTTACTCAATACACAATTAAGAGACCACCAACCAGGCACAATGGCTCATGCCTATAATCCCAGCACTTTGGGAGGCCGAGGAGGGAGGATCGCTTTAGGCCACGATTTCAAGGCCAGCCTGGGCAACATAGCCAAGACTCTGTCTTTACAAAAAAAAAAAAAAAAAAAAAAACAAATTAATCAGGCGTGGTGGCATGTGCCTGTAGTCCCAGCTACTTGGGAGGCTGAGGCAGGAGGCTTCAGCCTAGGAGTTGGAGGCTGCAGTCAGCCATGGTGGTGTCACTGCACTCTAGCCTGGCCGCCAGAGCAAGACCCTGTCTCAAAAAGAAAAAGAGTATACCCTTAAGCTTTGCTCTCAGACAACATTAAAAAAATGAAAAATAAAAATGAAAGAACTATACTACAAAGTCAGAACAGCTAAATCCAAGTTTCTCTGAGAACCTGAGTACAAGAAAGAAAAGGAACAGCCCGGAGATTTTCTGGTCGTGGGAAACTGCTGGGTAGTACACAGGGTAGCCCGCCCCGCCCCCATCCCCTCACCTTGCGGTGCAGGCACAGTGAACAAGCAGCTCCGGCAAAGCGCCACCACTGCCCTGGTGTCCTCCCACCTATTGAGTTAGAGAGTAAGGCGTTAGGAGTTAGGTGGAAAAGGGGACAGGAAAGAAGGTAGCCATGGTCCTCCAGAGCATTGACTGGCTCCAACCCCATGCTAGTGCCAGGCAGTGCCAAACGCCACGTATGGGACTACTCCCAACACCTTCCCCTCTAGGTCCCCTCCACTGCCCTCCTGCCTGGACAGACACCAAACTTCTGGCCCAGGTGAGTACTCCACAGTGAGATGAATCAAACAGTTGCAATTCTACACACATTTCTATTTTATTATGGAAAAGGTGAAAACACCACCTTCTCCACAACAACAACCAGTAAAATTTATCCCAAAAATAACTCAGTACAAAACAGGTCTGTTTCAGAATTAAAAAAAAAAAAGAAAGAAAGAAGAAAACCTTTACATGAGTTTTTAAATCCTATTTTTAAAACACAAAAGAAACAAATCCATCATTGGCCACACAGCCCCAGCTGCCCACCCCACCCCCCAGCAGGGAGCGCAGTGAGACATCTGGGTCCTGGTCCACACGTGGATTTGCTGGTCTGTTTAACTGGTGTCCATCTGAAACACAGGAAAACAGGCTCTTGCTCAAGGGAGGTCCTGCTCCCCAGCTCCATCTCTGGCTGGTCCCCACCTGGGCCGCACCCCCTTCCCCAGCCCAGGGCTTACCCTTGCATTATAGGCGTCCAGCTGGGCGTCCAACTCCTCTGCAGAAAGTTGCTGCTTTGAGTTTCTGCCAGTGCCTCTGCCTCTTCCCCGGGTGCCTCCACGGGTGCCTCTCCGGGTGCCACCACCACCAAAACCTCCAGAACCACGGTTTCTAGTCATGCCGCCTCTGTTTACACTAGCAAGGAAACGGGACTTGTTCACACACCTAGGAAGGCCCCGGATGATGCAGCCACACCACATGCCATTCATCCCGCCCCTGGAAATCACCTCTGCGCAGGTCTCCGCTGCGTATCGATCTGTGATGTAACGAGCTGAATGTTCATAGGGCGGCCTGTGGCAAAGGACACAAGAAGACACATTCCTATCAGAGGTTCTGAATCGATCCAGGTGGCACCACACCCTGGTCTCCATGCAAACTCTGGAAAGGGCCTTTGTGCGTCTCAAATGACCCTGACAAGGGAAATGGCCTAGAGATACTGGTGGGAGAACAAAATGGCAATGACAACAACCCCACCAACACTCCTCACTCCTTCTCAGTCCAGGCTAGGTGGGCTGTTTGCTCAGGTGTCCGGGGTGCTCATGGGTGGACAGGTGTGGGTGACCTGACGGAAGAAGAACCGGTACCTTTGTCTTTACGACTACAGCCCCGCACTCAGAGGTGTACTATGGCGGTTCTGAGAAGGCTTCACAGAAGTGAGTCTTCCGGAAGGAGCTGAAGGAGGGGAGGGATGTAGCTTGCTGGATGGGGGTTCACAAGAGGTTGGTCCAGATGTGTGGGGCAGCATGAGAGGTGGCAGAATGGAAGAGAGAGACAAAGGGGCAAATGCAAAGTGTCCTCAGCCAGGGGCTGGGCCATATCCCTACACGGGCAGGTGCTGGCCCAAACGCCACAGCCCCCAGTCAGCCTGGCTCCACCCAGACTCACCATCCAAAGGGACACCGTTGTACTGTTTCATCGCCTTCAAAGCGTCTGCCTTCCGTTCAAAGTGCACGTCTGCTGTTCCTAAACTGCGGCCGGAGCGATCATAGTGCACGGCTGCCTTCTTCAGTGTTCCAAACTCGGCAAAGAGCTCCTGGGAGTCAGAAAGAGCAGCTGTTAGCAAAGCAACAAAGCTGTTTTCCTTCTGACCGCCCAGGGACAGTCCCTGGGAGTGTTAGCTGCTTTGGGGTGCTTCCCTGGGAAGCAGGGAGTGGTGATGGGAACGGAGGGAAGGGATGGGGCAGGAGGGACAGCAACTTCCAAGAGCACCTGGGTCTGAGGGCTCCTGCCATCTGTACCATGACGCAGGTAAAGGAAGTTACAAAGGGCACAGAATTAAGTCACTATCCTCTTAAATAAAGGAAAACGTACAGCACACCCGAGGGCTATTCCAAGAAACAGCAGTGGCCGAGATCAAGACCAAGGGAAGCTGCCTGATAGACCAGAGCAGCTAGAAGGGCCTGCTGATTCGGGAGCCCTGACCCCAACCCTTCCCCCAAGGCGGATTCTGGCTCACCTTTCCCTCTCCTCCTACTCAAGCCTGCCGCAAAGTCTGAAGTCAAGCGCTGCCATGGAAACTGCCCTGACCTCAGGCAGGCTGGGAGTTGGAGAGGGAACCCAGAGTGTGGGGCTACTCCGGCCGCAGGCACACAGCGGGAAGTGGAGTTCACCAAAAGCGGTTTCCAGTGGATGCCAGAAACCACCTTAAAAAAAGTGTTGAGACACTGTGAGTGCTCACTGGCCCTCTTCTGTCCTCCCAAGGCAAAGCCAAGTGGCTAGGCTCTGGGGAATTGAACCCAGGAAGGCCCAGCACCCTGACCCAGCCATCTCCAAGACTGACTCCCAAAAAGCCATTCCTTAACCAGAAAATAAGTTTAAATGTCTTTGAGGTCCAAAAAAAAAAAAAAAAAAAAAGAAAAGGAAAAAAAGAAAAAATTAAGCTCAACCAAAGATAGGTTTGAGAACCATGCCACTGGCAAGACGTGGGGTACTACGGAATGGTAAGATTGCAGAGCACTAAGTCTGAGACGCAGTGCTCAGGGCAAACCGAGCCGGAAGAGTACACGGGTACGTTAGCTTTGTCAGTTGCGCTGAGAAGATTCTTCTCACATTAGCTTGCTAAAATAGGCACGAAATCAAAAAAGCAAGTGGCCTAGGTCCAACAGTAACACACAGGAACCACTCACACGTGACCAATGTGTGTCCCTGTGAGAAATCAGAAGCCCTGGCAGAGAACTTTCACTCACAGAACATCTTTCAAAGGGCAGTAGCTCCCCAGGCTATGCTAGGGTCCTCTCTTCCAGCGGACTGGCCTACCTGTTGGACTTGCAACCCCAGTAGGCCTCTGCTCTACACTCGCACTGCGTCTGCCCTGCAGCCCCTCAGAGAGGAACAGTGGCTAACCCTTGCGCAGCGGGTAGGGGATTCAGGGCCACATCCCAAACAACATGATCCATTCTGTGCAGGGTGAATGGCTCGCTGAGAAACTCCCTGCTCTTACCTGAATATCAGCATCTGACACGCCAAAATCCAGATTTGACACCAGCAGTTTCCCACCCGTCTCCACACCGGCACCACCCCCGAAGCCACTGTCAAAAAGATCGTGCTGCCACTTGTCAGGAAGTTGTTTTGGCTGAAACAAAGGCAAAAACAGAAACAGACCAGTGAGTCTCAGTCCAGGGCTCTCCCTTGCGCTCACAGCTACCCCAGACCCTCCCTCGTGGGAGCCTGGAGAACGCCGCGGAGAAGGGGCCGCCAACCCTCTCCCGGCGATGCAATCCCCCAGCCCGAAGCCCCACGGTCCCACCGCGGCCGCGCAACTTCTCAGTTCCCTCCGACTAACTTCCCGCCGCTGGTGCGGCCGCGCCCAACATCCCCTCAGCTCCCGCAGCCATGAGGCCACGGCGCCCAGACGAGACAAAGAGCCGGAAAGGGTCTCCGCCTCCCAGGCCAGGCCCCGACCGCATGACCTCGCCCCCGCCCACCACCCGCTCGGCGCCCGCTCGCACCCTCCGGGCCTGGGGGCGGTCCGCTCCGGCGGCCCGCTCCAGCCGCCGCCTCGGCCCGCCCGGCCTGGCCTCCGCGGGCGGCCCTCGGCCCTGGCTCGCCCTTCCGCCCTCCGGCGGCACCGGCCAGCCTCCCAACTCACCCTGCTGTAGGGCGCCGGTCGGTTTCTGCCGCCGCCGCCGGCCGCACCGCGGGCGATGGCCGGCCGGTTCCGGATGGCCCCGCCGCCTCGATTCACTCGCGCGGCGGCCTGCACTCCGCCGCCGCGGCCGCCCTGGGAGCCGGCCCGACCGCGGCCCCGGCCCCCCCCGCGACCGCCTCGCTGGCTCCGGTTCATTTTAATGATGTCGTCCAGAGACATGTCCATTTTGTCGGCCATGGCGGGCGCGGAATCGGGCCTCGGCTCCAGCCCGCGCGTCAGCACGCCGGCGCGTCACTTCCTGCGCCTCGCGGGCCCTTCCGGAGCCTCGGCCTCGGAGCGACTGCTGATTGGCTGGTGGTGGGCGGCTGCGTGCACGGGGCGGGGAGGCGCGTGCGCGCTCGTGCGCGGGGCTCGGCGGGCGCAACTGAGCGTGCCGGCCGCTGCTGCCGTCGTTTTTATAACTTCCCGCGCGGACGCCGGCGCTGCCAACGGAAGAGCGGGCGGGGCGGCGCGTGATTAGGTTGGCGAAGGTGTGAGGGCGCAGGGGTGGGACGGCGGCCGTTGGGGGCGGGGCCTGGCGCCCCTCAGCCCCTCCCTGCGGTCGCGGGCTGGCAACGGCCGAGGGGCGCTGCGGGCGGCCGGGTTCCCGGAGCTGACTGGGGTCGTCATCTCCGTCCCACGCCGCGGCCACCGACCCAGGTGGGGACCGGGCTGGTGGGGGCGGATTCCGTCCGCGCGGCCCGAGGCAGGTCGCATCCGGGCGCACACGGGCCGGTCGTTTGTTTTTGGCTTTGTTTTCCCGGGAGATGAAAACGTACCGAGCAGGATTTTTGGCCTCCACCTGTAACCCCGAAGTTAGTACCTTCTTGCCCAGCACTTTTAAAAATATTTTTTAAATGTTGTGTGGCATATTTTTTGCAATTTGTTAACGAAAACCAGTGCCCCTTTTCATGGACTTAAGGTATTACTAGGGATTTTTGAAGCGATCTTCAGTGAGTGGCAAAACCAAACTCGGGAGAGCGCCCTGCGCTCCCAAATGTGATCTCCCTGCCCGCGCGCAGCCAGGGATGTGCCTTTTTCTCTTGGTGGCTAAAGGGACAAGCAGATTGCTGCCCATGCGCAGCTGTTCTCCAGGAGCTGTTCAACGCTCACCCTCTGGGCTATTTTGATGCCTAGGTGTTGTAGCTCTGCAGACTGAATTTAGCAGGTAACCCTCTTCCCCTCAGACTGCAGGCTCTGCTGCCATGAAGGTGAAGATTAAGTGCTGGAACGGCGTGGCCACTTGGCTCTGGGTGGCCAACGATGAGAACTGCGGCATCTGCAGGATGGCATTTAATGGCTGCTGTCCGGACTGTAAGTGTCTCCCCCTGTGCTCTCTGAGCCTGCCTCCTGGCCCAGCTTCCGCAGCTCCTGATAAATACCTGTACTAAATCCCTGGGTTTTAGTTTCCTTTTTCTGAAGAAAAGTTGACCAAAAAAAAAAAAAAAAAGCCAGGCAGGTTGGGCCCATCTTTTCGTAAAGATCCTGTCAAAAGTTTGGTGCCTTTTATTGTGGTCAAACTCAACTGTGAAACAGATGGTAGAAAAAGAGATTTGTTTAATCTTTTATCTGTAAATTCTCAAACAAACAAAATAGAATGGTTTAAGAGCACCTTCTTGCCCAGCACTTTGAAGGACAGTGAATAACGTGTTAACGTATTTGTTCTTGTGCCTAAGTATTTTAAAGTAAATTATAAACATTTCTCACCGCACACTTCAGCCGTATGTCCTTTTTTTTCTTTTTAAGTAGCGACGGGGTGTGGGGGTCTCACTCTTGCTCAGGCTGGTCTCAAACTCTTGAGCTCAAACGATCTTTCCACCTCGGCCTCCCAGAGTGCTGGGATTACAGGCATATGTCTTTTTTGCCCACGGCTCTTGTAACATCTGTCAATGTGACCATCACTCAGTCCTTGTTCACCAATGGCTTTTCATGGTTTTGTCATTTTCATGGTTTTATCATTTTCCCATCTCTCAGCTCTTTGATCTAAAACAGTACCTCCTTTTACCCCATTTCACTTTTTTCTAAGGCATTTGACTCTTAAAAACTTTGGAATGTCATGTTGTAGAGTGCCTCCCTTCAGGTTTTATCAGATTTTTTTCTTTGTGGTGTCTTCTGCATTGTTCCTCTATCCCCAGTATATTCTGTGAAGGGAAACCGGTTGATTACGTTTAGGGTAAAAGCAGATTTTGCACCAGCCAATGTTTTTAGTGATGCCCCCCACAGTGAACATAAAGCAGAGCAAGCATCAGGGCTTTGCCCAGGGAGGACAAGAGCCATGCCCAAGTGGCCCCCCGGCAGACGGTGGGACATGGAGAGGACTGAGACGCTCTTGTTTGTTTGCGTGGCCAGGTAAATGCCCAGGATAATAATAGGGCTTTACTTCTGCAGTGAAATTCAAATCATTTGAATTGTAGTACAAATACTTCTATTCTAGGCTTAATTTTTACATCTGCCCTGGCTAAAAAGAGATCTCATCACCCAGGAGTTAATCCATCCTGATTCAATTAGACGGGTACAATATAATCTTAGGAAGTCATTGATTGACTCTGCCTGATTTTTACTTAATAGCTAAAGAGATTAATAACTAAACCGGTGAGGGCTTGTTTAATCTCTTTTAAATTGCTCTTAAGGGTACAACCCTTAACACTGTGGGAGCATGAGGACAAGCACGCTCAACTTCCAGAGCAACAGGTTGTTGACTTCGAGAAGGTCCTCAAAAACGTTTTTAGCAATGGCCTTGTGCCTGTGCCTGGTCTGGCCTCATCTAGGGAGGCAGTGGAGCCCGTGTATGAAAATCGCACTGGTGGGCCCAGAGCTGCCAGCCCCTGCCCGACCACAGCCTTGGCCCAGCCTGTGCCATGCCAGCTGGGCGTGCAGATGGGGTCCCACACCGATAGGCATTCAGCATCTCCACATGCACCGTGTGCTCAGGTTTTGTTGACGTGGGGCCTATTGGCTGTAGAGAGTTGGGCATTTAGTCTAATTTGTGGATCTGCTGGTTGTTAAGTTACAGTGAGCCCATTTTAATGTGTAAAGTGTTTGATGAATCCAATGTGTCAGATTTCTCTTGGGAAAATTGAACCCGTGTGAAAAATCCGGAGTGACTAAGTGCTCCGCAGACTGGGAACCTGAGGGCAGTAAATAATAAATCGCCACATCCCACAGGGCTTTGGAAGTAAAGCACTCTTGTTGAGAGGTGTTTTAATGAAAATATCAAGACACCAGTAGGTCCTTGCGTGAGTCATGCTCAGGGTAGTCACACACTCATCAGGTAGCCAGGTAGGCTGCTTGTGGGGAGGGTCACTAGAAGGAAGCAGCACCTTCATCCAAACCAGCCCTCCCACGAGTGGACACAGTGCCCAGGTCCTTCTCGTCAGTGGGCTCTCAGGCTTCAACTCTAATTTGAAAGATGTGATTTCTTTTTTTTTTTTTTTCTTTTTTTTGGAGACAGAGTCTCACTCTGTTGCCCGGGCTAGAGTGCCGTGGCATCAGCCTAGCTCACAGCAACATCAAACTCCTGGGCTCAAGCAATCCTCCTGCCTCAGCCTCCCAGAGCGCTGGGACTACAGGCATGCGCCATTATACCTGGCTAATCTTTTCTATTTTTAGTTGTTTGGCCAATGTCTTTCTATTTTTAGTAGAGACTGGGTCTCCCTCTTGCTCAGGTTGGTCTCGAACTCCTGAGCTCAAGCAATCCTCCCGCCTCAGCCTCCCGGAGTGCTGGGATTATAGGCGTGAGCCACCGCGCCCGGCCTGAAAGATGTGATTTCACACAGAGTTCTGCTGAGGCTGGAAAGGCCCTGGCAGGGAGAGGGATCTTAGAAGGGGCCGGAAGCAGGCATGAGGACCCCGATGTGGGAGCTGGGTCCAGGGGGAGTTGCTGTGCTCTGCTGGCACCAGCTGTTCCATGGAGTTTTCCAGGTTCTTGGAAATCAGGGACGCTCGTTTCTCTTAATTGTGGGTGATATGGAGCGTCCTTGTCTGCACCAGGCCCTCTCCAAGGCACAGGGAGAGTATTTCTAGGCACAGGGGTCAAACCCTGCAGCCTGCAGCCTGGCCTTGGAGGTGGGCCAGGCTACAGACAGGACCAAGATGGAAGGCAGTGCCGTGCTGCTGGCAGGGCCCTTCGGAACCAGCCTGTGAACACCACAGTGTCCCCACGCCCTTGTAGTGCACTGGATCCTGTCCCAGGGCCCCACCCCTCCTGCCCTTGATCAAGAGACTAACTGACCACCCAGATGGGTGTCTCCTTGGTGCCTCGACCACAGCATCACAGATCAAGGGTCTGCAGGTGGGATGACACAGGGACATCTGGTGGGCCAGGCCAGAGCTGTTCCTCCCTGACGCCAACTCAGAGGAGGTCCCTGGGCCCTGCCTGGGTGGGGGGAGACGACTGCTGTGGCACCTGGGTGAGGCCTCGCCTCTCAAAGCCCTTGGCACTGCATGTTTGCGTGAAGGCAGGCTGGTCGGGTAACTGCGTGGGTACTGGTCTGGGTTTCTGTCTCCTCTGAAACAAAAGAGGTTCTGGCACCCCATCTGCTATTTTGGGGTCCCTGTGCCTCCATCCCTGCCTGGCTTGTCACATGTTCTGTATGCCCAGCCTGGCCCCGAGTGGCCAGCCCTCCCTCAGCTGTCCCCTCCCGCCCCACAGGTAAGGTGCCCGGCGACGACTGCCCGCTGGTGTGGGGCCAGTGCTCCCACTGCTTCCATATGCACTGCATCCTCAAGTGGCTGCACGCGCAGCAGGCCCAGCAGCACTGTCCCATGTGCCGCCAGGAGTGGAAGTTCAAGGAGTAAGGGCGCCTGCCCCTGCGACACACTTGGGCGTGGTCCCTCACCTCATGTGGCATCCCGAGCCCGGTCCCATGGTCTTCCTGATGGGACCAGTGGCTGTGGTATCTTCTGGGGATGGGCCCCCAGGGAACCTGTGACAGGGTTGGAAAAAGGACTGGAGATACATATGTTTTTCCATCACAATGTTGATACTTTTATCCAATAAGTAAAACTCATTAAACTACTGGAACCTTGCCGGAGGCCTCCGGGTGTGTGTTTATATGAAAACTCATGAATTAAACATCCCAGTGCCTCAAACCCTGAGTCACAACTCTGGGAGGACCAGTGGGGCCTGGGGCAGGGCCTGTCTGGGCAAAGGCCCTGGGGTGTGTTTGTGCCCTCTCCCCTGATGGACGCCCAGCTGGGGCCCAAGGACCCTCCTTCAGGCCAGTTCTGTGGGACCCTGGCTGGGCAGAGCTGGCAGCCGCTGCTCCTGGTCTCTCCTGGCGGAAGGCAGCTGTCCCTGGGCAGGCTCTGGTCGCACTGAGGAGACAGGGTACCCAAGGCTGCCAGGGCCATTTGTTTTCTCTGTCCCTTATCCCTCACTTGGACTGAAGGTAGATCCTAGTCAGGGCTGGGCCTCCCCCAGTGTAGGGACTGATCTATGTCCTTTCATCGGGATGTGTGTCTGAGAGGAGGATGGCCTTCGGGAGGCTCCTTTGGGCACCTCTGTTCCCCACAACTCCTGAGGGGTGGTGGCCGCAAGGGGCGCAGCAGCCCCAGCCCTGGGGGTCTCTGGCAGCTTCTGGATACAGACTGCTGTGGCTGTGTCCCCAGTAGCCCTAGGGGTCAGTGCCCCCTGCCACTGCAGCCACGTCTACTCATCGTCCCTGTCCTCACAGCACTTTGGGAAATAGACCAGGCATTGCCTGGGAGGGGCAGAGCCTCCCAGGGACCTGTGTGGCACTGAGTTGGCTGTGAGCGTTGAGCTTTGTCCGCGTGCCCAAAGGAGAGGAAGCCCTCACCGAACCCGAAGGTCACCTGCCCCTCGCCCAGAAACACAGGCGCCAGGGACAACAGCATCTAAAGGAAGATGCACTGTGACCAGCATGTTTGGGAAGCATGAAGTTGGGGGCCACAAAGTAAGCTTGATGGCCAGTGTCACCCCAGGGGAGCGCTGGCTCCTGCCAGCTCTGCAAGCACTGTTACATCTAGCTAGTGCAGGCCGGACTGCGAAGCCACTTGTCCACCCACGGTGACTCTGGATCTGGGCACTGGCACCTGCCCCCTGGAATCCAGGGGACCCACAGCTCAGAAGGGAAGACCGTGCCTCACAGATGGGTGTGGCCTCACAGGGGCTGCAGAGGGAGGGTGAGATCTATGGATTTGGAGCTTCCAGGGCCTTCCCTGACTGGGGGTCCAAGGACTTACTGGGGTCAGCCCCCTCAAAGTCTGGGTGTCATGTGCATTCTGGCCTGTTCCTGCTGCCTCCCCTCCCTCGAGTGCCCTGCACACTCCTGAGGAACCTCTCCAAGGGAATATGCTGAAACTTCGTCCTCTCTCTGGAACCTCTCCCCATGTGACAGAAGTGCCCACAAGGACTGTGTGCTTTGAGGCGTCGGGCTCACCTGTTAACTCTGGTAGGGCCACACTGCCTCCCTCTGGCTTCCCAGCCACTTGGATTCCTTAAATTCTGGGATTCCTGGGTTCCAGCAGGGTCCTCTGTTCCTCTGGAGCTGGACAAGTGGCTGCCCGAAGGCCATGTGGACCTGGGATCCCCCAGCCCTGGAGCCTCTGCCTGAGGCTGTCCTTCAGCCACCCTCCCCAGGTGGGCACAGAGCTCCTGGGCCTCCCCCCACTGTCGCCCGGGAGCACCCCCACGAGCTCCATTTCCCTTGATGCAGGACTGTCCTGTTCTCCTCCAGGGCCTTGGCTGGAGGTACCTGACCTCCCACTGGGCAGCATCTCCTTCCCTTTGTGACCAGAGTGTTTGGGCTGTTTGCTGAGTGAATGGAGAGAAGGCTCAAGGTGCACACAAGCCAAGGGGGTCCCTGGCCACCCTCCCCCAGGACAGAGCTGGGCAGGGCGGGCGCTTCCACATCCCAGGCCAGGGACCTGCAGACTATGGTCTCTTGGTCTGGTTTGCCTGAGGCTGGGGCCTGGCCTCATAGCCCTCCTAGAGGACCTGGCTGGTAGCAGCCCTGTTAGCAGATCACCCACCATGGGCACGAAACACGATGGCCCCATGCCCACCTGTGGACTTTATAAAAAAGCCCTGGGCCCTGACGTCTATTCCTCTTTAGGGTGGCAGAAGTCGCTCCCTGGGCTCTCTCTCCAGCCTCAGGACCGCTGGGCATTCCTGGGGGCAGGGAGACTCCCAGGGCTGGTGCACCCTCGGGCTGGGTGGGGGCTCATGCCCGCTAACCTTGCTCCCCCGCAGCCTAGGCAAGGCCTGAAGCAACGGCCGGCGGGGCGCGGGACGGGGCGCCGCGCTCCCACCAGCGCCAGACCCCTGCGGGCTCCACCCTTCCCTGCGACTGCGGGCGATGACGGGCACAGCTTCTCCCCTAGGATGGGGTGGCACGACAGGTCCTCTGCGCGCACCCCCAGCCTGTCCCTCCTGCATCTCCGCCCCCCGCACCTCCGCCCCGCCCCGCCAAAGATATAAGGCGCGGCCCAGGCGGCGGCCGTTCCAAGCCCCGACGCCCCTTGCCCGCGTCCCCATGGCCCGGCCCGTGACGCTGGCGGCCGCCGCTCGGCCGCGCGTGGTACAAGCAGACGGCCGGACCCAGCTACTACTCGGTGGGCCGGGCCGCGGGGCTGCTGTCCGGCTTCCGCAGGTCCCCGTACGCGCGGCGCTCCGAGCCCTCCGTCGGGGGGACACTCCTGGCCGCTGCCGCCACCGTCCCGGAGCTGCGCCCCAGCCTGCGGAGCCTTGTGAGTGCAGCTTGGGGCGCAGGCGCGGACGGGCCTCGGGCCGCGGTGGGGACGCAGGCGGCCCCCTTAGCCTCCTCACGCCCACCCCAGGCCGTGTGTGTCAAGGACGTAACCCCGGACCTGCGAGCGACTCCCCGACGGCCGCGGGACCTTCCAGTGCAAAGCGGACGTCTTCCTGCCGCTGCACGCAGCCGACTGCCGCGGGGCCTGAGCCCGGACCTGACGCCAGCACCTCGCCTGGCCCCCCGCTGCCCACCCCGCTGACGCCTCTGTGCCGCTGGGGTCCCCCAGACCCTTTCCTGCACGGGATGGCGCCCCAAATACTATTCTCCTACACCACCCACCCACAGTAAATGGCTAAATGAATAAGTAAAGCTGGCCCAGGAGTGAGGTTTGCTGGAGGGATGCAGGGGAGTCATGGAGGGGACAAAAGGATCACACCAGGGTGGCTTGGGCCACCAGATCCACCCACCAAGCTGGGCACAACCCTGGTTCCACCTGCGGGAGCCCTGGCTCGCCCTCCCCCTACACCACTCAGGTGAACTTAGCAGGTAGGTTCCCACCCCACACTCAGGGGCTCCCAGGTCTCCAAGCCAAACGCTCAGAAGCTGACTTTAGTCTCCTTCAGAGCATGAACAGAGCCTCCGGCTGTGCTCAGTGCAAGGGTGCAGGGAAGGAATCCCGAGCCTGTGGGGCACCGGTGGCTGGACATGACTGCCCCCTGCCCAGGGCCATGGGTGGGTTCTCACCTCACCTGCATGGACGTGTCTCTGGGGCACTGACCTGGGCCCCACCTGCTGCTGAGGGCATAGTGCCCAGTCCCACCTCTGCCCTCCCCCTGGTCCAATGGCCAGGTAGCTCCTGTGCCCTCATCCGTGTAAGTCTACAGGGGAGCCCCCCGCCCAGGGGTCTGAGTGTGGGAGTGCCACCACTGGGCTGGGGCTGGGACAGCGGGTGGAGGCCTCGGGCTGGCATGGACACGGCTCCTGCACAGGACATGAGGCAGACCTCAAGACAGCTGAATTGAAAGAAGGGTAAGGCAAGGACAGGCCCCTGGCGCTGAGATGCAGAGGTGCTGGCCCCCTATGGCTCAGCAGGTTCGGGGCAGAAGCCTTCCTGGAGGGAAGAGGCGTTGGACTGAAAAAATTTACTGTTGCAGTCCTCACAGTGAACACACCAAGACCAACCAGTCTATCGCCTCCCCAGACACCACGAGGCTGCCATGAGAGCTCTGCTGGCTCCCCACAGCTCCAATGGGGCCCTGACTTGGCTGCAGGAGATGGGAGATTTGGTGGCTCCACAGAGGGGCTGCAGGGGCAAGCCCCCCATCTGCCAACTGGGCTCCCGCCTGTCCCTCTTCTAGTGTCCCCTGCGGTTGGGGGCAGCCCGAGGCGGCACAGGGGTGGGGTCTGGGGGCCCACTGGCCACCAGGCTGTCCACCGTCTTCCTTCCTGCCGGTGCATGGTGGGAGCAGGGATGCAGGGGGGCGGTCCCTGATCCTTCCCAGCAGGGCGGGGCCTGACACAGCACTGCCCACCGGGTTTTATTAGGTTGTACCGAAGAGGTTGACAGTGCCCAGTCAGATGCAGGACTGAGCAGCCCGTGTGGAGAGCAGCAGAGCTGGCCAGGGAGTAGGGCTTCTAGCGCTGGGACAAGCCACAGGGCAGAGGGCACCCACTTGGGAGGCGGCATGGGCTACACCCTGAGAAGGGGGCACCCCTGGGTCACTACTCCCTGAAGCCCTCTCCTCTGGACCTCCCGCCAAAGCTGGGTGGGCAGGCGGTAGAACAGAGGACAGAAGCACACAGACGTGCAGGCCACCGCTGCCCATTCTGTTTGCTGGGCTGCTCCCCTCTGCTAGATGCCCTCTCTGAGCAGCTTAGTGGTAAGGGCTGAGCTCCTACAGCGAAACAGGCACCTTGCAGGCAGGTGGGAGGCCGACTCCCTGCCAACCGCAGTGTCCCCCTAGCCAGGACAGTTAGAGAGGTGGCACTGCAGCTTCCTTAAGAACCATGAGTGCCAAACCCCAATACGCAGAAGCAGGGCAGGGAGGGCGGGCCGGCTGGGGGCTCTCCACGACTGATCCCTAGGTCAGAAGTTGCCGTCGTTCTCCGCTGAGGGCTGCGCCTCCTGCCGTCTCATGGCCTCCAGGAAGGCCAGCTCCTTGGCTTCTTTCTTCTGGTTTCGCGCCTCATACTCTAACCTGGGGGGCCAGGCTGGGTGAGCTGAGCAAGGCGTCACACATGCACCCCCCATCTCACCTTTTTTTTTTTTTTTTGAGACAGTCTTGCTGTCTCCTGGGCTGGAGTGCAGTGGCATCGTCATAGCTCACTGCAGCCTCCAACTCCTGGGCTCAAGTGATCCTCCTGCCTCAGCCTCCCAGAGTGCTGGGACTACAGGCGTGAACCACCGCGCCCGGCCTCACCTGTTCTTGATAATCCTTTGGACAATGAGGTCCGTGGTAAGGTCACTGCCGCTGTCAATCTGACAGAAGATGCCCCTTCTCTTGGGCTCCTGAAGGCCCAGAGGAGGGAGATGAGGTCGCCCCTGACCTCGCAGAGACTAGCCCAGCTTCCCCGCCCCAGAGGGAGACCAGCACCTGGGGCCCATGGGTGCAATAGCTCCTGCCGCCTCACCCCACGAGGCAGTCAGAGCGCAGTGGTAGCTGCGCCACTTTTGAGGCAGGCATGGGGGGCGCATTACATGCCTGGAAAGTGCCAGATGGCAGCCCCTGCGCCCAGCGAGGGCCAGCACAACCCACCTGGTATGGGTCAGAGCCATCCCTGTCAGGCACGATCTCTGTCTTCCCGTGACATACCAGGTCCACCTGAAGGAGGAGTGGGGGTCAGGTGCCCTCCCCAGGGCACCTGCTGCCACTGTCCATGGCTCAGGGCAGGCCCCAGGCCTGGGGAGTGGCCCTGCCCCTCTGCAGCCCAGGCACCTCCTGAGCCCTGCCTGGGGGCAGCTGCATGACACTCCCAGCCCTCCCCCAGCCTCACCTTGAAGTGGCTCAGGAGCTCTGATGTGACCGCGTATGGGGCCCCGATCACCACTTCCGACACATACTGTGGGGACAGTGAACACAGCGTCTTGCTTGGTCCCCGCTCCTGACAAGCCAGGCCAGAGGGTGGTGGGAGATGGCCCCAGTCGCAGGGCTGAGGCCTTCAGGGTCACATGAGCAGGGACACGGGCAGACCACTGGGCAGCCGGGCTCCTCAGTGAGGCCCGACCACCCACCCTCTACCTGACCCAACAGGGGCTGCTGGGCAGCGCCGTGCCCTGGCTCAGGGAGACCCTGGAAGGAGTCGCTGGGGGACGGGGGACACCCCCACACCCCCACATCTGGGGCTGGCTGTGGTGCGCTCACCCGGCAGGCCAGCACGCTCAGGGTGCGCTCGTGCAGGTTCATGATGGGGTAGTTCTTCCCCTTGTAGTGATTCACCTCCTGGGGCGGAGCGAGGGGGCTCAGCTCAAGGATCGCAGTAAGCGGGCACGCGCCCTCTTAGCTATCCCTTGTGGGAAGGTGGGAACGGTGACCACTCTCCTGGGGACACCCTGGGCAGGACAACCCTGGGTCCTAACAGCCCAAGCTCATGCCCCAGGGTCTCCTTTGTTTTCACCAGGCACCTGGGGCCTCGTTCCTCCAGAGACCGCCGGTGCCAGCACCACGGCAGGAGCCCCTTGAGGGCCTCTACAGCCCACCAGCCGCCCAGGGTGCCAGGGGAGTGAGTGGCACGGGACAGTGACCTGATCGAAGTGCAAGCCGGCAATGACGTAGGGCCTGTCTGCCAGCCTGTGCACCTTCTCCAGGAAGTCCACGTGCCCGATGTCTGCATCCAGGTCAAGAAGCAACACTGCGGATGGGGTTGGGGGCAGAGCCTGCAGGACCCGGGGGCTCTGGTTTCTAGGATAGCTCACGCCCACCAGCCTCGCCACCCTGCTCCCTGCTGATGGCTGCTCGTCTGTATCCCAGCCCGGTCGGGGAGCCCTGAGGTGCCCCGATCCTGCCCCACGTGGCGTGGGTGTGGAGCAGCAGAGGTCAGAGGATACGGAACAAGTCGAAGGCGCCAGCCACATAGATGACTGTCTCCCCTGGCTGCGGCTCCTTCCCCGAAGCAAACTGGATGATCTTCTGCGATGTCTGCAGAAACTGGGACACCCCCGTCCAGGGGTTCCGCCCCCCAGGGCACTGTAAGCCAAGAGAGGAGCTGGTCAGCAGCAGAGGCCTAGCAGGCCTCACCTGGCCCCTGCCCCAGGGCCACTCTCGAGCCTGGGCTGCCTGTACCCACCCACCTGCCTGCCCTGGGAGCTGCTGCAGCTGCACTGCAGGCCGGGGCTGCAAATCCCCTGCAGAGCCTGCCAGCAACCCGGCGGCCCTCACCGTCCCAGGAAGGGGCAGGGGACACATTACTGCCAGGCCAGGCAGCGGGCAGGACCGTGGCACCGGCCTGTGGCCACAGCAGGCACCGCAGCAACATGACCACAGCCCGGTGAAGGATCACCAGGAGGAGGCGCGGAGGCCTGTGGCCGGCAGACACAGCTCTCGGGGGCATCCAGCACCCTGAGGCCGCTGACTGGTCACCTGGGAGAAGCCTTCTGAGGAAAGTGTGTTCCCGGCAGGTGTCGGGTGAGGGGGCTACAAAGGGAGAAAGGGCCAGGCCGCTTGGTTAGAGGCCACCTGTCCGTGGCAGTCCTTGTTCTGCCTCCAACAGTGGCTGCTGTGACTGGCCAGCCAAAGCCAGCTCTTGCCTGCCCTTCCCTCCCGGTGTCCACCGGCTGGCTGAGCCTGGCGGTCGGTACCTGGTCATCGCCAGGAAGGGAGGGCGGAGGCTGAGGCTCTGGGCTGGCCTTTGCCCAAGGGTGGCCGGGGTGGCTGGGGAAGAGGCCCCACGGCAGCCGAGCAGCAGCTCTGTGCCTGGGGGTGGGCAGATGGGCCACGCTCACCTTGCCGAAACTGTCCGCGTACTCCCGGTACTCAGAGGACATCTCCTGCACGGGGGCAGAGCGGGGCTGAGGGGCCTTGCCCTTCAGACGTGGCCAAGCCAGGAGCAGGCAGGGGAAGGGAGGGTGGGCACGATGGCCCCGAGGGGGCAGAGAGGGGCTCCCTCCCTCCCCACAGCACCCTTTACCCGGGACCTCAGGGATTCAGTGGCCCCCCTCACCTGGCTGCTGTGATGGGCCTTGGTCACCAGCAGCATGCGGCCCACAAGGTCTGTGGTGGACACTCCCTGTGTGCGCTTGCATTCCCTGGTGGACAGAGGTGGCCTTGGACTGGGACACACTCCTGAGGCTTGGCCTCCAACTAACACGACCTAGGGACACTGGCAGCCTTGCTCAGGGCAAAACCCATGGCTGCTCTGTCTTGGCCACAGCAGAAAACCTAGACCGGGACGTGGCCGGGGGGCCACTCTGCTTTCCATGACTGAGGGATTGACAAGAGCACAGAAGAGACCCCAAGTGTGCAGTGTGAGGTGGGCAGGCTAGACTTGGGTGGTGGCTCTGGTCCCCCTTCTTCCACCTGCCCCTGGCTGCCCTCATGCCCAGGTCCTGCTCAGCTATGCTGTGCCCGCGAAGGGCACTCCAGGCTGCGCCATCCCCTGTAGGAGCCGCCAGCCACGTGGTTCTTTAAGTTGAAGTTAATTAAGATAAAAAGTCAGTGCCCCATGGCACCAGCCATTCAAGAGTTGCTCAAGGCCTGTGGCTACCGCAGGACAGCCCGACCTTGAATGTCACCCCAGCACAGCACTGCTCTGGAGCCCTGGGGCCACAGGTGGGGACCCTGCACTATGACGGCACCTCCCTCTCTCCGGTTCCCAGTCGTGGCCATGAGAAACACTGGTCCTGGGCCCAGACGCTGCCCTCAGGGGCCACTGGGAAGCAGCAAAGAAAGCTGGGAGGGAACCCCAAGCCCTGTGCTCGAACGGCAGGGTCACGTGGGGACTCACCTGTACCTCCCGGCCTGCTTCACCTCCTCGTAGGTGTCCCGGCCATCTACAGTTAGAGTGATGTCATCTAAGCAGTGATATGGAGAAGAACAAGGATTCTTAACACAAAGCTGTGAAAACCTCAGGGGCCCAGGACGCTCAAAGTCCCCAGCAAGACCTAGTGTACATGTGCCTGTCTCTGGGGAAGCACCAAAGGGCTTGAAGGTCACGTCTGATCCTGAGCCCACTTGCCTTCCCCAGGCCCCCCAGCCCCCAGCCCCTGCCCACTCACTGCCGTGAACACAGAAGTCGCAGTTGTACTTGTCCAGCGTCTCCAGCGTGGTGACATAGGGAGCTGCAGGCACCACCTCGTCCACCCACTTGATGGCCTGCACCATCTTGTACCTCTCCTCCTGGGTGAACACTGGGGGCCCCTTGTGCTTGGAGATCTCCTCTAGGGCCAAAGAAAAGGAAGAGGACAAGACAGTGACACCAGCTCGCCTGATCCCTTCTGTAGGAGCCCCTTCCCAGCACCAAGCTGTGACCACATGTGAGAGCTTTTGGTGGGCAGCATGTCTCTCAGGAGGCCCTCAACCCACAATGGCAGGACCGCTGCTCCACCCGTGTGGCCAGCACAGGTCCTGGAGACCTGCTGCTGCACAGCTGGATGGCTCCCTCATCCAGTGGGGGTCTCAGCAAAATCAGGGGCTCCTTCTGATGAGTGGCACTCCATTCCTGAGGCCTCAGGAGCCAGGTCGGGGGTGGCGGGAAGTGGGGGGCACAACCATGGACTCCACCAGCCCCTCCTCCTCTAGCTCAGGACAGCAGGTGCAAGACGAGAAAGGCTTCCTCGGACCATCCTCAGATGGGGGTGGGTGGAGCCTGACCTCCCCGCTCCCAGGGTCCTCAGGCTTTTGGTCGACAGCTGTGGCCCCCAGGTGGGCTATGGGGGCAGTGGATGGGCAAGGCGGCCCCACACCTTACCATCAGTGTGCACACCCACAATGAGGTAGTCGCCCATGGCCCGTGCCTGGCGCAGCTGGTTGGAGTGGCCGTAATGCACCATGTCATAGCTGTGGAGACAAAGAGAATGGCTAGTCTGTATGCTGAGGAGGGTGGAGACCAAGTGGCCCTGTGTGGGGCTGGGGTTGGTGGCACAGCTTTGTTTCAACCGAGGACTCCTTAGGAAGCCTCCCAGAGAAGCTGCCGCTGGGAACGGCTCCCTGTAACCCAGCTGGGCTTTCAGAAGGGCAATAGGTGCTCGGCTCCCCACATTGCCGGTTCCCGGGCCCAAGCGTGGGACGTTGCCAGTGTCAGATCTAGCAAAGGTGGTGGGCTCAGGGACAAGGTCTGCTGGGTCCAGAGGGCCAGTGGGTGCATGGAACAGACTCACCCCACACTGCGGATTGTGCTCTACCCTGATGTTTCTCCTCTGCAAATACAAACTACTGTGGACAAAGTCACTTCAAACTTTAAAGTTAATTCTGGGGGCAGGGTTAGAGTCTGCACTACCCTGAGACAAGTGGACAGTCCCTGTGGCTAATATGAAACAAAAAATCCAAACACACAACAAGGGCCTGAGAATAACTGGCTTTGAAAATCCCATTTCCCACTCCCTCGTGGCCTCTGAAACTCAAGGCGGCTTAGCTCTCTGGTGAATAACCACTTCATTGTCAGCTGGTTCTAAGCTTTTATCCGAAAATCCTGTCTGGTGAACGCCCAAGCCCAAGGCTATACCACCCCCTGTACCACCAGGCCCTGGGGCTGCCTCCCTGTGCCCAGAACAACCCCAAGCCTCCCTGTGGACCTGGTCCCCGCTTCTGCTTCTGTGAGTAAATGAAGCCGTCCCTGCTTCTCCAGGGAGTAGGGGGTCCAGGTGACCTGGGGCAGCCCCACGCATGGACAGAGCTGTTCTACTCAGTGCCCGATGCCTCCTCCCAGAATGGCCACTCACCACCCCCGCCACAGCGCCTGGGGCCCTGGCAGACAGCGGGGTGCCCACAGGACAGGCTGCGGGGGTGGGCGGGGAGCAGAGGTCAGAGGCTGGGCCAAGGGAAGCAGAGCGCAGAACGGGGGTGGCACTGGGTCTAGTCACTGTAGCCTACAGCCCACGGGGAACAGGAGCGCAGCCAGGGCAAGGTCAGAGTCCACTGACACGAAGCCGCTCCTTCTCCCTGAGGTGACTGAGGCACAGAAAACACAGGGCCTGCCTGGTCTCCTCGCAAGCCCTGCGCCACCCAGGTAGGGGCTGTCTCTCCCCGCTCCCACGGAGTAAAGCACGTGAAAGCACCACAAGCAGCGAGTTACCAGCAAAGGTCAGTCTTCCTTCTACTTGTTGACAGCCCCAAACTTGCCTTAAAACGCCGCCCTGCCTGCCTAGCCAGAGAGACCGCCGGCGTTCCGCCCCGATCCAGCCCGGCTGCGGGGGGGTCCGGGAGCCCGTGGGAAGCGTAGCGGCCAGGACATCCCCGCTCCCGGGCCCCCCGCCAGGGCTAACCGGCAGGCCGCGCTGGGACTCTGCCCCGGGCGCCAGACCCGCCGGGCCGGGCGCGCAACGCCACCCAGGCGCCGGCCGGTCCCCGCAACCGCCGGCGCAGCCCCGGAAGGACACCGGCCCCGGCGCCCCGCCCGCCCGCGCTCACCAGCCGTCGCACCACACCCGCACGGGGCGCCTGTCCCCCGGGCCCGGCCGCTCAGCGCCGCCCGCCGACCCGCGCCCGTTCCGGATCATGGCCACGCAGCGGCGGCGCAGCACCCCAAGCAGCCGCCGCAGACTCCGAGCGCCCGGCCGCCACCCCGCCCCGCGCACGCGCCGCCGCCGTCACGCGGGCCTCACCCGCCGCGTGCGGCCAATGGCGTGCGCCGCCCCGCCCCTGCCCGCGAAGGCCCCGCCCCGCCCCGCCGCGCGCGGCCAACGGCTTACAGCGCCCTACCGGAGCCCCGCCCCCTAGCGGCCAATGGCGTGCACCTCCGGGCCGGGCCCCGCCCGCGGGCCCCGCCTCCTGCTCAGACCCAGTGGAGGGAGGTGGAGCATCACCGCGGGGTGGGCTCAGCCGCTTTCACCCTGCACCGCACACAGGCCCCGCCCCCGGCCCCCTCCTGCTCACACCTGACCCCACACCTGGCAGCACCGCGCGAGGTGGGCCCGCCGTCGCCTGCTCAGTGAGCCTTTACCTTCACCGGGCGCCGCCCTAGCCAAGAGACTTTTTTAGGCAGGGCCCACGCTGCCTGCCCAGCCTGGGACTGGCGCCCAGCGAGCCCGCCCACCGGAGCGAGCCCAGGAACACGGGAAGACGGTGCAGAGATGTTTAATAGGAATAAAAAGGTCTGCTTAGCGCAAGACTCGGAGGCACCCCTCTGCCGCATACCCAATACAGAAAAAGGCTTCTACAAAGTAACACTTTTTAGTAAGTAGTAGTAGAAATAGGATGAGGCCCTGAGACTAGCCTGGCCAGTGAGGTAAGGCAGTTGTGACTTCCTCTCTGCCAGCCAGGTCTGAAATAACCCGAGCTCCGCTGAATGGCGTCACTGCCACCTCTTACGCAGAGGCCGAGGAGCAGGTGTCCTGGATGAGGCTGTATCAGGGACAACCACAGCAGTGCAAGGGGGCTCCCCACAAGGACAGATGGTTACACATGTCATGGTGAAAATGTCGCCACAAGAGGTCGTATTCCTGGACCCCCCTGGGGACAACCCAGCCTTCACCGTGACACTGGCCCCTGAATAAGAGTTCTGTCCATCTGCAAAGTGCCAACTGTTCTTCATCAAGCACCAGGTTACGTCACCTTCTTCCTTTTTGTGCGTTTGGTGCAGCCCCTGCCAAACCAGCCCCCTAGGATGGGGGCTGAGCTAAGTGGGGCACCACAGTCCCCGGGCGCAGCTTCCTCTCTGCTTCTGCACAGCGACTTCCGACTGTGGCTGCCTTCTTCGCCAGCGCGCAGGGGAGTTGCCAGGGAGAAGATGGGATCCTGCCACCTACCAAAAAGGGAAAGCTGTGTCAGGCAAGGCTGGGAGCCTCTCGCAGTCACAACCCGCCCCAGCACGGGAAAGCTGTCTGAGGTCCCCTGCCTCCCCACCTCACCCTCCCGTGCCTTAACCGTGGCTGGGCTCTGGTTGGTGGCTCCACTGTTACCCAGCTGCAGAACAGCTGCAGGAGAGGCCATCTCCTTGGGCGGTTAACTCAAAGGTCAGCACCCTCACCGGCTTGGTCTCCTCAGAACTCAGAGCCCTGGTCTGCCATTGAGTGGCCGTGCACAAACAGGGTGGGGTGGCAGTGGCCCCAGGAGCGCCGCTGTGTCCAGGGACGAGTCACTAATAACTCTGGGCCCCACCTTTCACTCGTACGGCCGGGGGCAGGCGGATCAGACCCTCTCCCCTTCCCAGCTGACTAGGGAGGCACGGCCTACAGACGACACCATGAACAAACCATGTGTCTGACTGAGATGCAGAACCACATATTATAACTTAGGATACAGATAAGCACTGATAAAGAAAATGAGCTAAGTTAATGTAAAAAAAAAAAAATACAGTACACGATAGGCCCACATTACAGAACACCACAAACATAACATACAAGAATTGCCAGGCCCAGAAGGTGAAGGGATCCTTAATTTCTTGAACCCTTTGATTAAAAGAAGTTACTGATTTCCCCTATAAGACCCTGAAAATTCACAGAGAAAGAAAGTGTAAACTTTTTACTCAATACACACACCAAGTCTAAATTATCACAAATTCTGTATTACGGCACAGTTTGTTTAAGCTTCCCCAAAATACGCCAACTCCCAAAACCAAGTGCACTGAGATTCTGTCTGACCAAAGCTGCCGGTCCTCTCAAGGCACCTTCCCACCAGGCTTCTCTGAGAGGTCAGCGGGCAGAACCCCTCTCCCACAGGGCTTCTGCACGTCACATCGGCCCAGGCAGGAGTGTGCCCACGCAGAGTCTCGCCTCTGGAGACCACCACGATTCAGTCACACCTCAGATACTGCTGGGAACACCTCGGAGATTCCTCCACGCTCAGCTCACAAGAGAAGACAGACAAGGCCCACCACACAGAGGTGCCAGGAAGTGGGGTGATGTGCTGGGCCCACTCACCTGCTGTAGAGGGGGATCTCCAGGCCCAGATCGTCCATGAGGAGCCGCATGACATCATCACACTTCCCGTGAAGCTTCAGGGCAGCCCAATCATCCTTTGGGGTCCACTGTGGACATGGAAAGGTGAGTGAGGGTAACACCTGGTCAGCCTTGGCCCCTGTAGGCTCGGTCAGCCCTCCCCACACAACCTCTTGGGCCAGTCTCAGGCCTCCGTGGTGCATGTAGGATGTCTCTCTGGCTCCTTGTTCTAAGGCCCAGGTCTAAGGACACAGCTCTGGGCAGCTGAGTTACCTGCAAGTTCACAATGTAGAGTTTGGGCCGCCGGCTAGGGGGCTTGGTCATGCACCAGAGGCGTGGATATTTCTTTAGAACCTGCAGACATGGACAGACACAGCACACACACACACAGAACATGGTCATAGAAGGCTGGGTCTGATGCTGAGCTGGACAGCTCTGGGTAGGCAGGGGCAGAAACCTGCTCACTCTGCTCATTCACGGTGTTGTCAGCGCGTACCTTCAAGCTGGACCCTAAACACAGGATCGTGTCTGCTTTGCTGGCAGCCTCGGTTGCCGCCTCCCAGTTCAGGGGCTGCCCCAACGTCCCCCTCTCCCCAAAGTGCACAATGGTGTCCCGCAGCTGGGTCCCGCACTTGTGGCAGGCCCGGCCTGTCTGGTGTCTGTGGAGGGCAGTGCGCTCCGTCACATCAAATACCCGCACGTACTCCCTGTTGGGGATGCAGGAGGTGCAGACCTGAGGGCAAGAGAGCACGGTGAGTGGACCCGCCTGCCCGCCAGGCCCTGGGTCCCCGCAGCACTGCTCACTTCAATGTACATGTTCCCGTGGAGCTCCGAGATGGCTGTGCGAGGCAGCCCACTCCTAAGATGGAGCCCGTCACAGTTCTGGGACACCACGTGCTGCACCTGGAAAGCAGGACAGGACAGCCATCAGCAGGGTGGCCAGGGCGGCAGCGAAACCACTCTGAGCCCAGCCTAGTGAGAGCTGCTGACGCCAGGACCCCGCAGAAAGCCTGGGAAGGTAAAGCACACAGCAGGCCTGACCACCAGGACTCGGCGGGGCTGTGTCCTCCTCTCAGCCCTACCGCACTTGCAGCTGCTGGGAGGGCAAGCGTTGGCACTGACCCTGAGAGGCTGGCCAGCAGTGCGGGGCTCTGCGAGGGCCACTTCTGCCCCAGGCTCGTGCTCCCTTGGCTCAATGTGTTTCAGGTCCCTGAAGGCCCAGGCAGACCTACCCCCTACCCTCCTGGTTGAAGGTGTTCAGCGGAGGGTCTCCAGAGATTTCCTACCGGCCTGCCTTGTGGCTCCTAAGGTCCACGAGGAGAAAGGCCACCAGCTGCTCTGGGCCTGAGGCTGGCCCTGGACAGACTGGTTTGGAGGAAGGGCTGCTTCCCTGGACAGACTGGTTTGGAGGAAAGGCTGCTCTTTTTTCCTGACAGGAAGCATGAGAGGAGCAAACCAGGAGTCCAGCCTGCTCAATGGGTGTTCATTTGGGGGGTCAACCAGCAGGAACAAAGGAGACAGCAGTCTACTTGGATACCAAGGCAGCGCTCCAGACCTCTTGTTCCCAGACCCAGCAAGTATGCCAGCCACACTGGGGTCTTACCAGCTTCTGCTCGTGCAAACGGGCGATGCTCATGTGTGTGAGGGTTGGCTCGGCCTCACTCAGGTCGGCAGCACTGCAGGTGGGATGAGTTCGAGGATGAGGACAGCCGCACACTCAGACCCACACTGCCCCTCCCCACCTGCTCAGGAAGGCTGCACTTGGCCTGCTCACCTGACACTCCTCCCTTTCTGAAGCAGCGTCCAGACTCCATTAGGGCCCCGGTAATCTGGAATAGAGGCTGCCTGCGTGTCAGAAAAAAGGTAAGCCAAGTAAAAAGGCATCACTGTAGGTACTGGCTAAATTCCCACAAACAGGGAGCCAGTTTCTCCCACCACACTACAGGCTGGCCCACAGGCCGGCTTCTTTGTTCCACAGGCTGAGCTGCCTGACCCCAGATGGAGCGTCCCCCAGCAGGGCTCCTTCATTCTGCCTGGACTTCCCTTCCCACCCAGCCCGACTCAGCCCTCCAGGCTCAGCAGCACCCTGCCCCCCTCCGGGAACCTCTCAGCACTGAGCAGAGCTGGGCTCTGTGACTACGTGTGTCCCCCACACTGTGGGGAGCTGGTCAGGTACATCCATGGCCCCAGGACCTGGCCCAGTGCTCAAATGTTTAGCAAAGGGTGAATCTCCGGGTTGGGGCACTGCTTTGTCCAAATTCTTACATCCCAATGCTCTGAGTAATTCCTGCTCAATCTTTTTGTATTTTTAAGGGAGCCCCCGAGGTCTGTTCCATCCAAACACTGTTGAAGCAAGAGACAGATCCACGGGACTGCCAAACGCACTGCCTCCCACTCAATCTTAACGAAGGTAAGACAACTGCTCCAGAGGAGATAAACATCTAATTTGCCGAGTTTCCCACCCAGTGAAACAAAACGATGCTGAGAGGAAAAAAACAGAAGGTATGCCAGAATCAGAGACTTGTGTTCCCTTCTGGGGAAGTCCTGTCCCTTCACTGCTGCTTAAACTCAGAAAAATGCCCACCCTGATCACTGGTTCTGTCGCATTCAAGAGGGGAACCTCAAATAGTAACATTCAGATCAAACTGATTAAAGGCACGTGGCTGTCAGCTGCCCCTGGAAGCTCTGTAAGAAGTGACATTGCTGCTGTTACATAACTGCATGACTAGATGTGCACATGTGGCCGTGGAGGGAAGAAACCCAAAGGCTAGAGCTCCAGGTATCTACGAACTGGAGCAATGAACTCACCTCATACACTGTTGCTCTTGCACCTCTGCTGTTACCTTTGTTTGGAGTGCCTGGCCCCCACCTTCAGCTGTACACGTCACCATTCCTTCAAGGCCACCTCCCACAAATCCCCTCAGCCCTCCATGGGTTTCCTAGCTCTGAGACAACAGTGTGCATCTGGATTTCTGTTTCCGAGACCCCAGCGTAGTCAGCCTTACGTCATGGGTATTTGCTCACATGCCTGATATCGTCACCTAAGGGCTTCCTGAGTACGCAGATCACTTGGTGTTCAGCTCTGCTGGGCCTACATATGCCTAAGACTCCACACTTGCCCACTGGATTAGGTGGACAATGTGCCAGTCCCACTCTCAAAGACACTGATGTCCCACAGCCCAGGATACCTTCCCAGTGAAAGGTCTCAAAATAATGCAGGGAGGCTGAGCCAGGAGGATCGATCACATGAGCCCAGGAGTTCCAGGCTGCAGTGAGCTATGATGGTGTCACTGCACTCCAGCCCGGGCCACAGATCAAGACCCTGACTCTATAAAAAAAAAAAAAAAAAAAACACAAAAACCGGAAAAAGATGATGCAATTCTCTCTTTTACCTGGTGTATTCGGATTCTTACAGTCTCACTTTCTGCTTATCTTCCTTCAGATGGACAGAACACAATGAATGGGGAATCAGTAGACAGTTCTGGGCTGAGTTCTGCCCACCTCGTCTGCGGTCAATCGACTGGCAGGCCCTGATTTCAAGTGAGGAGGAGCCTGCAAGCAGCCAGCTTCTACACCCCGTTTGTATTCCTGTTCTTTTTCTGCCTCTAACTCGCTGTGATATAGAGGTCAGGCATTTTAAAAGTGTTTATATCGGTTAAATTTTGAGTTGAGTCATTTCGTGTTTCTGTAAAGGAAAAACTAAAGGCGACTTTTGCGATTCCGTCGTTACCCAGCGGGGCACGGTACTCCGTCCTGGGCCGGTCCCCCAGAAGGGGGCGCCCCACGCCCGCCCCTGGGCCGGCAGCCGGGCGGTTCGGGCCCGCCCGGGACTTGAGGGAGTGCGGGCGGGCGTCCACGGCTCCCTCCCTACCGTGCTGATCCCCGCGCCAGTGTAGACGACCAGGTATTTGGCGTTGCGGACGGCGCCGGCCAGCTCCCGGACTTTCCTGCGCAGCTCCTCGGGGTCGTCGCACACCTGCCGAGACGCCGGGGCTGGTCACCTCCCCCGCGGCCGGGCGCCCACCCCGGACGGAGAGCGCCCAGCCGCGCCCCGCGGGACTCGCCTCCTGCAGCCGCCGCTTCAGGCCCTCGCGCCGCCGGCTCCGGCCCTGCAGCTCCGTCACCAGGTCCTCGCTCTCGGCCAGCAGCCGACCCTCCTCGGCGCTGCGCTCCGCCGCCGCCTTCCTCAGGATGCGCGACACCTGCGGGCGGGCGGGCGGTGAGTGGCGGCGGCGGCGGGGAGCGGACGGGCGGCCGCGCGGGGCGTACCTGGCGGAGGCGCTCCCGCTGCTGCTCCTCCCGCAGCCTTCGGACCCGCTCCGCCGCCTTGCGTTCCGAGCGGCTCAGACCCCCGGCTGCCATCGCTCCCCGGGGAGACCCGCGCTTCCGCTTCCGTCTCGCCCAGCAGGCCGCGCGCAGGCGCATGCGCGCGCCGGCCCCGCCCCGCCCCGCCCCCCGCGCTGCCCAAAGAAGCACCTGCCAGTCTTTTTAAAAGGTGTTTATTGATCATATACAAAATAAAGAAAACCTTATATATCACAAACATACACTATGTACAGCAATAAATACCCGGGGGGCCAGGCCCAGTGCTGCCCCTCCTGGACAATAATTTAGCAATAAATACTGCGCAGGGCAGGGGTAGGGCTCCGAGGCCACCGCCCCGCCCCAGGTCAGCCCCCTGACCGCCCTACACGAGGTGCGGGGCCTCGAGCCCCACCTCGCATCCCCTCCTCCGATCTTTAACCACCCCAGCCCACCCGACCCCACCTGATCCCAGAGTCCTCCACGCACACCAAACTGCCCTGGCTGCAGCCCTAGGCAGGGCAGGCAGGGGCTGGTAACTGCATGGACCCACCTCTCAGCGCCAGGAGAGCACAGGGCAGCTGGACACACGAGTAGCCCTTGTCCTGTTGCCCTAAGATACCAGAAGGCTTTCTGTACCACTCCCATTTGGTTAAAGGCTTCAGGGACCAGCAGACTGAGGGGATGGGAATAAGGGTGGGGCAGGGACACAAGGTTGCTGGAGGAGCCAAAGCCCAACTAGGGTCACTGAGAACAGGGAGGTCTCACAGTTTATCAGGGACACGCTCTCTGACACTCCAGATCAGACTCAAGGGACACCCACGGCATCGAAGCTGCTGCTCCAGGGGTGGGGTGGAAATGTGTGCCGCTGGCCAGCAGGCACAGCACTGCCATGACAGGCCATCAGAGTCTCCTGGGTACACCCCTACCACTGGGTGGCACTGATTATGCCCTCCGCTCAACAGGAAGGCGAAACAAGCCAAAAAGAATTATTCAGTGGCTTCTGGGGAAAAAAATCGTTAATGTGTTGGTTCCTTTCACCAAACCACAGCCTAAAAAAGTAACTCACAAGATCCCAGAGCGGAAATGGTGCAGTAGGCTGTGGCTCCAGCTTCCCATATGTGGATGGGAGCTTCGGCCAAGTGGCCACTCCAGAGATGGGGGTGGCAGGGACATAATGAGACCTGATCATTGTCCCCAAACAGGCTGCAGCCAACCAGAGCCGTGGGCCAGGCACTGATCACCATTGAGGCTGCTGCTGAACGTCAGAGGTGTACACACAGAACTGAAGCGTGCAGCAAGAGCAGAAGCCTACAGGGAGGCCTGGCCTCAGGCAGAAACCTCAGCATAGGACACAGCCACCATGGAGCACCCACCCTAATGGCAGAGCTGCCTGAGCAGCAGTCAGGAACCATGGGGAGGTCTCTCCAGGAAGGGGCTATGCTCTCCAGGAAGGGCTGACCTGTTCCTGCTGGGTTTTTCTCTGAAATCTGAGTGTCCATGTTGGGATAAGGGAGGAGTTGGGGCAAAGTCAAGGTGGGAGGGAAGACACACATTATGGTTTACTTAGCGGACAATTTTGAGAGACCTGGCCTTGGCCAAAGCCCTCAATTCGCTGTGTCAGAAAAGTTGAGACAAGAAAGAAGAATAACAACATCCTTACAGCAGGAAAATGGAATTAACAAAGATCAGAAAGACAACAATCACATGTGGACACAGGATCTACTCTAAAGAAAGCAAGGGGAAGGGGGTGGAGTGGCCCCTAGCTGGACAGGGAATGGGAACACTCCCCCAGACCCAAAGAACAGCTGCTCGAAACCCAAAACTCTTGAAAGGCAGCATGGCCTCACAAAGTCCATAAGCTGCTTTTGTAAACCAAACCAAGGACCTGCGACTTCTGTACCTATCCTCAAACCCTCCTCCTCTTCCTCACCTACTTTTCCTCCTGCTTTCTAGGTCTACAGCCTGGCAGAGGTGCTCAGAAATGGGCGACAACCCCCAGCCAGGACAAAAGTGGGTGCCACACAAGGACAGGGAGGGCCTGTCCTCCCCACTCCAACACAGGTCACAACCTTCCTTCACTGATGATTCCAACTCATTGCTGCCGCAACCTGGATTCCAGTTAGACAAAACCAGATTGAGGGAAGGGAGGGGAAGTCACTAAGTGACTCAGAAGCAACAGTCACGTTTCCATCTGCAGGCTGACCCAGGTATAAGCAGGAGTGTGTCTGCACACCAGAAGCAGCAAAGCCCATCCATGTGACAAGAGTCAATGGCACGCCTGGTCCCCACCTCACAGGCACACTGGGTCAAACTCTTAGATAAAAATCCTGCTGCCCATGATGATAAACCCTGTGCAGGCCGCAGTTTTTTGTCGTATCAGGTCACACTTCTGTGCTTTTCAAGGGTCCAAGGCTCCCAGAGAAGACACCAGCAACCCTGCTGAAAGGCCAAGGCTCGAGCGGCCAGAGACAGGACTGTAGCCTCTTGCAGGTGGGTGGGCAACCCCCTCTCCATCACACGCCTGCAAGGAGCTTCCTGAGCCAAGCCTGGAAGGTCAGCAGGCTTTGGGACAGAGAGGTGGGCTCAGCCCCCAGAAAGAAGTACCTCCAAAAGGCAGCAGCTAATCCCTGGAAGACACAGATCCCAAAGGGAGGCAGAAGAAGGGCCCGAAGCCAAGAGCTGCCAGCGTGGACAAGTGGAGAAGAGGGCCAAGACTGGGCCCTGGAGATCATAGCCCTTGTCTGCACTGGTGGAGACGCCCCCAGGCCCTCAGAGCAAGTCAGGGACAAGGAAGAAGGGGCCGCCTCAGGGGGGTCCCGCACCACTCTGCCTGGGAAGCACCACCTTGCAGCATGGAAACAGTTCAGGAATAAGCGGCCCCCTGGGGTTCCTCCGCCGAGGCCCCACATGAAGCCTACGGGAACAAAGCTGAGGCCAGAGGAAGACAGCGGGGAAAGCTTGGCCAGGGCTCCCTGGGCACCCACAGTGACTCCTTGGTCCCTGCAACGCCACCACCCAAGGCCAGAGGTGGTGGGTGTGGAAGCAGCATGAGGGCCCCCAAATGGCCCCCAAATATCACCTTCTCTGCCACTGGACCAGCCCAAGCCCTAGACACACACTACATCAAGGCTCAGCATAGGTGGAAGGGGCAGAGCCCCACGTCTGACTTCCTGGAGCTGGGGGTACAGATCCCCGACCTCCCACACAGCAGGTGCCGCTGGGCAGCCCAGCCCAGCCCAGCCCAGCCCGGGTCCGTCAAGCCAGCAGAAGCAAAAACACAACTAAATCCAAAAAACAAACACAGAAAAACAGACACAAGAAGTGACACTCACAGGTCAAAGGTCACCAGAAGCACCAGCACTTCACGGCTGCACAAAACCTCACCAGGCACGGACGACACCACGGCACCGGCAAGAGACGGAAGCAGGAAGGGCGAAGGAGTAAGTCACTTTCGGTACAATTGCAAAAGATATCAAAGAGGACAGCCTCTGGTCGGCTCACGGCTTGGCTTTTTTTTTGTCTTTTTTAAACTAAGTTTTATAAATAACGTCTGATAACTCTGTGTATATAAAAACTAAACTCCAACAGCCACAAAGAGGTGTCCGTAAGTTTACAAGAAAGGGATTTTTTTGTTGTTTTTTTCTTTTTTTAAACTAGCAAAGTTTCTAATATACTTTCTTCCCTTTTCCATTTATATGGTCAAATGTTCTTCTTGCTTGTTCTTTTTTTTTTTAAAAGACAGTTTTATAAATACTCTGCAGCTCTTTTCTTCCTTTAGCTTTTAAACATATAATTTAATAACTTCGTAAAAGGAACTTCTCTCTTTTAAATAAAGGGCTATATAACCACACAAATAGGTCATGTAAACAGTGACACGGGACCCATCGCAGGACACACGGGACACACCCTTCACGTAAGCTCACAACCAGTGATTTGGTCTCGTTCAGCGCAACGGGTCAGGCTCAAGTGCTGCAGCCCCTGGCCCCTAGCCACACACACCCCCAGCACCTGCTGCACCCAGGCTGGTGGCACACCTGCTCAGGGCACTCACCAACACCCTACTCCTCAGAGCAGGGCCCATCTCTTTCGGCTGGGCTGAGCTGCCTGAGCGTGGAGGGCAGACGGGAGCCCTCCCCACTCGGGGACACGCAAGGCCGCGGGGCTTGCTTGGGTATGCGAGCACTTGCTCCTCCATTCTCATGGTGCCCGCTCTGGACTCCAAGCCTGATGGCCTTGGTACAAAGGGGGTTAGAGACGACCCCACGTCACCGCCAAACTGACCAATCCCAACGTACAAAACACATGACGACAACTAGATCAAAGGGGCTCGGCCCAGTGCCCCTGGGGTGCAGGTTGTGCTTTGCAGGGAATGGGGGGGAGGTGAGAAGAGAAGAAAAGGGAAGGGAACAGAAGAGAAGGGAAAGAGACGGGGCTGTCGAATTCACCATGCGCCTAGTGGCCCCTCAAAGACCCGCCTGGGCAAACATGCCGCGTATCCCTACGACCGGGCGTCCGTCTTGGACTTTACTATTGTGATGACACTGGTGGCGGCCACCTTGCCAGGGACGAGGGGCCCCAGGCCAGCAGCAAGGGGGCCCCGGGCCGGTGCCACAGGACTGCGGGCCACGGTCCTGGCGAAGTTCTGCAGGGCCTCGTATTTGGAGCGCAGGGCATCGAGCTCCAGCTTCATGCTGGCGTTCTCAGAGGCCAGCTTCTCCACCTCCTGCTGCAGCTCCGCCTTCTGCTTCTCCAGCTCCTCCTTCTGGGTCACCCGCTTCACACGGCAGCTGGCGGCATAGCCGCGGTTCTTGAGCGTGCGCCTGCGCTGCTTCAACTGGATGATCTCCTCCTTGGACAGGCCCCGCAGGTGCTGGTTCAGCTCCCGCACCGACATGGTCACCAGCTCCTCGTCTGTCAGGCTGGTGCCATTCTCACCCGGCTCCCGCTTCACCTGGGGGTGGCACAGCGCACAGGTCACGGCCAACCAGGGTGGCCTCCCCATGCCGCTGAGCCCAGAACACCCTTCCCTGCTGCTCACCTTCAAGGCCTTGTTTCCTTTATTGGGGGTCGTCATAACCCGGGGGCACAGCGAGCAGGCACTCCTGCAAGACACGGAGCAGAGGTCAGGACCCCAGAGACCACCCCAATTCTCTCTCTCTCTCTTTCACTCACACACACACACACACACACAGGAGACTGCTGCCCAGGTGCCCAGACCCCAATACCTGAGTGGAGAACAGCCCTTGGCCTTGCCTCTCCCAAGCTGAGCTTCTCCCTGCCCACCCTGCCACTAAGGAACCAGGTGGGATGTCAGGAAGGCCCGATGGGGGAAGGGGAACTGAAGGCTGGAAGGGAGGCAGAGCAAGACGAAGGGGCTGGGGGAGAGTTTAGGAGGAATAAGATGCAGGAGGGGCAAGCCTAAAAGGAAGCCGGGAGCTTTAAAAATAACCCCAGTGCTGCCCCAGAGCTCGGCTGTTCCTGGCGAGTCACGCTGACTCAGCACATCGCTGCCTCCCTCACCGGGGCGCTGGCACTCCCCAGGCCCTCCAGCCAACAGTGTTCCAGGAGGGCCGCAGCCCTACAGCCTGGCCAACTGCAGGGCCCCTGTGCATGCATATTCCAGCGTCCTACCTCCTATAGCTGCCTCCCCTAAGCCAGCCTGGGACAAAGCCCCCACTCCCTCGGAGGCTCAGGGGGACTGTCCCCACCAGGGACTCAGACAGAGAGGAAGATGCGGGGCAGTTCTGATTCTCCCAGAGACTTCTAACTTTGAAGAGTTAGGAGTCGGTTGCCCAGCAAGCTCTAGCTCTGTTGGCAGGATTGGCTGGGGAGTTCCCCACCTTGGAAGCAGCAGGCAATCCAGCTAGGAGGAGTCTGGCCAGAGGCCCCTCCAGCCCTCTCTGCCCTCCAGCCCTCTCTGTCCACCTCCTCCACTGATGGAGTAACCATCCTGCCACAATTGGTTGCAGCATTTTGCACACTGCCCCACCCCACCCAGGGTGTTTCACAAGGGCCCACGATTAGCCCCTGGGGCCTGCTCAGCTGGAGGCAGGGGTGGTCAGCCCCTGTGGTCACTGACTGTGCTCTGGCCCCTGCCCAGCTCGGTGCCCACAGGGCCAGGGAACAACAAAAGGCTGGGAGGCCAGACCAGACAGCCAACTGCCACCCACTCAGTTGCCCCTCCAGCCCCTGACCTCACATTCTGCTTTCTGAAGCCCTGCCAAGGACACCTCCTCCCAGAAACCCATCTGGGATTATGGGCTCAGTCCAGTCCCCACTAGACCCTTGGGCAAAGACTCCCTCCCCACCACGCCCCATCCCCTCCTTTCCAGGTTAGAGGCAGGCAGGAAAGTGGCTGGAAGAGAAGACACACTGCAGTCCCCTCCAGAGTAGCTGAGTGCTTCAGGTAATTCTGGCCTAGGGTAGAGAGTTCTCCCCTCATCAGCTGTGCTGAAGTGTGGGCTGGCTAGGTGGAGGCCTATGTTCCCACCAGGTAGCGACTCCACCTCACCCGGTCTTGCACCAGGAGGTGGGCTAAGGGCAACGAGTAGGGAAGGAAGCCAGAGACATCTCCCCACTGCCAGGCCACCAGGAGCCTTAGACACAAGACCCCAAGGCTGCAACCACTGGATTCTTCCAAATCAAAGGAAGACAAAGACCCAAGCTGGAGGTGAGAAAGTCCTCTGGAGGTGTCTTTCCTGCAAGCTGGCCCCATGCCTGCCCCAGGAGCCAGCCCTCAAAGCCAAGCCCCGGGGGGCTCCCAGCCTTGAGCACAAGTCCAGCTGGAGAGATCTGCTCTGGCACTAGCTTCTCCCCCCATAATCTCTCCACCTGACTACTATGCACAATGATATAATGGTGACTTCCTGAAGAGATCACACAGAAAAGTGCCGAGTGAGGCGGCTGGGAGCTGAAAAGTGCCTCCTCGACAGATTTCACCCTGCGCAGAAGGCCTGAACTCAGCACAAGTGCAGCCAGTCGCCTCCTAATCAAAGGTGTGTGTGTGTTTGTGTGTGTGTGCGCGCGCGCGCACGCGCGCGCGCGCGCGGTGGGGGAGGGGCATGGCTAAGCAAGCCAGGGCCTCCAGCCTCCTTGCCTGGCCTTTGCAACCCTGGGATTCACACTGCCCAGGCAGAGACAACCAACGAGGATGGCTGGGAGGGATGCCCAGGGCACCTCCTGAAGTCAAAGGAAGGGGATCCCACAAGCTGAATGAAGAGGCTGGCCTCCCACCTCAGCCCACCTCCTGGTACTGAAGGCTGGTCAGAGCTGGGGCCCTGTCATCCTTCACCCTCTTCTACCCCCGAGGCAGAGCCCACCTCATGGAGGAGGCACTCAGGCTGAGAGCAGGAAGGAAAGGAGGTTTGGGCAGCTCTGTCCCCTTCTGCTGGGGCATGGACACTAGGCAGCAGGCCAGCCTTGCTCCTTTGTCCTGGCCTACAGACTCCAGCAGCCAGAACTCCAGGCTAGGTGTGGCCTTGACACTCTGGCACCCCGGGGCAGGTGGGTCTCACTCTTGCCTGCCCTCCACACCCACCTCTCCTCCGGAAGCCCTCAGATACCAAAAGTCACTCTTTGAAAAGAATCTAAAACTTCATTTCCACTGAGGCCTAAGTGATTGAGAAGGCTTGAAGAAACACCTCTCCAGGACCCTGCCTGCATATTCCAAGGGCGTAAAATTCCAGCCCAGAGATCAGCTGAAGTGCTAAAACATCTGGCATCTATAAGCCCAGGGCCCAGTGAGAGTGTGTGCTGCGTGTGTGCTGGGGGGTCCATCCTGAGGGCAAACCACAGGGTCAGCCTAACCTAGTTACAAACCCCTCCTAGGGACCACCCATATGCCCCAGGAAGGTGGCTCTGGCCACACCACCCTCAGGTTGTCATTTCCTTACGAGTCCTGGGCCAGACACCCAGAAGGGTCACACTCTCTTTGCTAACTTGACAAAAAGACACCACCTCAGGTGGGGACAATTTTGGGATGACTGGGAGCTGCATTCTGCCACCCAGTGCCGTCCACACCAGCCATCAGCTGCACCCTCAAAGCTCCCACCACCTGCAGCCTCAACTCAGAGACCAAGGCAGCTGGGGAGAGAGGGAGGGCTGCTCCCCTGCTGTCTACACCTGACCTTAGCCAATAGGCCTAGAAGTGATTCTCCCTGCTAAGTCCCGCTGCTTCCTCCTCGCCCTGCCCGCTGTCACCCAGGACTTTCCCCCACCGCGTCCCTGTCTGGCCAGGGGCTCCCGGGACGGCCCAGCCAGGCCAGTCACAGGGAAAGCCTACTTCCCCGCCCGGCCAGCACAGCCCACCTAAGCTCCTCCCCTTCTTTCACTTAGGGAACTATTTCCCAGTTTGGGAAACGGCCCCAGACCGCGACCAGGACGAGCTGCCTGAGAAGAGCTGCCTGGGAGGGCGCGGCAAGGCTTCACCTTCGGCCCCGAGAGAAAACCCGCCACGAGCCCGCTCCACTTCCTCCTGCCGCGCTCTGGCTCAAGTGAAGCGCGCGGCCCAAACTTGCACTGGCGCCCCCGGCCCCTCCGCCACAGCCCCACGCGCGCGCGTCCGCCCGCCGGCCGGCCCTTCAGTCCCCGAGGCCCTCGCGCCTTTCCCCCCGCCCCCCGGCACCAGCTCGAGCATCGAGTGACCTCATGCTGATGACTCAGCAAGTCTCCCCCGGGCCTTGGCACGCGAGTGACTGAGCCGAGCCGGCGCGAGCGGGGTCTTCCCGGCCGCCCCCCGCGCGCCGCCTGCCCCTCCCCGGCCGCGCCAAGGACCCCTGCGCGCGGGCAGCGACGACGCGGCCACCTGAGGAATCCGCGGTGCCGGGCCCGGCCCCCGCGCGGATCCCGGAGCGCCCAGCTCAGCCCCACCCTTTCCTCCCGCCGCCCCGGCCGCCCCTCCCCCAGGACGCCCGGGCCTCCGCGAGTCGGCTCCGCACACGCCCGGGCCGCGCGCCGACGCCGCCTGCGGCCCACCCCGGCACCTGGGCGGCAGGACCGGAGCCGGCTTCCGGCCGGTGGGGAAAGCGAGGCACGGGCCGCCGGCAGGTGCGCGCAGACCCAGAGCCAAGACTCCGCCACCCTCGGCGCCGCGGGAGGAGCCCGGCCCCCGCCCCTCGGCCCGCCGCCCCCCGCCCGCACTTACCACACGGCGGGCCCGGCGGGCCGAGGTCGGCGGGACGAGGCCGCGCGCTCCGAGGCCGCGCGGGGCGGGGGCCGGCGCTAGGGGTCCGGGCCCGGGGCTCAGGGGGGTGGCCGCCTGGCGGGCCGGGCCGAGCGCGCTGGGAAGGCCGGGCCGGACCAGGCTCGGGATCCGCCGCCGCCGCCGCTCCACAGACGTCACATGATGTTTGGTCACGTGGGTTCCATTCATGAAGCGGCGACGCGGCCAGCGGGCGCTTAAAGGGAAAGGCGGGGCGAGTGCTCCGCACTGCGCCTGCGCCTCCCGGCGTTGTAGCCCATGGCGACGCGCCCCACGCTCCGCGCCCGGGCGGGTTCTCGCGGGCCTGGCTCCGAGTCCAGGGGCCTCGAGGCCACGTTGTCCTCGCCGTCCAAGGCCACGACCGAGGCCTAGGGGGCCGGGCGCGGGCCGTGGCTCTTTGAGGCTGCAGCGCCGAGTCCCGCTTCGCGCTCCGTCCCGCGGGGCGCCGCGGGCTGCACCCGGAGCTCGCCGGGGCGGCGCGTGACAGCGCGGGCGGCGGCTGCAGCCAGGGTGCCGCGTGAACGCACCTTTCTTGTCCTGTTTCTTCCGCGTCTGGAACGTGGCTCCCGGCCCATGTCTGCCTCTGCGCTCTCCGCGCGGGCCCTAGCTGCTGTTGAAAACTCCCAGGGGAGGGCGACCCAGGGAAAGAAGAGAACCTGGAGGGGTCCACTTTCTACTTGCAGTTTCTGGACTTTCTACCCACCCCTCTTCCCTTCTCAGGTGTAAAGCCAGGAAGGGTGACCCACCCGCCAGGCTGGTGAGGTGACAGATGGAGAGGCAGGGACAGGCTGTGTGGGTCCTCACGGGATTCAGTGCCAGTACATGAATGACCATAGTATGACAGAGGCCAACCCTAAAGCCCTGGTGCAAAGGCATCAGAAGCATCACTCGCCAGCCCCTGCCAGCCACTTCCCTCTGAGTCCCACAGTACGTGTCCCCGTGTGCTCAGGAGGGCTGTGTGTGGTTCTTTCCGTTACGTGCTCCTGGCAGGAGTAGATAGCGAGAGACCTCTATCTCCCCCTTCCCTGCACTGGGTGTAGCGGAGCCTCACAGAATAAAGGGGCTTAATATGCCAGTCACATGACTTCTAAAGCCCTCCACTTTTTTTTTTTTTTTTTTTGAGACGGGGCCTTGCTCTGTCACCTGAGCTGGAGTGCAGTGGCATCATCATAGCTCATTGCAGCCTCCCACTCCTGGGCTCAAGTGATCCTCCTGCCTCAGCCTTCTGGGACTACAGGCATGTGTCACAATGCCCAGCTAATTTTTCTATTTTTGGTAGAGACGGGGTCTCACTCTTGCTCAGGCTGGCCTCAAACCCCTGAGTTCAGGCGATCCTCCCACCTTGGCTTCCCAGAGGGCTGGGATTACAGGCGTGAGCTACCGCGCCCAGCTTCTCAACTTTTAATGTGCAGAAACAGCAAAGATTGTTCTGAGGCCAGGAGTGCTGTCCTGCTTTCTGCCTCTTCCCCCTCATGCTCCTCACCACTGGGTGCTGGCTGGAGTTAGAGCGTCTGCTCAGTGCGAACATGAAGTTCTGCATTGCTGGGCTGTGAGGGCCAAGTCCACCCACCAGGGGCCTGGCAGGCCACCCAGAGTCACGTCAGGACCCAGCTGTTGACTTGCACCTCCCTGTCCTTGGTGCCACACAGCTGGAGCTGGGGCCACAGTGCCACCAGGAGACACACGGGAAATTGGTCCTGGGCCTGAGGGCAGCCACCAGGGTGGACGCTTACTGGGCTAATCCCCACTTGTGTTGCCGCACTGGACTCCATGCTCCTCACAGGACCAAGTCTGGTCTTCATTAACACATTGGAGCCCACTGGGAGGCCAGTTCCTGAATCATCTTTACCACCGTGCTTTCTGCCACCCTTGGGAAGGAGTCTTGCTCCTCCCCTTGCTGGGCAGTCACAGTGATGCCCCGGACCAGCAGAAGGACACTCCAGGAGGCTCCCTGGCTGTTGCCTACCCTATACCCTAGAATCGTCTTCAGGGTGGATAGGGTGCTGACCACCTGCAGAGAGCAGATGGTAGGTGTGTTTGCACATGTAGAGAGAGGAGGTACGGCATTGGAACAGCTCAAAGAGCCAAGATGGTCTGCAGTTGGTAAGGGGCAGAGCTGGCCGTGGCATACAAGTCTCACCTGTCCTAGAGTCTCCTGGCCGGCTACCCACAGAGTCCGGGACACTTGTCCCTGGAAATAGTGCTACAGCCTTGCTTGGGCCAAAGCCCATAAGGCTACTAGAGTGGCTAAAGGCTGTTCTGTTGAGAAGCCTGCAGGTTTTAGGGCACCCTCACTCCACACAGTCATCTCCACCCCCAGCTTCAGTAGCTGCTTTCCAGGGGCAGCCACCCAGGCCTGGCTCGCTGGTCTGGACTTCTCCGCACCTCCAGCACCTTGTTTCCTGATGCAGCTGGTGCTGCCCTCCCACAGGCACCTTCCCAAACATCCACCCAGCCCCAAGCTGCACCCTCCATAGAGCTGACCTTAGGACCCTGTTGTCTCCTGGAGAGCAGCAGGTCCCACCTGACGCTGCTGGGAGACTCAGGGTACATGGGATTCAGCAGGCAGCCACTCCCAAACGGGGACCAGCTCTGCTCTCCCTGGTCTCTATGCACACAGATGGGCCCATCCCAGGGCAGACGTTTCCCTTCACTGCCTGGCCAAGGGCTGCTGACCCATTTGTTCTGGAGCCTGAGCCTGGCCTGCACAAGTGCCAGGGACAGGGGTCAGCCTGGCGCAGGAAAGGAATGGCAGAGGTGGACATGGTAAGGGCCCCAGCCAGGCAGGCTAGAGTCCAGGGCAGTTCCAGTCAGGAAACTGAGGCACAGCTGGACCAAGCAGAGGGAGCCAGCTTTTCCACCAGGGGTCACCCAGTCTGTTGGGCCAAGGTGCAGTAGGACTCACTGAGCTCTGCTTCATTTTGGTGGGTGGCTTTCAGGACTGGGTGTCAGGGATGGTAGGGCCAGGAAGGCACCATCCAGCTGACCCTTGGCCAGTGGGGCCCCTGCAGTGGCACCTCTGCATGGCAACACTGACACTTCCCAGCAAGTCTTCCTAGGTCCCTGGCTCTTAGAGCCACCTACCCCCTCAGCCTGCTCTGGACCCACACAAAACATATCCTGGCCCCAGTCGGGCCTGTCCTCACACTCGCAGTGGCCTCTTGGGCGTCCACCTCTGCACTCATATCAAAAGCCTCCATCTCTCTGGCTCTGCCTCAGTCCCACCTGCAGTCTTTTGCTTCATCAGGAACCATGGCAGGAGGCTCACGGGCCTTCCTGCTGAATTCCAGCTCGTCCTTCACAGGTTGGCACAAATGCCTCCCTGCAAGGCCTGCCCGGCCCCCGACTCTCGTGCTTCCTCCAGGGCCCATGACGTACCTCTGCCCCACTTTACCACCTGACTCGCCTGCAGGCTTCCCTAGTATCCCCAGACCAGGAGCATCTCTGGGAGCACCGTGCCCCTCTTCTTACAGACTAGGTGCTCAAACAGTGAAACTGCCCTTGACTTGAAGGGACCAATTAGGGGACAACTTTGGTCCTGGGGTGGCATAGCCTGTGGGACAATCTCTTCCAGGGGCATCTTTGCACCCGGGTCTCCCAGCACTGCCAGGCACTGTGCTGGGCCAGGGGGTGCTTCTAGCTACTCACAGCCCTGATGCTGAGGACTTCCCTGCCCACCCCAGTGCCCGTGTCTCCCCACACTGGATGGGGGCCTGTGCCGGGGCCCCTGCTTTAGGAGGAGCCCTACACCAGCTGGCTATGCCCACAGCTGACCTCCTGGGCTTCTGGACCCCAGCCCGACAGCAGGGTCCACCCCACCTAGTTTCACCTCCGTGTCTGGGAGTGGTGGCCCTCGGTACAAGTGGAGCTACTGGGATGCTCGTGGCCACCACAGCAAAGGATTCACTCGTGTCCTCATTGGCAGAGCGGGACGTTTTCCTCACTTGGCCCATGTGTCTCCTCTCTCCCCTTAGGTTTTTCTTCAGCGTCTTGCTGTCACTGGGCTGGAGTACAGTAGCACAATCATAGCTCTCTACAACCTCCAATGCCTGGGCTCAAGTGATCCTCCCGCCTCAGCCTCCCAAGTAGCTAGGACTACAGGTGTGTGCCACACACCCCGCTAAGTTTTTTTTACTTTTCGTAGAGATGGGGTCTCACTATTGCCCAGGCTGATCTCATCAAAATCCTGAGCTCAAGTGATCCTCCCACCTAAGCGTCCCACAGTGCTAGGATTAAAGGAATGAGCCACTGTACCTGGCCATCTCCCCTTCGACCTGAAGGGCTAAATTCTTGTCTCCAATTGTCCCTCTACCCTCCTCATACATACCAAGCCCTAGTTCCGCAGTGGCCCATGGGGTCTCTGGAAACAGGACTCTGTGGTGAAGTTCCTGGAAACCTCTTCTCAGGAGCCCATCCATCCACTCTCCCACCCACAGGGGAGCCCACTGCAGACGCCCAGCCTGGCTCCCCTCATGCTCCTGCGTCCTCTGGTGGTAAGAGGCCTCATCTCACTGCGTACTCAGTTACCTGTTGGTTGCTTGGAGAAACAAGAGCACTCCAACCCAGCTCTCAGCAGCTCCTCTGCTCTGATGGGCCTTCTGGGAGGACTAATCTTGTGTGTCCACTTGACTGGGCTGCAGGGTGCCCAGATAATTGGTGAAACATTATTCTGAGCATTCCTGGGAGGGTGCTTTGCGTGACACTAGATCGGATTAACATTTTAATTGGTATAGTAGATTGCCCTCCATGCTGCTGGTGAGCCTCGTGTAATCAGTTGAAGGCATGACTAGATGGAAGACAGATCCTTCCCCAGCAGGGAAATTTCTACAGCAGACTGCCTTCAGGCTTCACCTGCAACACCTGCTGCTCTGCCTGTGGGCCTCAGACAAGAGCATCTGCTCCCTCAGCCTGCTGGCCCTCTGGGTTGAACTTGCCAGCTTCTGTAACCATGTGCACCAACTCCTTAGACTCTAATCCCTCCATATTTACACGTCTCTGTGTGTGTCTTGTTTCTCCATCTCTCTGCAGAACCCTAGTATCCTGCCCTAGAGGGTTCCTTCCTCACCAGGAACCTGGCCCTGCCTGGCCTGAGCACGTGGGGAGACATCTGTGGGGAGGGTGGGGGATGCAGCGACCAGTGCCCCTCCCACAGCAGAGCACACCAAGCCCAGCCCGCAGTGCCATCCTCCAGACAGGCCTCTAATGACTGGGGCCTGGTGGCACCCCACCCCGGAAGCGGGGAGACTCTCAGACCCACTGGCCAGCTTGGCTGCCACCAGACCTCAGGGCCCTGGGGTGTGGGTCACTGGCTCAGCCTCTAGTAGCCAACCCTCTAGCACAGGTAAAGGCCTCCCTCCACGAGTGGCAACAAACAAGTCGGGGCACTGAGGGCTGGAAACCAATTTATATAACGTAGAGGGCTGGAGTGAAAGCATCCCGCCAGTTGGGCCAGGAACAGGGGATGGTGGCTTGAGTGCTGGTGGCTGCAGGAAGTTCATGAGTTATCTGAGAAGCCCTTTTCTCAAATGTCCAATGGGATCACGGGTGCCTGGCAGCTGGCCAAGAGGAGCTGTGGTCCCTCGTGCCTGGTACCCTCTGGGCCCCGTGCACAGACAGGCAACTCCCTGTGAGTGGGGCAGGGAAGGGGCAGCAGGGGATGGGGAAGAGCTAGGCCTGAACCAGCCGACACTGGAGGTAGGAATGGGTGAAGACCCTCCAGGCCTCCTGAGCTCCCAGAGGAAGGGGGTCCTGACTTGGTTTGGGGGCAGAGGCAAAGGGAGGCTGAGGTCAGAGGATCCACCTCTGTTCTCTGTCCTGGGTGGGAAACACTTGGAGACGTGGATTTCCAGTGGGAAATGAGCCAGGCCGCTGGCTCAGACCCCAGCTGACCCCTGAGCTGATCAGGGCCATGGGTGGCTGGCCGCTGTGGGGACACTCTGCAAGGCCTAGCTGGAGACTCCCAGCACAGGAGCTTTGAGTGAGGAGAGCAGAGAAAGTGGAGGCAGGATAGTGGGCAGGCCGGACACATCAGTCCTTCTTGCCCACCGGGGCCAGGCTGCGGGGGAACAGCTTGCTGTGCCCAGAAGGGGACAAAGAGGCCTCTGCAGGGGGGTCCAGCTTCACCTTGTCCAGGACAGTCTTCTTGATGGCGGCTGGCGAGACCTTCTCCCGGTCAGCCATGGACTGCAACTCCCTGGAGAGGCAGTGAGGAGTTGGTCCAGGGCTCTCCCTCCTTCTGGAGCCCAAGTTTGCACCAGGAAGAGGGAGCAAAGCCCACGGTGCCCAGTTCCTGCGGGCCCAGGGGGTGCCTGTGCTGTCATCCCACCTCGGGGCCTTCGCACCTACAGTCCCTCTGCCAGCTACACCCTCCCCAACATCATGCTGGTTCAGGGTCCCCACATCTACCCATGGTACCCCCAGACCCGAGCCCTCTTCGCCCACTACAGGACACGTGCTCATGCCTGGCTCCCCTGAGGGCCAGTGGGGGGCAGGCAGGCCTGGTGAGCTCTCGTGTGGCCGTCAGGGAGGGGCACTCAGGGGTGTCTGGACTGGAGAGTGACCACGTGGTGAGGAAGATGCCCCGTCCACCCTGCACCCTGACCTGGGGACAGCAACTCCCAGCTGCAAGATCCCATGCAAGACTCTCCTCCCACCCTTTGGTTTTCTTCCAACTCTTGCTGAGCTCCCCTCATGCCAGGACATCGCTGCATACCTGCTTGTCTCATTCACTCAATCCCTGGCAAGGCCAGGAGAAGGCGCTACAACCAGGCCCACAGAGGGTCCCTAACATGCCTGGTCACCACACTGGTCCAGCTCCCTGGCTTGTGTGGTCATCCTGGCTGTGATGACAATGAAACTGTAGGGGCACAGGGGACGCCCAGAGGAGGCTGCCCGTCACCGCTGTGAACATCCCCTCCTCAAAGAACGATGGAAGATGGGAGGGGACTGCAAGTGGTAACCTGGGGAACCAGTGCCCGGCCAGAGCTTGACAAAGATCTGCTGAGGGAATGGCTGAGCAGACGTGTGCAAGACCAAGGGCTCCGCTCCACCAGGACAGGGGGCTGGGAGCAGCCACCGGGGCCCACCGTGTCCGGATGCAGGAGGCCTCCACAGCGTTGATGAGTAGGGAGCGGAAGCCCCCGCTCTCCAGCACGTGCAGGGCGTGGATGGTGGCCCCGCCAGGAGAGCAGACGTTGTCCTTGAGCTGGCCTGGGTGCTGTTCTGAGGCCAGTAACATCTTCGCAGCCCCCTGTAGTCAGAAAGAAGTTGACAGCTGTGGGGCACTCACCTGCCTCTGCAGGGCACTGCCCCCAGCCACCACAGCACCCACCACCTCCCCACCCACCGCACCCAGCGCAGCCTCGGGGCCCTGCAAGGAGCAGCCTCCACAAGAGGGTCAGGAAACAAACTGACCAGTAGGGCCTGAGCCCCGAGGCGGACTGCCAGGCGCCTTGGAAGGCCCATCTTCACGCCCCCATCGGCCAGGGCATCCAGAGCCGTGAACGCCTGTGGGGAGAAGGCCCCTGAACCGCTGTCCTGAGCCTTTCCTCTGGGCAATGCCCTCAGAGCCTGGAGCAAGGAAGAGGAGAAGGAAGAGGGCAAAGCACCGGTTCCCACAGCCTTGGAGCCCTCACACCGACCCCCCAGGGGAGCAGGGACAGATGTACACTGAGGTCCTGGGAAGTGCCACCAGCCTCCCAGAGTCCTCACGTAGGCAGGGCCACTGCCACTGAGCCCCGTGACGGCGTCAATCAGGTCCTCCTCCACCTCCGTGCAGAAGCCCACACTGCCCAGGAGCTGCTCGAGGAGCTGGCCATCCTCCACCTGGGCGTGTGTGCCGGTGGCGTACACGGTGGCCCCCTCTCGTACCACAACTGGGGTGTTGGTCATGCAGCGGATGACCTTGGGGGCCGGCTGGAACACCCTCAGCTTCTGGAGGAGAAACCAGCTATGTCCACCCTGGCCTCAGATGTGGTGTGTCTACACGGTACCCCACCTGCAAAGTCCTGAGTTCTGCTGTGGGTGAGGGCACTGTACCCCTTTCACAGAGAACTGAGCCTCGAGAGAGCCAAGGCACCTGCCCACTCTGCAGCACGCACTGGCACCCCTCCCCAAACCCTGCCGGGCCCAGCCCTCAGAGCCCCACCTTCTCAATGGAGCTGATGGTGACCCCAGCTGCACAGGACACCACAATGTGTCTGTCCTCAATGTTAGCACCAATCTCGTCCAGGATGAAGGGAATGATGTGTGGCTTCACTGCCAGGAACAGCACATCACTGTGCTGCACCGTCTCCTTGTTGTGGGGTGTCAGGTTCACCCCCAGCTTCTGTGGAGGGGCCAAGGTGGGCTGAGCCTACTACTGTGGCTGTCTGGCCCCCCCAGCCGCCCCCTCCTGGTTCCCCCCAGCCATGAGCCCTGCATGGAAATCAGCAGAGACTGCTGGGGTGTGGATGTGGGCAGGGCTGGGGGCTGAGGCCACCAGGCTCTGACCCTCCCCCAAGTACCCTTGACACCCAGGAATAGACAAAGCTTTCTGCTCTGGAATGTGTCCCTTTTGCAGACAGAAAAGGAACACTCCATCTGTGTCACAGCCCTGGCTTACCCCACCCTGGACTGCAGCCCCGCAGACCCCTGGCCTCCAGGTGCGGGTGGTGGTGTCCAGCTGGGAGGCTGCCCCCCTTGGATCGGAAACCCTGCCCAGCCTTGGCAAACCAAAGCTGTGCTCAGTCCCAGGTATGCTGTTGGGCCTCCAGACTGTGGCCCCAGAGGACCCCTGCTCAAACTTTGACCCCGTGCAGGGAACCCCATTCCGCACCAACATCCCCTCCATCAGCAGTACACATGCCCACCACGCAGGTCCCAGAGAGCTTCCCAGGGGATCCAAAGGCTGGGCGAGGAGGGTCTGCTCGACTCCCCAGCTGAGGTCCCTGCTCTCACTAGGGTGGGACTGCAGCACACCCCCCACCCCACCTCCACTGTCAGGAGGGTCTCGTCCCCCTCCCCCAGCCGGCCCTGTAGAGACGCAGCCTTCCTGCCTGTCCTCCAGCCTGCACCTACCCTGAGAGCAGACACCGTGGCCAGGTCCATGTCTGGGGAGCTGGCCATTATCTTGTGGGCGGCCAGGACACCTGTGGGGGCCACAGTTCCTCCCTCAGGGCCAGTTCTGGCCTCCCTCCCCCACATTCCCAAGGAGAGTGGAGAAAAACTCCACCTCTTCCTCCTACCAGCCCCAAATATATGGAACCTGGCATTTCCCGCAGGACTGGCCTTGAGACCCACACCCCACGCAGCGCCCACCCAGGCCCACGGCCTACCTGCTGCTGTGAAGCCCTTGGCCAGGGCAAAGGCCAACTGGCCGGCTCCAATGAAGCCCACGCTCATGATGTCCAGAGGCCCCCGGCCCACAGCCCTCAGCGCTGGCACGGCTCTGCGGGGACAGCTGCGGGACAAGACCGGACGGGACGGAGAGCACGTTTGGTGGTCAGTGCCGGGCTCGTCACTCCTCGGCGGCCGCGCGCCCCTCGCCCCAATCTGTTCCAACTTTCCTCTTTTCCGCCCAACAGCCCCGCCCACAGCTGCCCCCGGCCTGCCGACGAGGGTCAGACCCCTTCGGAGGGATCCAGAAGCCGAACGGGGCGCCCCCGGGAAGGGGGAAGAGCGGGCGCGCACCCGGCGCCCGAGGGGCTCCTTCCGGACTCCCGCCCCGCCCGAGCCGGGGACGTCCACGCGCATCTCCTTCCGCCCCGCGGCCGCCGCCCGCCAGCCCCAGGCCCCGACCCCAGCCCAGCTACCCCGCGCAAGGTGCCCATGAGCTGCGCCCGCCACGCCGCGCCCGCCACGGCGGCCACGCGGCACCTCGCCCGCCAGCCCCGCCCCCGCCGCCCCAGCCAATCGGGAGGCGCGGCCGCTGGGCGCCGGCCAATCGGGAGCTGCGGCGGCGCCCGGGGCGGTTGCATCATCCGCGCCCCCGCCCATGCAGCAGCTGACCGGCCCTGCTCCCCCGCGTGTCTCTTGCGACCCCCAGACCCGCGTTTCCCCGGACTCGAGTCTCCCCAAACGACCCTCAGACCCGCGCCCTCTCCCGTGCCCCCCGGACCAACGACCCTCGGACCCGCTTCTTCCCTCGCGACCCCCTGACGCGCGTCTCTCCCCGCGCCCCCCACCCCAGGACCCGCATGTGGGGTCTGAGGGCTCCGAGCGAAGGGGGCGGCCCGAGGGGCCCTGCGAGGAGCTCCCCACGCGGGGCTCTGCCGTGCGCTCCACCTGGGGTCCCTTCGCCTTCGGGAACCAATACCAATACCTTTGACCGGCGCCGTCATTTACGACGCTTTTTTTCTCCTTATTTTGGGAGGGGGCAGGGTTGAAAAATAGTTTGCCGGTGAAAACATTTAAAATGTCACTATTTTGATACTGCATTTTGTCATTTTTAAATTTATTTACTGCACCAGGAGGTTGGATGGCGCAGGCCCCTCTGGGCCTAGGAAGGCCCTCCAGAGACTCTTAAATTCTTAAAATCTCAAAATTGGGAGGTACCAGTACAGTCTAGGTCGGGCCCCGCCATCCAGACTCCCTTCTGCCCACCTGGTGCTTTCTAGTCTGTGGAGTCTCAGGTGCAGGGCACCTTTGGGAGCTGCACCACTCCCTGCCGCCACCCGGGCGTGGTGGTCACCTAAGCGAACAGAGGGGCCTCTGTGTTGCCCCGAATCCCTGACCTCTCCCTGCAGAGCCTGTGGAGTATTTTGGCCCTGGGTTTCAGGGAGTCTAAGGCTCTGGTCATTTTCCAAGGAAACGCTCAGAGCATGTGTGTGGGCTTCGGGGTGGTCTGGGGTCCTGCGAGCAGGACTAAGGGCGAAGTAAGAAGTGGTCATCGACAACCCACCCCCCACCAAGGGCAGAGGTGAGCTGCTTCAGTTTCTGTTATGTAGAGTCTTAGCTGATGTTGCAGCGCACAGTTTCAGAGTGACAGGCATGTTTCTGCTCTGGAGGCAGGTGACTATGCACCTAAGTGACCACCACTGACACGAGGACATTGCTCTAAAGTGACCACCTGGACAGCAGGGAGTTTAGTTCCCACCTCCGAGGGAGGAGCTTTGCAAGTGCTTGTCCAGAAAGGAGACTCCTCTGGTCTCGGGAGCAAACCACCCACAGTACCGACTCCGAGGTGAGCTTCCTGCAAGACCTGGGTGTTGCCCCGGGTCCCCTCCCCTCTCTGTCTCTCTCTCAGGACCTTTGAGATTCAGGTTGGGTGGGGTTCTGGGGGCAGAAGCCACTGGACAGGAAGGAAGTCTGGGAGGGGGTGACAGAATTTGGGCCAGCAGAGGAAACAGGGCAAAGCAGGATCCCCCTGAGACTGGTATCCAGGCCTCCCTGGGAGTTGGGGAGCACGTGGTCCATATGCTCCTTTGTCACATGGTTAAATGGTCCCCGACCCCCACCCCTCAGCCAGCAGGGGCCCTCAGGACACCTGCAGACCCAGCAGCTCACTGTCCCCACCGGGATCTACCACTGAGCCCAAAACACCACCCCTCCACACAAAGGACATCAGGCCAGACCCTGTTTGTTGGCTGACCAGAGTGTGACCTCCCAGTGAGCTGGTGGAGGCCACTTGTCTCGCATGCATGGCACTGGCGCAGGGCCTGGCTTCGAGCCTGCAGAGCCCATGTGTAGGGTCCGCTGCACAGGAGGCGCAGCAACCCCTCTGCCCACGCCCACGCCTGGGACCCTTGGAGACCCCCAGATGGGGGTGAGTGCTGAGGGTCCCTGGGAAGGGGAGGATGAACCAGACCTCCATTCCTCTCTGCCCACCCTGGCCTAACCCACCCAAGGGTGAGGACACCAGTTGCCCCTCCCTCGGGGGCAAGGCCCGGCTGTGCCTGCAGCTCAGAGCGTGGGCACCCCAAGGGCCACTTCCCTCCTCATCCGTGCCCTTCTTCCAAGCGTGCTGGCAAGGGTGGCCCAGGAGGTACAGTGGCCACAGCCCCTCGGTAGAGACTTCTCAGCCAGAGCCCGGGTGCAGGTTCACACTGACATTTATTTCCTGCTCCAGGACCCCAGGGCCAGTCACTGGCCTGAGGGGCAGTTGTGCTGCTGCCCCCACCCTGCTCTCAGGGGTGGTGGGTGGGCCTGCTCCAGGCTGGTCCGGTCCGGGTTCTTGTGCAGGAGGAGCTGGCTGGAGCCTGGGGGATGATGGCCCTGGTGGCTGGCAGCTGGACCCTTAAGCGGAGGTGTGCAGTGCCCCAGCTTTGACCCAGAGGCTGCCCCAGGCCAGGCCCTGGCCTGGGCCGGTGTGGCCCACCAGGCCGCAGCCAAAGCTGCTATGTCACAGCCGAGGGTGGGTGTCCAAGTCGGGGCTCTGTCACCAGGTTGGAACCAGCTCCTCCTCAGCATGCCATGGTCCTGGTGGTGCCGCTGGCCTCTGCAGAGCCTTCCAGGCTACCTGTGCCACCCACAGCCCAAGGATCCCCCGGGAGGCAGCCTTGTGTGACATAGCATAGTCCTCACTCTGCTTCCAATGCTGTGGCCACTGGGAGGCTCCCCAGAGGGAAGAGAGGCCAGTCACAGCTGCTGTGCCGGCTGACCGCCTCCAGGCAGGGCTCTCCTCCCAGGGTTCCAGAGCTGCCCCTTCATGCCCCTCCCTCAGCTGACTTGGCTCTGGTGCTCTCCTGGGTCCGTTTCCAGCCCTTTCTTGCAAGTCTGGAAGTCATTCGTTTTTCAACTGGTATTGTCCAGCCTGCGTGTGGGCCCCAGATACTGACAGATGTACCAAGAGCCTCTTAAACCCTTCTAGCCTCAGAGTTTCCACCTGCAAAATGGGTCGTGACAATATTCCCACGTGGTACAGCGACCAGTGCTGAGCCCAGGGAGGGCTGGGAGATGGCTAGAGGGGGAGAGAGAGGAGAGCCTTGGGCTTCAAGGGGAGGGCTCCGCCCCCTGCCCTGCCTCTGCCACAAGTGCAGCAGCCGACAAGTCCATTCACGGCACTGCGTCCGCCCCGCGCCCCCAGCTGCCCTCCTGCTTTCTCCCTGAGGTCTCGGTTCACCCAGTTCAGCCTTCACAGTACCTGGTGCCCCCGGCAGAGAGTGCAGGTGGGTGGGCTGCTGCCTCCAGGCTACAGAGTGGGCACAAAGCGGATCCTCTGGGAGTAGGCCAGGTCGGCGACGTAGAGCAGCAGGTTGACGTAGGTGAAGATGGCCACCACCAGCTGGCTGTCCCAGGGGCATCTGCCACGCAGGCAGTCGGGCGGCCGGCCGGGCTCGCCGTACTTGGGGTCAAAGCAGAAGACGGGCCAGATCACAGCGGCGCTGAGGTACAGCAGCACGGCCAGGAAGGTATACACCACCACCAGGCGGTCGAAGGGGAAGCCCAGGCCCCCCGTGTGGCCCATCACGCTCAGGGCCACCACGGCCACCGTGGCCAGGAAGCACAGGCTGTAGACAGCCACACACCATTGGGTGGCCGCGTAGCGCCCATAGCGGCTGTCGTGAACCAGTGCCCCAAAGATGATGCAGGCCACGAAGGCCTGGACAATCTTGAGCAGCCCTGACACTGTGGCCATGTAGCTGGCCACCTGGCCGGGCCGGGCCCGAGTCAGGGCCACCTCCGTAGCATAGGCCAGGAAGAGGAGCCCAGCGAAGATGCTGGCTGCCAGGCGGAAGTCCCTGGCGGTACAGCCGGCGGGCTCAGGCGGGCACTCCCACCGTGTGAAGTACAGCGGGTACACGACAGCAGCTGTGGCGCACAGCAGGGTGGCCAGCATGGCGAAGGCCGCTGTGAAGTTGCCCCAGGAGAGCCGCAGGCAGCCGTGGAGCCGCGTGAACTCGCAGGCCACCACCAGCATGGAGAGGGAGAAGCAGAAGCCCCAGGCGGCCATGCAGAAGGTGCCCTGGACGCCCGAGAAGCCTCCCCTGTGCGCCACCAGGCTGAAGGTTGTGCAGCCGAAAGCCAGCTGCAGTACGCGGGCTGTGCCCACTGGGGACGTCACGGCGCCCAGGTGTAGGTATGCACCCCCGGGGGGCTCCATGGTGCTGCCCATCTGGCCGGCACCGAGCCCCTCTGTCCCCTGCGGGGTGGCAGGTGCCGGCAGCCAGCCGCAGCCGAGCGGGCGGTGACAGTGCAGCTCCTCTGCCGCCTGTGTGGGGAGCCCCCCCCCCGCGCTATAAATAGCCGCTATCGGAGCCCAGGAATAGCAGCCCACGCGCCTGTCCCCATCCTGGAGAGACATCTGACCCCCGAGGCCCACACGGAGCCCCTGCCGGGTCCTTTAAGCCTCGAGCTGTTAGCCCCGCCTCCCGCAGCACCTGCGTCTGTCAGTCTGGTCCTCTGGCTCCTCGGCCCCTGGGGGAGGGGAGGGAGGAGAACAGACAGCATGGGGTCCCCACCGGGTCACCCCAGCTCCAGCAGCGTCCAGGGCCAGCTGCACTGGGGGAGGGGACACAAGGAGGTGGGTGGCCGCAGCCCAGGGCTCGGGGACCTGCGGGGTTTCCCCTGTCGTTTATCCCCTTTCTGCAGGCAGCTTATTCCAGAGCTGCGAGTCCCTGGGGCTCACACAGCTCTGACCCCTGGGGCAGGTGGGGGAGGGGAGGGAAGCCTGGAGACCCCCACTGGCTGAGCCCGCAGCCCCACTGGGGGGTGTTGGGGGTTTATTGTTTGGGGGCATCATCATGGAGCTCTCCTCTTGTCTCCCTAGACATGCAAACACCTAGAAAAAAACTCTTCCATTTTTAAGCTAAAATATGAAATTTTTTTTTGAAGAAAAACATTTTATTTCTGACTAAAATTAATATATGTTCAGGCCCAATCAATACAGGAAAAGAGAAAGAAAAATTGCCTGTAATTCCATCACCTGGATTCAACCCCTGTTAACATTTCGTGGTATATATCCTTGTAGATATTTCCTGAACTTTTTAGTTAGAAAAATTTCAAATCTTGAGAAGAGTTGCAGAATAGCACAATGAACCCTCCTGTCCTCCTCACCTAGATCCAAGACTTGTGAATAATTTGCTGTGTCTGAGCTCTCTCCCGGACCACCCCACTAATTAGTTAATTAGTTAATTAAGTCTGCTAATTTGACAATTCAACCCTAGATGCTTCCACAGGCATCTCGTAAGACCAAGGCCACCCCTGGAGAATCTCTACGCAATGATCCTTCCCTTTTTTTTTTTTTTTTAGGACAGAGTCTTGTTCTGTCACCCCGGTTAGAGTGCCGTGGCATCAGCATAGCTCACAGCAGCCTCAAACTCCTGGGCTAAGGCAATCCTCCTGCCTCGGCCTCTCGAGTAGCTGGGACTACACGCGTGCACCATGATGCCCAGCTAGTTTTTTTCTGTATATTTTTAGTTGTCTAGGTAATTTCTTTCTATTTTTCAGTAGAGATGGGGGGGGTGGAGGCGTCTCACTCTTGCTCAGGCTGGTCTCGAACTCCTGACCTTGAGCTATCCTCTTGCCTCGGCCTCTTGAGTAGCTGGGACTATAGGTGTGCACCATGATGCCTGGCTAGTTTTTTTCTGTTTTTATGGAGACTGGTCTCGCTCTTGCTCAGGCTGGTCTGGAACTCCTGGGCTCAAGTGATCCTCCCGCCTCGGCCTCCCAGAGTGCTGGGATCACAGGCGTGAGCCACCACCCAGCCACAGTGATCTCTTAATATACAGTCAGTATTTCATTTTCCCCACCTATCCCCAAAATATGCGTTATAGTGTTTTAAATTTTTTCAGCCACGATCTGACCGGGCGTCACGCCTTGTATGGGGCTGTCGTGTCACAGAGTACTTTCATCTGGAGCCGTCTCCACCTTTTTTTATATTTCACGGTACTGACTCTTTCAAGAGTCCGGGCTGGTGGCTTTACTGACTGTCTTTCAATGTGTGCTGTCTGACTCTGTCCACATGGTTCGATTCCAAACTCCATGCTTCTGGCAGGAAAACCAGATGGGGTTTGGGGGTTACGGTGCAACCTCTGCTGGGGTGTGTCCCATTTGCAGTTCACGTGTTCCCCAACACTCTTCCCAGGGGCTCAGCGTTCCTTGATGCTTCCCGTAGCCGACTTTCTCCACGAACACACATACCCCTTGCAGGTGGAATCACACTGGTCATCTGCTCTAAGATGGGCCTTTATGATGTTTCCAAAACAGTTCACATGATATTGAAATAAAGCATTCACATTGGTCTTCAGGTCTTCAATCCTCTGAAACGATGTCTGGACACCGTCGGGTGGGGGGAAGACAGGTGAGGTCGACCTTTGTGGTGTCCACACTTTCTGCTCCGGGGAGCGGATGGCTCCCTCTGGAATGCGGGAGGCAGGTTTTGCACCCTCAGGAAGAATTCTGCACTTCCTGCCCCCAGGGCAGGTGCTCCTGACACAGGAAAGGGCCTGAGGGGAGGGGAGGAAACTGGTTCTGGCTCCTGCTGCCTCCTGACCACAGAGGGCTGGAAGGAAATCAGAGCAAATAGTTGAATTTGTGTCATGCAGAGATGTGCGTTGCTTCAGCCCAAGTTCGTGGCTAAGCAAATCGAAACCTAGAGCCCAGCTGCGTTCAAATGCACTCTCATGGTGTCCTTGACCTCTCGCGGTGCCCTTGACCTCTCACGGTGTCCTTGACCTCTCGCGGTGCCCTTGACCTCTCGCGGTGTCCTTGACCTCTCACAGTGCCCTTGACTTCTGCTTCCCTCCTCTCCACTTGCCCCCACCCATGGGGGGGCAGCTAGTGGTACCTGAAACGTGGGGCATTTGGGAAAGCCCGGCCTCAGCACTGCCAGCACTTACAGGTGTCCTCACGGGCACAGAGCTGGCTGCACAGGTGTGCAGGTAGGAGGAGGCCCTGGTTGGAGGCCTTCTGCAGAGGTCATGACAACCCTGGGACCCCTGCTGAGCAGCCCTGGGAGCCCACATCCGGCAGTGTTCCAGGAACAGCGCCTGGGACTGTCCGGCAGCTCCCAGGGATGAGGACAGGCCCTCCGCCCGGCCCCACGGCAAATCCACTCTGCCCTGCAGAGCAAGGGAGCCGTCAGCGTGGCCTGTCCAGGGGAGAGCTGTGGCCTGCATGGGGCAGTGGGCACTGTGCTGGGGCGCTCCAGTCTGGTGCCACACTTGGTATCAGCTTCTCTCGTCTCTGGGAAGGGAGGTGCCCTCGCCCGGAGGTCTCTAAGTCGTCCTCCATGTGAGGACGTTGAAGCCGCTTGGCCTGAGCCACCCCCCAAAGCCTGCGGCAGCACCTGGCTTGTCCTGCCCAGCGAGCCCAGATTCAGGGCCTCGGTGCCCACCTTGGGGAGTGGCTCTTCCTGACCCTCTGGTGACTGCTGTGCCCAAGCACCCCCAGGCCCTGGGTAAAGCCCAGGCTCCCTCTGATCATCTGTCCCCGCAACTCCTTTCTGCCCATGGCTGGGCGGCAGCCACCACATTTTCACCAGTGAAGATGAGAAAAGGAAGCATCGAAGAGGCAGATGAGATATGGCCGCAGGTCCCCCAGGGAGCCCCAGGCCCAGGGTCTTACTGTCGCCCCTCCTGAGCTATCATCTGCTCCTTCTCTGGAAAGGGCCCTTCAGCGGCCGTAGCACAGATCATCACAAAATCAGCTTCCTTCGCTTTGCCCCCGGTGCTGTGCCCACCCGTGCTTCGCTCACAGAGGTGGGCCCCCACCGTGTCCTGGTCCTCACCCTGCACCCCTCAGTTTCCACTCTGCCACCCTGGGAACGGAAGCCAGCTAGGCGTCGGGTTCACCGTGAAACCAGCTGGTAAGGCCCCTTGGGGACCTAGCACACCCCCAGACAGGATGCATTCCAAATTCCAGACACCAGCCCCCTCTCTGCTCAGCCGTCGTGACACCTTCTGTTCTCGGCTGCCTGAAACTTCTCACAATGGGCAGCTTCTCGCAGGGTGGAAATAGCAGAACAGTTTTCAGAGAACTTAGCTGGAAATCACCTCAAGTTTCAACAGCAGGACTGCACCGGTCACGCCTGTAGTCCCAGCACTCTGGGAGGCCGAGGCAGGAGGATCAGTTGGAGCCGTAGTTGAAACCAGCCTGAGCAGCATATCGAGACCTTGTCTCTGTAAAAAATTTAAAAATTAGCTGGGTGTGGTGACACGCACCTCTAGTCCAGCAAGACCCTGTCTCAAAAAAACCCACAAAAAGACAATAGGGACGAGCCAGTCAGGGCTCAGGCGTGCTGCAGGCTGGGCGGCACCCCATGCCCTGCCCGGACATCTCAGCCGCCTGGCTGTCATCTGCACCCTTGGTGATGCCCTTTGTAATAAACGGGTGAACATGAGTGACGTGCTCCCCCCAGTTCTACAAGCCACCCTAGCAAGTTAGTCAGACCCAATGAGGGGTCACCGGAACCTCAGCTCACAGCCGGTTGGTCAGAAGTTGGGAGTCAGCCTGCCACAGTTGGTCCTCCCACCTCCAGGCCCCACGTCCTGGGATTCAACCAACCGTGAATGGAAAATATTTGAAAAAAGAACCCAAAAATAACAATAAAAAATTTAAAAAACCCAAATTTAGAAAACAATAGAGTAACAATTATTTACATAGCATTTACATTGTATTAGATATTATAACTAATCTAGAGATAATTTAAAGTATATGGGAGGCCGGGCGCGGTGGCTCACGCCTGTAATCCTAGCACTCTGGGAGGCCGAGGTGGGAGGATTGCTTGAGCTCAGGAGTTCGAGACCAGCCTGAGCAAGAGTGAGACCCCGTCTCTACTGAAGAAATAGAAAGAAATTGGCTGGACAACTAAAAAAACATATATATAAAAAAATTAGCCGGTCATGGTGGCGCATGCCTGTAGTCCCAGCTACTCGGGAGGCTGAGGCAGGAGGATGGCTCAAGCCTAGGAGTTTGAAGTTGCTGTGAGCTAGGCTGATGCCATGGCACTCTAGCCTGGGTGACAGAGTGAGACTGTGTCTCAAAAAATAAATAAATAAATAAAGGATATGGGAAAGGCCGGGCACGGCGGCTCGCGCCTGTAGCCCCAGCACTCTGGATCACTTGGGGCCGGTAGTACGAGATCAGCCTGAGCAAGAGCGAGACCCCGTCTCTACTGAAAAAAGCAGAAAAAATTAGCTGGGCTTGGTGGGTGGGCCTGTGGTCCCAGCTACTCGGGAGGCTGAGCCAGAAGGATGGCTTGAGAGGCCGGGAGTGGTGGCTCACACCTGTAATCCTAGCACTCTGGGAGGCCAAGGCGGGCGGATCGTTCTGAGCTCAGGAGTTCGAGACCAGCCTGAGCAAGAGCGAGACCCCCGTCTCTACCAAAAATAGAAAGAAATTAATTGGACAGCTAAAAATATATAGAGAAAAAATTAGCCGGGCATGGTGGAGCATGCCTGTAGTCCCAGCTACTTGGGAGGCTGAGGCAGGAGGATTGCTTGAGCCCAGGAGTTTGAGGTTGCTGTGAGCTAGGCTGACGCCATGGCACTCGCCCCAGGAAAGAGACTGAGACTCTGTCTCAAAAAAAAAAAAAAAAAGAAGGATGGCTTGAGCCCAGGTGTTTGAGGTTGCTGTGAGCTATGAAGACACCACAAAGACACCACAGCACTCCAGTCAGGGTGACAAAGCAAAAGTCTGTCTCCAAAAAAATAAATAAGAATCAATCAATCGAGTCCCCGGGAGAATGTGCACAGTTACATGCAAATCAATGCGTTTTATACCTGGACGTGAGAATCATGGATGTTGGCATCCTGGGGGCCTGGAACCCCAGGCACATACCGAGGACGACTGTGCTGGCCACTGGCATGTGAAGTGGGGTCAGTCTTGTGGGGTCTGACACCATCTCCAGAGTGTCGGAACTGAGTGGAGCTGGAGGACCCGCCTCTGTCTGCTGCAGCATGGCCTGGTCTCAAGGCGATCCCCACACACGTTTGTGACCAGAGGCGAAGTATTCTGTGCTGGGTGTTGAATGTCAAGGGCGTCAGAGTAGGAAAAATACTTTAGTTTGTTCCTGTGTCAGACGCTGACCCAGCTCTAGAACCAGCCATGTCTCCCAGGCACCCTTGCTGCTCTCACGGACAATAGGGTTAGAGAGCAGATCTGGGAGGTAGATGTGCTGGTTGTTACGGGGTTTACCTTTGCAAATTCTGAAGAATATTTTTATAAACAAACACCGTTCTTTAAAATGTATTAAAAAGATTTTCTCTACAGTGACTTGCAAAGGTCACTAAAACTAGACTTTACTCATAGACTGAGTTTTACAGAAACCTCTGTGTTTTTTCCCCCTTTCGCTGCCTGTGGCGGTAACAGGTCTGGCCGTATGTTATTCTTTTCGTTCCTTCTGATTAATGTTTTTGTCCACTGAACAAATACTTCTCTGGCAGCTGGGGACGCCCGTCCCCGTCCCCAGCCCTGAGAAAGGCCGTGAGCAGGGGAGATGAAAACCAGACCATGTGCCAGTCAGCACGGGTCGAAGGTCGCTGTCTGGAGGAAGGAAGAAGGGATGGGAGAGGAAGCGGGGCGCCTTTTCTGGGGGGTCAGCAAAGGCCACCCTGGGGAGGTGACAACTCGGCTGTGGGCCCGGAGGTGGGAATGGGTGGCCCGGGCAGGGTAGGGGAGGGGTGTTGGGGCCTGCATGGACAGAGTCCAGGGGTGACACATGATGCTGCCAGAAGGGGCTGCACGGGGCCAGGGGTCCTGGCTGTGATGCACATTTTGTCCTGAGTTGGGGGAGGGGAGGAGTGACAGCAGCAGCCACAGGCGATCTTGCCCAGAGTTTCGGGTCTATTTTTTTTTTTTTTTTTTTTTGAGACAGTCTCACTGTGTTGCCCGGGCTAGAGTGCTGTGGCGTCAGCCTAGCTCACAGCAACCTCAAACTCCTGGGCTCAAGCAATCCTCCTGCCTCAGCCTCCCAAGTAGCTGGGACTACAGGCACGCGCCACCATGCCCGGCTAATTTTTTCTATATATTTTTAGCTGTCCAATTAATTTCTTTCTATTTTTAGTAGAGATGGGGGTCTCGCTCTTGCTCAGGCTGGTCTCAAACTCCTGAGCTCAAACAATCGGCCCGCCTCAGGCTCTCAGAGTGCTAGGATTACAGGCGTGAGCCACCGCGCCCGGCCTTTGGGTCTATCTTTTAAGTACAGAGTTTAGATTTGGAATCGTCGTTGACACCGAGTTCAAGTTCCACACTTCGGGTCCCTGGATAGCACAGGCTACACCCTGGCTGCCACGCTTAGAAGGGGGCAGGCACAGGTTTTAAGTGAGTGTCCTGAACATTTCTGCTCCTACGGAAACCATCTGTGACATGGAGCGGGGATGTCAGCGAGCAGAGCCCCATGTGCCGCACCAGGGCGTCCCAAGGCACTGCTGGTCTGGGGGCTGGCGCCCTACCAGGCACCCACTGTCCTCATGGCGTCCCGGGGCCCATTTTGCCACTGATCCTGCAGCTCGGCCAGGCACAATCCACCCCCTGGGCCCAGGTGAGCCGCCCTCTTTCCTTCTTTTCCACAAACGTGGGGAGAAAGGGTCTATTCATTGCTGAAATCCCTTTGGGCCTAACCCACAAGTATTGTGTTCAGTGAGCCTGGCTCGCCCGGAACACACATAACTGCCTTTGGATCCCTTCCAGCACGTCCTCTGCTCTGCCCCTCGCAGGGCGAGGCCTGGGTGCTCTAGCAGGGCCTGAGAGCTGCACCTGCCCAGACGGCACCAGCACCCTCGGGTCCTGCTTGGGTCTTCTCAGGCCCAGGGCCACCCTGACTTGCTGGCACCGAGAATCAGAACCCAGGACACACCCTGTGTCGGAGGTGAGGCGCAGGGTCTCCACGACTCTCCCCAGCCCTGCACTGGGGCTGCAGCCTCCCGGACATCTGTGGTTGAAGGCTGACCTGGTACAAGTCCCTTCTGGCCCTTATGGTCGCGTTGTTTCTCTGAACCTCAGTTTCTTTGCCTGTAAACTGGAGTTTATCATAAAACCCACCGCATAGGCTAGTGCGGGACCAATGTGACAGCTGGTGTAGAATTCGGCTCAGGAAGCTTGACCCTCAACGGGGCCCAAGGTCAGCATTGGCAAAAGCTTGGTATCAAAACTGCAGAGCTCAGCCGGGCACAATGGGCGCATATCTGTAATCCCAGCACTCTGGGAGGCTGCAGGGGAGGATTGCTTGGAGCCAGGAGCTTGAGACCCAACAGGACAACGCAGTGAACTTCCGTCTCTTTAAAAAATAAAACAGCGAGCCAGGTGTGGTGGCGCCTGCAGTCCCAGCTACTCGGCAGGCTGAGGCAGGAGGATCACCTGAGCCCAGGAGCTGGAGGCTGCAGTGAGCTGTGATCACACCACTGCACTCTGGCCTGGGCCACAGAACAAGAGCCTGGAAATGTCCCCAAGGCAACCCTGCTCCTGGAAGTGGAACCAGGTGGCTTGGAGCTGGGCTCAGACGGAGGCATTCTCACCCTCCTACTTTCTGTATCTTTTCAATTGTGAACCATGCGCATGAATGACCTAGTAAAAATAAATAAGATGCAAACTTTTAAGAAATTGTTAGCTGGGTAGGAAGTGTTTTTCTGAGACGATAAAAGCGTTTTGAAACTAGAGAGCTGGTGGTCGAATGCACTAAATGCCGCTGAGCTGTTCCATTTGAAATACTCTAGCTGTATGTTAGGTGAATCTCATCCTAGTAACAAAACAAAAAGAAACTGTTCCTCCGCACTGGGAAGTGGGTGCCCGCTCAAAGGAGGGACAGAAGCAGCCCCCAGGAAGGGGCCGGGACGGGGCCAAGGTGGGTGGGGCCCGAGCCTGTGCATTCGGGAGAGGAGCCCCCCCACCCAGTTTACCTGCTGCCCTGGTAGGGAGAAGCAAAGTGCCTGCATATCCGCACGTGCAAATGACCACGCCTGCAGGGTGAGGTTCTTTTGTTGTTTTTTTTTCATTATTTAAAAAAAATATGTTACAAAACAATATCATTCATCATATAATTCTTACTTATTTTCATTTTTAAAAAATTTAAAGTAATAAAAAAGTCACTTTATAAAATAGTACAAAAGGGCCAATCGGCAGGGCTGGGGAGGCCGTGTGGGCTGGGGGTCGGGGGATTCAGTGCTCCGCTCCGGGCTCCCCCACCGCTGGATGCTGAGGGAGGCCGGTGGGGGTGGAAAGGGTCCCCAGGCCACAGCTGGGGCTGACAGCAGCCCCCCTGCTCTGACCTCATGAAGGCAAGGCGAGAGGGGCAGGGAAGGCTGGGCCTGTGGCTTGGCTGAGCGGTCGGGAGACAGGGAGACTGATGTGGCACCAGGCCGTGGCTCCTCCTCCAAGCAGCCCCCCTAGCTTCCACTGCTCAACATCCCCAACAGCTTGCTGGGCTCCAGGCCCTGCTGCTGGGCCACTGTCTGCACGTCAAAGCCCATGTGCATGAGGAACTGGGCCACGTTCATCTCCTGCCCGGTGAGCTGGTCCCGGATAGTGGGGCACGAGGGGTTGCAGTGGGGCCAGGGGCAGCTGTCCACCAGGTGGACAGGACAGCCCTTCAGGGGGGCTTTGATGGCCTTGTGGCTGTCGTGGAGGCTTCTGTCCCAGCAGTGCAGCGCTCGGGGCAGCGAGGTCCCTTTCACCTGAACGTCGGTCCAGTGGCTATGGATGGAAACCCAGGTGAGGTCACGTGGGGTGTGGCATGGCTACCACGGAGGGGCCCTGCGGCTGCTGGCACCACAGTGGCCTTGGCAGTCCTGGAGGAAAACCCTTTACCCGGTGCCAGAGGAGGCTCGCAGAGGCAAGTGCGGGGTTCGGGGGCTTGGGGGCCTTTGGAGCTAATGCCACTGCCACCAGCTGCCCCAGGGCCCAGGACACTGACCTCCGGGTGATGATCTCGTGGGAGAGGCAAGCAGGGGCGAAGCTGGCCCTGGTGGGGTGGAGATAGCGCTCTGTGAGCCCCACAGCCCCTCAGCTCCCTCCCCACTCCCTGTGAGCTGTGCGCAGCCTGGCCTCCACCCCCTCCTGTTGTTGTGGCCACCAGCGCCACCGCCACTGGCCCAGGCCTTGCCCCACAGGCGGGCACACTTTCTGCCACCCTCATCCCTTCGCGCCTCCACATCCCTGCTCAGGGTCCGCCTCTGCCAGGCAGGGCCCACCAGCCAGCAGCAGACGAATATTCTGCCATTTTTTAGACCTCTATTTATTTATTTTTTTTGAGAGGGTCTTGGTCTGTTGCCCAGGCTGGAGTGCAGTGGCGTGATCACAGCTCACTGCAACCTTGAACTCCCAGGCTCAAGTGATCCTCCTGCCTCAGCCTCCCAGAGGGCTAGGATTTTAGGCGTGAGCCACCGCACCTGGCTGAGACCTCTATCTTTCAGTCAAGTGGTTTACCGCGGATTTGGAGGGGCTGAGTGAGCTACCTGGAGCAAGGGTCCCAGGACCCACACTCACGGCACGTCTCTGAGAGTGTTGCGGAGCTCACGGCCCAGGTTCTGAATGTACAGCCACTGGCCCTCCTGCACCGGCTGCCCCGTGAGGTGCACGTTGTCCACAGTCAGCTGTGCCTCGTCGAACAGCCACTGCACCACGAACACGGGGCCTGGGCGGGGGAGGGGCGTGGCTCAGTGCGGCCTCATCCCGCTCCACCCCGCGCCCCAGAGCTCAGCCCCCCAGGTCCCGGCCAGCCCCACAACAGGCTCTCCCTATGGGTGTCAGCCTCCAGCCCCCTCACAGTGTGCCTCCTCTAAAACCCACCCTTCCTTGAGGAGGGACCCGGGTTAACCCCCACAACCTCAGCCTTTCACGGACCCCACCTTGACCAGAGTTTGGTGACATGTCCCCTCACACGTGACCTCACAACTCCTCTGAGTGTGGGTCTGGGGAGGGACTGGCCCAAGGCCCCACAGCAGAGAGGGGCCGCCATGGATTCACCTCTGAAGCACACCCCTAACCACAGGTGTAGACAGGGTCACCAGCCGTCCTGGCTTGCCTGGGACCAGGGGTTTCAGTGCCGAGGACAGGAAGGGCCCAGGCAAGCAGCAGCAACTGGTCACCCTGGTGCAGATCCGGGCTCCCTGGGCCAGGACAGAGGTCCCGGGCCCGGCCTCTGTGGAGCCGGGCTCCACGCTGGGTGTGCAGGAGAGAGGGTGCAGGAAGTGTGGACACCCCGTGCTGTCCCTGCACACCCCGCCCCAGCTGCCCACTCACAGCGCAGAGTCGGGTAGACTTTGTAGCCGAAAAAGCAGTTCCACTCCTCGCCTTCCTGGAACTGGCGCCGACAGCGCTCTGGGACCACCCCATTCCAGTACCTGGGGCCACAGTGCACGCAGCTTAGGCTGTGGTGGGCCCTCCTGGAGCCCCTCTCCCACAGACGCGCCCATCCCAGGCCCTTTGTCCAGGGAGCATCCTGGCCTCAGGGGTGGGCCCTCTCTCCCGGGGTACCTGATGCCTCGGCGGATGGCTTCTGTGGGCGCGCAGGTGATGGTGTCGATGCAATCCGTGCGGCGATACTGCTTGTTGTCCAGGAACCAGCCGGAATCAGCCAGGCCGCGCACCTGGATGGCTGTGTAGCCCAGCTCCTCCAGCTGCTCTGCCACGCGGTCCACGTTCAGCAGCACCCCAGTGCCCCCGGCACTGCAGGGAGGGCCGGGCATGAGGCTAGGTGGCTGGGGAGAGGCAGCCACCTCTCCCCCAGAGCCTGCTCAGCTCCCGCCCAGGAGAGGCAAGGACCCCCAAGCATTCTGAACTGCAGACGGTTTCCTGCACACGGACAAGACCCTGGGCCCTTCCAGGTCCTGGAGACAGAGAAGGGCGGGTGGCACTCGACACTGGCCAAGAGCTGAAGTGGGCAGGTCATGGAGCCGGACCCCTCTGCAAGCCACCCTGGGCCTTTCTCTCTGCCCAGGCCCCACCTGGAGCCACCCCTCCCAACGCTGAGCCCTCCCTCCCTCTTTCCTCTCTAGCTGCCAATTTGCTTCAGTTTCCTCATCAGAAAATAAAGATAACCTACTCGGCCTTGGGACCCTTCATCCATTCCACACGTGCCCTGGGTCCCCTGCATACCTGCTGCGACACGGTGACCAGCAGGGGTAATCCCCAGCTACTGGGAGTTATCAGCTGCTGACCCCTGACCAGCTGCCTGGGTCACTGCAGCCCAGCCTTCCCCTACGCCAACAGCCATGGGTCCAGAAGTGTTCTCTGGCCAGCTCCCAGTTATAGGGCACTCCGAAGCCAGACCTCGGATCTCCCTGCCCACGCTGGGTCCCCTGGCTCCGGCCTCTGTCCCTCCCGGCCACCTGCCAAGGCCTCGCCACCAGGGCTCTGTCAGGCCAGAGGACTGGACCCCAGGGTCTGCACTGGCTCACCCCCGATACACGCTCCCACCCCAGCCTTGTCCAGGGTCTGCCCCAGCCCGCACTCCCACCCCCACCCCTGCCCTGCCCACCTGCTCCCGGCCAGTAGCAGCACCTTGGCCGCACTCAGCCCTCTGCCCAGGAGCTCACGCACCACCTCCTGGATGATGAGGGCGCCCATGAAGGCATATTCATCTGTGTGGGGGAGGAGGGGACTTCAGGTGGGGGCCTGGGCAGAGACAAAGGCCTCCTCCCCCAGGTTGGCTGGCAGAGGGGTATGGCTCCAGTTGGGGGCTGGAGGGGATCTTCTTGGAGATGGGCCAGGGGCTGGGTGGACTTAGGGGAGGTGGCTCAGGTATACAAGGCCATGCTGGGGGCCCCTCCCTGGGGAACACACAGGAGTAAGGACCCCCACAGGGGGCAGGCCAGTCATGGACAAGCAGGCAGTAAGTGCTTGGGGCAGGCACCCTGGGACACCCTGTCAAAAGTTCGAGAAAGGCTAAAGGGCTTCTCCCCAGAAGCCCAGCTGCCCACCCCGTCATGGCCGGGGAAGGTGGGGGACTCACTCACTCTTTTCAGACTTGGATGAAGCCCCACTCCAAACGTCACTGGAGCAGTAGGGGATGAAACTGCAACACAGGACAATGTGAGCCTGCTGCAGCCCTCTGCTGCTCAGGGGCCCCCAGCAAGGAACGCCTCAGGATGGGATCCCCTAGGAAGGACTACCTACTCCCAGGACAGGATCCCTTAGAAAGGAGCACCCCCAGGACACGACCACCTAGGAAAGACCACTCCCAGGACAGGACTACCCCAGGAAGAACTACCACCAGGACAGGACCTCCACAGGACAGGACCCCCCCAGGAAGGACCACTCCAGGAAGGACTACCCCCAGGCCAGGGCCCCCAAGGAAGGACTCCCCTCCAGGAAGGAGCCCCCTCCAGAAGAACCACCCCCAGGAAGGCCCCCATTCCCCTCTTACACCATGTTCGCATTCCACCAATGAGGGTTCTCCTCTGGCTGTGAGGACAGGATCCCTGTGCCTGGGGACACAGAAGTGGTGGGTCTTTCTGGTGGGAGGGGCCGTGCAGGGTTTGGTGACTGTAGGAAAGTGTGTGGGAGGCAGGGGTCCTACTTGGTCTCAGCAAGGGAGCTAGAGGTGCTGCCGGCCTGAACCCAGGTTGCTGGGAAAGCGGGGACGAACGGTTTGGTTAGTCCAGGAAGCCACCATGGCCATGACGCCTGGCCACGCTGTGCACTGGATGTCCCCCTTGGCACCCCCACTCTCCGACACCTGCTCTGAAGGGCGAGGGCCGTGGCAGGTGCAGCCCCGGCAAGCACCTTCCAGTTGTTGGGGCGATGGAAACCAAAAGGTGAGAGCGAGAGCTTCCCGTGTTAGGAAACTCAGAGAGCTCGCAGGGAAGACTCACAGGCTCCAGGCAGGGAATGGGCTTCGTGGGGGACCTCACTGTGAGCCCCCGCTGACCCTGCCGTCCCCCGAGGCGGCAGGCCCAGCTGCTGACCTGTGCGAGTGCGCGGCCAGTCTTTGGAGCTCATGAGGCGCCGCATGGTGTCGTATCTGGAGTCGCAGTTCTCCCGGTTGAAGCAGTACCAGCCTCCTGTGGGCACAGCTGCCTGCTCAGGGCCCGTGTGCCCAGGGACCCTCGCCCACTCCCCGCCTCCCCGGGACGCACCTTCCAGGAAGAGCAGCCACCGCCTACTGCCCTTCGACTCCTTCAGGTAGTAGCTGCGGGGGAGCACGCGCGGCGGGGGGTCAGCGGGGCGACGGAGCCCCGGCCGCCCGCGCCCCAGCCAGGCTGGGGAGGGGTCGCTCCACCTGTCGCCGGGCGCGCGGCGGCCGCACGGGGGCGCCAGCGGCCAGGCCCTCGCGGAGCGCACGGCCGGCGGCGGGTCCGGGAGGGGGCGCTCGCGGGCGGGTAAGGCCGCGAGGGGCTGCGCGGCGCGTGGAAAATCCCCACGGCCCGCCCGGCGCGGGACCCGCTACGACCTCGGCGCCGCTGCCGGACGGGTGCCCGGGCTCAGTGGCCCTCGCGGAGGACGGCGCCGCGCCGGAGCGGGGTGCGCGGGCGGGGCCGCGACGCGGGCACTGCAGCGCTGTCGTAACCTGCAGCCAGCCCGACTGGCGTCGCCTTCCTCGGGCTGTCGTCGGTGCACCGAGCGCGCGGCGTCCCCGTCCCTCCCCGACCCTGAGCCTCACGTCTCCCTTATCTACTCGGGTCGGGGATGCGCAGTCGCGTCCGCGTCCAACCTGCGCCGCCTTCTCGTCCCCCGCTGGCGCTGGATCCCTGGCGCCCGAGTCGAGCGGGGTGGGGGTGGGAGCAGCAGGACTCTCCCCGCCCCTGTGTCGCCTCTTCCTGCTGGAGCCAGGGCCACTGCCCTCGGACTGCCATCTGCCCGCCCAGGGACCGAAGGGCGCGAGCAAAGGGGCTGAGGGGTCAGCGCCCGATCTGGCGGGGGACCAGGCCTTGAGCGCTGCCTGCTGCCCCGGCGGCGAGTCATCGATCCGGGCCCTCCCCAGGGCCAGCGCCACCGGGTGCCCGACGGGAGCTCTTCCCGTGCGGGGGGGGGCGGGGGGGAAGCCGGGACTGCCGACCAGGGGGAGGGTCCAGCGCGGAGGCTGCGCTCGGGCGGGGGGTGCGCGCGCCAACAGCGACGAGGCGGGCTCCGGAGCGCTCCGGAGTCCTCGGGTGGGGGTCCTGGCCGGCGCAGGCCTTACCCAGCCGGGCTGCCATCGTTGCAGGTCACCGACGTGTTGAGCAGGAGGTGCAGGCGCAGGTCCTCGTTGAGCTGCTGCGCAGAGCAGGGGTACAGGGACTGCGCCAGGCTTTTGACCTGCGCCATGAAGCTGTCCATGTTGCCCTCTACGGCCGTGAAGTCCAGCGGGAAGCTCTCCACCGGCTGTCCGGCAGCCGGCGCCGCCTCGGCCCGCTGCAGGGGCGGCGGCGGGGGCGGCTGCTGGCCGCGGCGCCGCCAGGTCTTCCTGCCCTCGCCGCCCCCGGCCCAGTGCAGCAGGCCCAGCAGCAGCAGCACGCGCACCCTTCGGCCCATGGCGGCGCAGCGCGGGTCTGCGGCCACCTGCGGAGAGCGGGTGGCCTTGAGGCGGTGGCAGTGGGGGCGCTGGGCCGGGGGCGCCCGGGCCGCCTGGTTGCTCCTGCTCGCTCGGCCCGCTCCCGCCCGCCGGGCCTGGCGGAGAAGGCGCGGCGGTCAGGCGTCGAGGCTCTCGGGCCCGGGTGCCGTCGGCCTCCGCAGCTGGGGCTCCGCACCCGGCCGGCCCAGGGCAGCGCAGGGTCTGGGTGCGCTGGCTCTGGCCCGCGCCAATGAGCGGCGGGGGCCGAGCCTGGGCGTAGTTCGCGGGGGCCGCGGCGGCCCGGGTGCCCGCGCGTTAGATGTGCCGCCGCCGCCGCCGCCCCGGCTTGGCGGAGGGGGGAGGGGGCCGCGCTCGCTCTTTTCTTGGCGGAGGCATCGCCTTTTCTTCCCAAACCGCAAGGCTGACGGAGGGGCCTGGACTACCCTGCCGCGGCCGCCGGAGGCGCTCCCGGCCCGGCTCCGTGGGGGGGCAGCGCGGCCGCGCGGCCCAGGCGGCTCCATTCACCGCGGCCAGCCCGGCGCCGCCGCCCCCGCCCCCGGGGCAGCTGGAAGGGGCGGCGGGGGGAGGGGAGCGACGGGGAGGAGCGAGGCTTTTCCGCGCCCGGGGACTCCGCTTGCGGCGCAGCGGTCCGCGCCCGACGGGCTGGGGGCGCAGGGCGGGTGCGCTCACCTGGGTCCGGCGATGGCCTCCACACCCTCCCCACTGCCCAGGTCCAGAGCAGCCCGTGGGCGACTTGGACTGCGGCCGGGCATACCGCGACCCCAGACGGTCCCGGCACCGCGCACTCACCGCGGCCAGCGCAGGCGGCCCCGCGACCCGGCTTCTCAGCGTCGCTCGCCCTGCACCGCCCGGCTGGTGCGCCCGGCTTCGCTGCGCTCCCCTTCTGGCGCTGGCGCGGAGCCGCCAGGGACTTTTATCCAGCAGGGCCCCCCGGGATCAAAGCGGCGGCGGACACAGGGCTTCGCGCCGAGGGGCCGGCAGCGGCGGCGCCGGGGCCTCCCGGAGGAGCGGACAGGTGGGGCGCGAGGCCCTGGCTCCCTGGGTGACCTGCGGGAAGAACCGGGCGCCCAAGCACGGCGCCGCGGGGGAGTCGCCCAGTCCCGCGCCTCAGTGGGCCCTGGGCCGAGGGAGCGCTGCAACTTACCCAGATCGGTAGGCCGCGGGGTGAGGTCCCGGATTTCCCTCCCTGTGCACCTGGCTGCTGTGCCCCATGCGGAGGACCGCCAAGACCTCTCCCTGCCCCAGCAGCCACTGGCGGGGCCGAGGGTGGGAAGCCACTGTCGTGGTCTTCGCTTGGAGACCTCCAGGCAACCAAGTGCATCCGCCCATCGCCTCACCTTCTGGGCGCACCTCCTGCCACATCCCAAGGTTCGGATCACTGAGGACCATGAGAGTGCTGTCAGGAATCAAAATCAGAGGAGTGGGGACAGGTGTTTGCTCAGGGGGCTTCCCACTGGAGCGGTGATGGGGAGAACAAGCACAAGGTCACCCTCGAACACACAAAGTGCGTCTGCCCTTGGGTTGGCTTTGTCTCCTTCACGCTCCTGCCTGCAGTCTGGTGGATGTCATTACATCCCTTCTAAAGACAGGAAACAGGTCTTGCCTTTTGGGACAAGGGTGCAGACCTAGGGCAGGGCTTCCAGAGTCCCTCCTAAGTAAGGGCAGTGGGGAGCGGGCAGCACTTCGGTGGCACCTGCAGCACCTCCTGGAGCAGGTATGAAAGGCCACCAGGATGCTGTCCGTGTCGCAAGCCCCCAGCCCTGCCTGCCGTCCTCGCCAGCGCCCGGGCTGAGAGATGAGCTGGAGGAAGAACGTCCCACACACGTGGCAGGCCATACCTCTGGGCTCTTGCAAAACACAGTGAGACCACGGAGGACCCTGGAGAGTCGCTGCACCGAGCATTTGAGGGGCGCCAGGTGCCCCAGTGTAAACCACAAGGCCTGACATCAGGTTGAGCATGCAGTGAGGAGGGAGGCGGGCTGTGTGACAGCAAGGTCCATGCAGCAGGCACCCACCCACGCAGCAGGTGTGCACTCATTTCCCTGATGAGGGGAAGTGAATTCAGAGAAGCTAACGGAAGAGCTGAGACTTGCAATTAGCTCTGCTCATTCAGAAATCCTCGTTGGGTCAGTTTAAAGGCCATGCTTGGGACTAGCCAGACGCAGTAACTTCAAACACAGGTCCCAGCCTGAGGTGTTCTCCCGCTCCCTTTCCCCCAGCAAGGCAGGCTGACCTGGGCCTGGTTTCAGCATTGAACCAGAACCTGCCCCAGGAGCCTCTGCCTCTAGCAGCCTATAACTCCACGTCCAGGGCAGGGAAGTGCTAGCTTCCTGCTGCATGGCCTGCCTGTCAGAGTGCTCCCGGCTGGCCTGGCTCGGAGCCACATCCCCGTGGGGCGATCCCAGGCAAGGCCCGGGACCTTTCTCTGTGCCTCCATTTCCTCTTTCTTAAAGCGGGGTGATGACTGTGCCTCCGTCAGAGGGCCGTCGTGGGATTACAGGAGCCTGTGCGTGAAAGTGCATGGCAGGACCGCAGTTGTGATTGCCAAGAAAATTCCAGGACATTGGCCAGGCAAGGTGGCTCAGGCCTGTAATCCCAGCACTCTGGGAGGCCGAGGCAGGAGGATCATTTGAGCTCAGGAGTTCAGGACCAGCCTGAGTAAGAGAAAAGAAAGAATTAGCTGGACAACTGAAAAAATTAGCTGGGCATGGGTGGTGCAGGCCTGTAGTCCCAGCTACTCTGGAGGCTGAGATAAGAGGATGGCTCGAGCCCAGGAGTTTGAGGTTGCTGTGAGCTAGGCTGATGCCATGGCACTCTAGCCTGGGTGACCGAGTGAGACTCTGTCTCAAAAAAAAAAAAAAAAAAAATTCCAGGACAAGAGAAGAACATGAATATTATACTTTCTGATGTTTGCTGTAATGCGATTTAGTCTGCACATTGAACCAAAATGAGTTAATATTTTGGTTTATTCAACACTAGTAGCAGAAGCAAAAGGGGCTGAAACCCAAGCCTCCCCTGGAACGCCTCCGCCCTTCTTCTCTGGAGCCCTTCCATGACCCAGTGACTGACAGGCTGCAACCCTGCAGCCTGGGATGGGGCCCCTGAGGCTCCCAGGCTGCTCACACTCCTCCCTCCCCAAGGGCCGCTTGCCCTCTGCACCTGGGATTCCCCAACCAGAGTTTTCAGTACCCAAAGTCTGGCACAATCTCCCAGGAGGGCAGGTCCTGGAAGCCACCAGGCACTGGGCCTCTGCTTCCAGGCCACCTGCACTAGTGGCCACTCTGGCCCTGACAAACGTGAGGAAGGGGGACCCGGGATCTACCAGCAGTGGCTCAGATGCCGCCTCGTGCCTGCTAGGGTGGCTGTGATCAGAAACATGGAGAATGACAAGTGCGCGTGAAGATGTGGAGACTGCGGAACCCTCACAAATTGCTGGTAGGAAAGTGAAATGGTGCAGCCATTTTCCAAACTGCGGAAAACAGTTTGGTGGCTCCCTGAGAAGTTAAACACAACATTACCAGACCCAGCAATTCCACTCCTAAGTGTATACCCCAAAGAATGGAAAACAGGTGTTCAGACGAAAGCTGGTGCATGAATGCCCATAGCAGCCTTGTTCACGATAGCCAAACGGTGGAAGCAACCCAAAGTCATTGACAGGCGAGTGGATAAAGAGTGTGGTCCATCCACGAGCTGCAACGTGAATGAATCCCGAGGGGACAGGTACACTCACACCTAAAAAATACAGTGCACGCTGGGGGATGGGCACACTTATAACTTCGACTCGAATGTACAAAAGCAATTTACGTAATCAAAACATTTGTACCCCCATAATATTCTGAAATAAACAAATAAATGGAGGAATTTAAAAATGCATCTCAATTAAAAAATAAAAGAAAATACTAGGCTAAGTAAAAAAAAGCCAGACACAGAAGGACATGTATGATTCCGTCGATACAAAACATCCAGAACAGCAAATTAGGCCCTGGAGACAGTGGTGGCTTCCAGGAGACCGGGAAGAAGAGGAGCCGACAGCTGATGGGTGCGAGGTTTCTTTCTGGGTGATGAAAATGTTCTCAAATTGTGGTGATGGTTGCACAACACTGAATGTACTAAATTCCATGGAGCTGTCTACTTTAAAGTGGTTAGTTTTATGTCATGTGAGTTTTACCTAAAAAAAAAACAACAAAAAAACACAAAAGCCACCAACGGGTGAGACCAGTGAAGGCCAGTGGGCAGGGTGCAGGGCGCCAGGCGGTGGGGGTGGAGCCCTGAGGCCAGGGCGGTGGTCCCACTCTCAAAGTTCTCCTGGTGGGTGGGTGTTTTGGGGCCTTCCTCCCTTGGTGGACAGATGTGTACCGAGGCTGCACAGTGGGGACCGCAGCAGAACTGCCCGTACTGCCCCTCGCAGAGGCAGGGTGTGGGGCTCTGCTCTGTGCTCGGGCCATGAACCTGTGGTGAGGGGGAGTTGGGATCCCAGGCGTGCAGTGCATGCTCCCAGGAGGCCGTGTCCGTCTGGGAGGGCAGAGGCTCAGGCTTGGGGACAATGAGCAGTCACACTGCTGCAGCGGTCCCGGTCCCTCTGGGATGTGTCCTTCTCTGCTTCCCTGCCCCTCCCATCTCCATCGTCCAGTGTGGGGTGGACCGTGCAGGGTTCCTGCCTCTAGGCTTCCCGCTCCCAGCCATTCAGTCTGCAGCAGGTGCTTCTGATAGAGCTGGGACCCTGTGCGTGTCCCGCTGCAAGAGAGCCTGGGAGAATGAGAGGCGCCCCAGATATTGGATGCCGCTGCTCTGGGAGGGAGACATTGGGAGGCAGCCAGGGTCTGCAAAGGGGCACAGAGTTAACTGGCAGGACTCTGGGCAGTGCTGGAGAGGGAAGGAGCCCAATCCTGAGAAAAGGGGGTCAAGACAGAACATTTCAGGAAACAAGGGCTGGGGCCCACATTGGGGTGGGGTCTGGGCCCAGGTACGTCCTGGGGGTTGGAGTGGGGGAGGGTGTGGTGGAGGGCAGCCCCAGGCTCCCACCAGAGACCTCGTGTGGGGTCCCACAGATTGATGACCTGCCCAGGGGCTGAGTCTCCAGGCTCAAGATGTCCAGCAACTCTGTGCCCAGCTTCCTTGCCTGGCCTTGGGACGCCCTGTGCTGCACAGCAGGGCCCTCTGGGCGCCCCCAGGGCCTTGAGCTGGCGCTCTCGTAGCGCCAGGGCTGCACTGTGCTCCAGCTGCTGGCTGTCTGGGGCCCAGCTGTTGTGTGCTGGCCTCAGCTGCCCTGCCTCGCCTGGCCACCTGGGTGGCTCTGCACCCCAGCTGCTGGCCTCCGAGGCCCAGGTGGGCAGGGAAGTGGGGCAGGCCACCCCCCACCCGCTCCGCAGCTTGCTCTGAGGGGAGGCCCTGCTCCCTGGCCAGCACCAAGCTGGGGCAGGGGTCTGGAGGCCCCTGCTTTGGGTTCCCAGATCCCCCGCCCTGTCGTGCCATCCATCAGCGGGATCACCCTTGGCCCCACGTCCCAGGACCTGGTACAGGGGAGCTGGGAGTTGCTATGGCAATCTCAGCCCAGGTCTTGGAGGGGAGAGGGGAGTAGGGTGCTGGGGAACTATCCTCTCCAGGCCCCTGCTCCGGCCCCCAGGAATCAGGTGGCCATGAGCCAGCCCGGTGTGAGTGGCTTGGAGGTACAGGGCAGAAAGGACCGCAATCCTCACGCTGGCACTGAAGCAGGGAGGAGTCTGAGCCCCCTACTCGGGCGAGAGCCCCCAGAGCTGACGGGGGAGGCTGCATCTCGCCATTTCTGGCCCCAGCTCATTGACAGGCCTTGCCCTGCACCCCGGCCGCTGAGCCCTGCCCCGGCCCAACCTCCCCACTGGTATCACCTGGCTGGTGGCTGTCCAGCTATATGCCGCTGACTGGGCTAACTGTGGCGTGTCAGGGTTGCTGGGGAATGGCCACGTTCCGCAGCTGGGGCAGGAGGGTTGTGGGGATGGGGGCTCCCTGCTCGTCTGTGGGGAGGAGACTTCCAGAGCGAGTGTGTGCTCCCTGTCCTTCCTGGGTAGGTGAGGCAGTGGCTGGAGGTCAGGTTCCCAGGGTGCCAGGTGGGGCAGGGAGGCTGCCCAGGCCAGCTGCCCCCAGTCCAGCCCGCTGGTCCCAGGCTCCTGCAATAGCTGCAGCAGGTCAGGGAGGCTGGCAGCCATGTGACCTTCGGCTTGCTGGGCTCCCACCCTGTGATCCCCACGTGGCCTCTGGGGAGGCAGAAACAAACCCTCAGATCTCACTACTGGGAACCTTTCAGCGCCAGCGCCAGCGACATCAAAGAGGGTGGTGGTGGCGGGGGCGGCGGATGCTTCTCTTAAAGGACCATGCCACTTTTAATTCAAAGCAGATGCTGGTAACAGCTGTGGAGCTGCGCGTCTGTGAGGGAAGGTGGCAGCTGGGGGGTGGTCCTGCCCCTCAGTGCCAGGATCCACAGCTGAATTAAACCAGAGGGGGCGGCGGGGATTGAGAACAGGCTGGTACTGTGCTGGGTGTTGCCTCAGGTGGGCTTGCAGAGCTCCGGTCCGGTTCCTAGAGGAGGAGGCTGAGACTGAGCAAGGTCCAACTCAGGGGGTTGATTATCCTGCCAGACAGCAGGGTGGCAACTTAGAAACTAGATCCATTTAAGAAACTAAATAGTATGATCTCTCTTGCACATCTAAGTATGAACTGGGATCCTTACCTGCCCAGGTGTCTGCCCTGCCCAGAGGCCACCGATCGAGGCCAGAGGTGGGGCAGTTCCACGCTCCAGGGGCAAGTTCCCTGAGCACCACTCATTCGTTCACCTGAGCCCCATTCCGGGCACAGGGACACGGGACCAGGACAGCAGGGCTTTGTGTTGGAGACCAGCAGTGATGAGGTGTCAAAGCTTGGACCAGCCAGGTGGGGGGGCCTGGACCTCACACCCCGACCACTCCACTCAGCTGCCTGTATGCTGTGACATCCTCCCAGCAGGGAACACTTTCTGCCCTTGGTTTACTGTATGGGGAGGGGAGTAGAGTTACATATGGTCCCAGAGTGGGTGACACATCAATCACCAAAAATGTGACCTGCAGGGAAAAAGAACACAGGAGGGTTTGTGGCATGTCACCTGTTGTATAAGAAGGGAGAGTAGGAATCTACAGCTGTGTCCACTTAGCATCCCGACATGTGCGTTTGTCCATCTTTGCAAAAAAAAAACACAGGCTGGCTCCCCGAGAACTGAACGAAAGTGGTTTTCTATGGAGATGGGGGTGCATAGGGAGGAGGAGATCAGGCCATGTGTTGTTTTATACTGATAACTTTTGAATCAAATACATATTTAGACAATAAAAATTTAACATTAAATCAAAAAGGATGAAAAAAAGGAAATACTAAAATTCAGTGAAAACCAAAATAAATGAACCTAACCATGTATCAAATTATTAACCTAACCTAACCTGTGATGGTTAATTTTTTTTTTTTTTTGAGGGAGAGTCTAGCTCTGTTGTCCTGGGTAAAGTGCAGTGGTGTCATCATAGCTTACTGCAACCTCAAACTCCTGGACTCAAGCGATACTCCCACGTTGGCCTCCCAGAGTGCTAGGATTACAGGCGTGAGCCACCTTGCCTGGCCTGTGATGGTTAATTTTATATATCAACTTAACTGGGCTAAAGGAGACCCAGAGAGTTGGCAAAACATCATTTCTGGGGGCTGTTTTTGGAAGAGATTAGTATTTGAATCAGTGGACCGAGTACAGAAGATCTGCCCTCCCCATTGTGGGCAGGAATCATCCCATCCGTTGAGGGCCCAGAAAGAACGGAAAGGCGGAGGAAGGGCAAATTCTCGATCCTCTTCTTGAGCTGAGACATCCATCTCTTCCTGCCCCTGGATACTGCAGTTCCTGGTTCTCAGACCTTTGGACTGGGACTGAATTACATCACCGGCTTTCCCCACTCTCCAGCTTGCAGACAGCGGACTGTGGGACTTCTCAGCCTGCACTACCACGTGAGCCAATTCCCACAATAAACCTTCTTTCGTAAATATTTATATATATCCTACTGGTTCTCCATCTGGAGAATCCTAATACACTAACCTAACATGGAAGAAAAATTGATTCAATTAACTTTTGAACGCTGTATTTCTCTAATGGCCTATACTCTAAGGACAAAAATAACTACAAAGAGATCTTGGAATTTCTTTAGTAGGTCTGTAGTTAGTAGTGGAATTGCTGTACTACCTTGGAAACTATTTGGAAGGTATTTTAGAACAGAGTAAACGAATAAACGTATTGATTTACTGAAAATAAGGGTTCTCACTGTGGAGAAATTAGGTTGAACTATATATATTTGCCATTTTTTGTAGATCAAAAATGGTCAACTATTGGCAATTTCACATGATTCAACCAAATACGAATATGGAATGAGGGAAGAATAGGGAGAAGGCTGAGGTGTGGCTTGGAATTAGAAGTATTCAGATAAATTTATGACACTAGCTCTGTCCCCTGAGAGGCCCCAGAAGGCAGTGACACCCCGGTAGCAATAAGCACACTCAGCACCCAGAAATTGGTTTCTAAATCCAATTTCCATTTAAAAAAATTTTACATATATATATACACATACACACATTTTAGAGATGGGGTCTTGCTACGTGGCCCAGGCTAGTCTCAAACCCCTGGCCTCAAGTGATCCTCCTGCCTTGCCCTCCCAAAGTGCTGGGATTACAGGTGTGAGCCACTACCTGGCCCCATTTCCCTTAAAAAGGGACTGGAGTTTCTTTGAGAAATGGCTGATGTCAGGGCTAGGGCAGGAAGTGCTCAAAGAATAATGAAAATGTCAAAAGGATACAGGAAGGGTGTCACTGGACAATTAACTGTGGGTTAGCTGAGCAGGGTGTTAGAGTTCCCAATTTTGTGTAACAGGACGGTGGTTATATAAGGGATGGCCTTGTTCTTAGGAAATACACACATGCAAGTATTCAGTTAGTGGGAAAAGGGCACAATGTCTACAACTTACTCTCAAATGGCTCAAAAAATTATATATATATCTCTATATATAAAATAAAGCAAATGGGATGACATGTAAACAACCGATTAAGCTGGCTAAAAGATATACAGGAGTTCTTTGTATTCTTCTTGCAACTTTCTTGTTCTTTTCCTTTTTTTAGAGACGAGGTCTGACAATGCTGCCCAGGTTGGACTGCAGTGGCTGTTCACAAGTGCCACCATGGCACACTGCAGCTTTGAACTCCTGGGCTCAAGCAGTTGCAATCCTCTTGCCTCAGCATCCTGAGTGGCTGGGACCACGGGCTTGGA
>RJWJ010000281.1:168602-296176 GCA_004363605.1 Indri indri
GGCTAATTTTTTCTATATATATTTTTAGCTGTCCAATTAATTTCTTTCTATTTTTTTTTTGGTAGAGACGGGGTCTCGCTCTTGCTCAGGCTGGTCTCGAACTCCTGAGCTCAGAACGATCCGCCCACCTCGGCCTCCCAGAGCGCTAGGATTACAGGCTTGAGCCACCGCCCCCGGCCTTAAGATTTTTTTAAAAGGAGGGGAAGTTTTCTTGACCAAAAAAATGCCTACAAATGTAGTCGCAACAGTAAACTTGGAAAGTCATGATTTTGCAACATACACGTAATAATGAATCTATTCATTAATTGATGCTAAAACTGTTGAGCAAATGGTTATTGAGAGAACATGATATTTGTGGTCTCAAAGAATTACCTCACACATGGCTTATTTACTCCACAAAGAGCCAGGGACCTTGACCGTGGAGGAATCTAGCAGACCCCAACTTGACCACTGGGCCAAACACCACGTCCTAATAGGGCAAACTGCTGATGGCTTGCCCCCTCCTCCCTGGCTTTCCCACGCATTAAACCTGAGGATCCCGACCAGTGGCACAGTCTAAAGAAAAGTCCCAGAGTCTTCAAATATGCCAGTGTCTGAAAAATTAAAACAAGGGTGCCGGCGGGGAGCGGTGGCTCACGCCTGTAATCCTAGCTCTCTGGGAGGCCGAGGCGGGTGGATGGTTTGAGCTCAGGAGTTCGAGACCAGCCTGAGCAAGAGCAAGACCCCGTCTCTATTAAAAATAGAAACAAATTAGATGGACAACTAAAAATGTATATATATATAGAAAAATTTAAAAAAATTTAAAAAAATAAAACAAGGGTGCCAACGGTGCCCAGACGCCGAGTGTGGCTCCGTGGGGGTGGGAGGCCGCACGGGCGCAGGGGGCTGGCTGGACGAGGCGCGTCCCTGGGGCTGCACGACCCTAGGCCTTGCCAGTTCCTCCCACACGGCCGCGACTGTCAGTGCACGGGGATGACGTGGACGCGGCCCCCACGCGGAGAAGCACCGACCGACCGAGGCGCATGGCGTCCCTCCCACACGCCTCGGGGCCGGCTGGGAGCCAGCCACAAAGACGGACACGCGGTCCGCCCGACGGGCTGAGGCGTGGCAAGGAGCCCAGGGCAGGGCTCAGAATTTGGCCACGTCCAGGGCACCGGGCTGGCGCACTCGCCGCGGGGGTCACCGCGGGCACATGCCCCAGTCAGCGCGCGGCGCGGCCAAGAAGGCCTTGCGGGGCCGAGAGCGGGTCAGCGCGGAACTGGCTCGCCCGGGGTGCAAGCCGGCGCCCCGCCCTTCCGCTTTCGGGGTACCGAGCTCCACATACCCGGGCTAACCCGGCTCCACTGCGGGCCCCGCGCAGGGTTGGGGCTGGGCTGGGGCCGCCCCGGGAAGGCCAGGAGGTGGGCGGGAGGCGGCCCCCGCGCGGGGCTGGAAGGCGCAGGGCGGGGGAGGGGCGCGGGGGCCGGGCGCAGACGGGGTCCAGGATCCTGGGGCCCACGTGGCTCCGGCTCCGGCCAGGCCTGAACCCGTCGGGGCGCGCTTCACAGAGGCCGCGCCGTCGTGGTCGCCGGAGGTCCCGCGGGAGCTTCTGCGACCCGGAGGCAGCGGGGGCGTGCCCGGGGCGTGGCGTGGCCTGGGGGCGTGGCCTAGGCCCGGAAGCTGGCCCCCCGCGTGCCGTGCGTCCGGCTGTTGCGGATAAAGTTTGAAGCGGAGCGGCCGCGGTCACGTGCGCGGAAGATGGCGGCCCCGGCAGGCGGCGGGGGCGCTGCGGTGTCGGTGCTGGCCCCGAACGGGCGGCGCCACACGGTGAAGGTGACGCCGAGCACCGTGCTGCTGCAGGTGCGGCCGCGGCCGGGGCGGCGGGGGGCGGCGGGGCGCCGCGGTGGCGCCAGGCCGGGGGGCGGGCCGCGGGGAGGGGCGGCCGCGGCCAATGAGCGGCCTCCTGCGCGGGCGGGTCCGCCCTCCCCGCGGCCCGCGGGCTCCGGCTTCCGCGGTCCCGGCGCTGTGGGGGGGCGGGGCCGGCGTCGCGCGTCCCCTCGGACCCGCGGCGGGTCGCGGCCCTCGCGCCTTCGCTCCTGGAGCGTCCGCGGACCCGGAGCCCCGCCCGGGGCGCGGCGTGCGCGGGCCCTTGTTCCGGAGGCGGTTTTCGCCGAGTCACTGGCTGCGCTTTTACCCGGGGCAGCCTGTGACCTTGAGTCGATCGGAAGCGTCTGTGGAGCTCTGCTGCGTAGGGGACAGGGAGGACACGGGGCGCGGCGGGGGGACCGAGCGGATGAGTGACACGCGTGGACAGGAAGGACCCGCGTGAAGGACCCGCGGGAGCTGGCCCCGGGGCGAGGCGGTCTGGGCAGCGGAGCAGCTGCAGGGGCTGCCAGGGCCACAGAGCAGCCTGTGTCGGGCGGGCGGGCAGGCGTAGGCAGATTGTAGAGCTCTTGGTTGAACCTCATTGTCTGCAGGGACACCCCAGGGTGTGTGCCAGGAAGATGTCAGCGATAGAGGCCCTCGGGAGCCCAGAAGCAGGGGACCCAGGCACGGAGACTGTGGCCACAGAGCTGGGGCTGGATAGGACAGTGGGGAAGAGAGGGAGAGTGGACGGGATTTGCAGAGGGGACACTTGGAGCAGCTGAGGGGACCATCCATCCTGGGGTCTGGTGCTGGGTTTTGTCTGGGCAGAGCCACCTGGCTCAGCAGGAAACCGAGCACGCTTGGCTGGCCTCTCCCTGGCTTGTCCATCTGGCCACACGCAGGCCTCACGGTCCTCTCATCTCACCCCCAGGTTCTGGAGGACACGTGTCGGCGGCAGGACTTCAACCCCAGTGAATACGATCTGAAGTGAGTGTGCTCAGGCTCCGCTAGGGTCCCCGTCTGGCTGCTCCTGTCCCCCTGAACATATGGGCTCTGGCTTGGAACAGCCGCCCTGGGTGGCTTAAAACAATAGAATTGTATTCTTTCCCAGTCTGGGGACCAGCATGGGCAGGCCACACTCTGTCCAGGTGCCCTGGGGAGAGTCCTTCCTTGCCTCCCTCCAGCTCCTGGCGGCCCCAGTGTTCCCTGGCTGTGGCCTTTCCTATCTGTCCGTCTTCTGTTTTATGGCACTTGTCATTGGATTTAGGGCCCACCCGGGTAATCCAGGATAATCTCATGCCAACATTCTTAATTTCATTATGTCCACAAAGACCCGTAGTGAGGTCACATTCATAGGTTTCAGAGATTAGGACATTGATGTATCTTTTTGAGAGCCACCATTCAACCCCCAGTGGAGAGTTTTAGTGCATTTAGTTGTGTAAGTTTCTGGTAGGGCTCTGAGGGCAGAGAGCCGCTTGTGGAGAAATGGGAAGAAACCCCACAAACTGCAGGATCCTGGCGGCCTCACCACCCTTGGAATTACATGCACCATTCCCTGTGTGTGGGCATCGTTCCCAAGAGACGGGTTTTGCCAGATGCCTGGGGCGGGGCGTCTTGAACAGCAGCAGGGTCAGAGCCCTCGTGGGATGTGCGTTTCTAGTCCACATGCACAACTACTCACTGTGAAGACGTCTTCACGGTGTTGTTCTAGTGTTGGGGCAGAGAACGTCAGCCTGCTCTCCGGGCTTTGCCCGCACTACCTTGTGGGGTTCTTTGGGGAGGAGTTTGTTAGGACCTGCCAGGGCATCCTGGTCTTCCGCCTCTGTCCTGACCATTTGAGAATACCAGGGTGCGTCCTCTGAGGACTCTGCTGAGGAGCTTGGCACCGTCTCTTTCTGCTCTGTTGACCTGCCCAGAACCCATGCGATGGTGTCTGCGTGGAGCTGAGGAGTGCAGCTTTGGGTCGGGTGTTCCATGCACCATGTCAGTTTTCCTGGTCTTCCTGTCTCCTGCTGTGCCACTTGCTTGCAAGGTGCTGGCACTGATGAGGAAGGTGCCTATTTGTGCGAGTGACACCCTCTTCTCCAGGGCTCCCAGCTCACCTGCTCTGGGCTCTCCTGCCACCTGTGCTCCTGTCTGGCACTGGACTTTCGGACATTTCGTATGGCAATTTCCAGAGTCACTTTTCTAGGCATTGTTGAAGATCGACGTCAAAATTGCCTCTTCCTGAGCCCTTCAAACGCCCCTGGGCTTTATAAACTCTATTCACTGGTTGTTTCCGGTGGCAGCTTGGCACTCTTGAGGGGGGGGTGGTGACCGACCATTTTGTGTCTGTCCACATTTCACACAGTTTCTCTTCCCCCAGCCACCTTAGTGTGTTTTCCCCCCTAAACTTTCATTAAAACTAGAGCTCAGAGTCTGAATTTTGAGGTGTGAGTAAGAGTTCTCAGTTGTTTTCCCAGTGACTCACTCTGGCCACTGTGCCTCCTTTAAATCAGGGCCACACAGCGGCAGCACTGGTGGAACCCACGGTCAGAGGATTGTGGAGTGACCCCTAGGGTGGTTCTTGTTCCCACAGGGTTCTTGGGAGCTAGGAGTTGGGATGCGAGGCCATGGGTGGTCCTGAGTGCCCCCGGCCTGGTGGCTGCAGTCCTCCCCACTCACAGGAAGGGGCTGCAGCGAGGCAGCATCCAGGGTCCGGCTCTCCCAGCCCCACCATCCTCTCCTGCCTGTTCTTTCTCCACTTCTTAGGTGGGCGTTCAATTCCTCATCAGTCCACGGCCATCAGTCCACGTGTGACCCGAGCGTCATGGCCCCAGCTCTGCCTTCGCGTGGCGTGGGCTCCTTGTTGGCGCTTCTCATCTGAGTTCTGGTTTTCCTGGACTGCCAAGCATGACCGTGGCGGTCCTCCTGGACAGGCAGGTGTCTTGGAGACCTGTTCCAGACACGCTTGAGGCCGCTGCCCTCTTCCCGCTCCTGACTCGTCAGATCTCCTGGTTCTCCTAGTTCCTTCTGAGAAAGCACATCCCCTCACACCCAGGAATGCTCTGGGCTCACCCTGTTCTCTGAGGGTCCACCGTGGCCCTTTCTGTCTTGGTTGGGAGCTGCTGTGCTTACTCAGACCCCATGTGGCAGCTTGTACCTACAGGACACGGGCAGGAGACCGCGGGGCTGCTCCGGTGTGGAGGACACGGCATTGCCATCTGGTCTCAGCCCTTCATGGAATTCCTGGCCGCCATGAGTGCCTGATTTGCTGTGAGGACTCTGGGCTGGGTTGTTCTCTGTGTGGTTTCTGGAGAATCTCTGCCTCCTGCTGCTTGTGTCTGAGCTTGTGGCCCCCTTTGGGGGACGGCAGGAAGCAGGAGTGATGGAGGCAGGTAGTCGGCTGGTGGCGGACATGTACGCGGAGCAGCCAGAGCAGCTAGGTTTGCTCTGGGTGCGGCTCTGGCTGTCCTGACAGAACCGAGTGGAGCAAAGTGCACACTTCTCAGTCCTTTCTCGTGTTTTCATCCCTGAGGCTCTGCCATCCAGCTTCAGACTCTGAGGGAGCAGCTGCTTGGTCTGCCCAGAGGCCAACGTTTCAGTTTCTCCCCTCTGCCCACCGTCTTGCACCAGAAGCTGTGTCTGTGCTGAACTTCTCTTTCCTCTGGAAGGCCCCCTATAGTTGGGGACTGCCTTTTGTTTCTGCACGCTGTGACTTTGTGTTCTTGGGGGTAGCTGGGTGGGGAGTTGCTGTAAGACATGGACAGGACTAGAGTGTGTTAGGGTCTTCAGGGTAGCACGTGGGCTTTGGTCTGTTTTGCAGGTTTCAGAGGAACGTGCTGGACCTCTCTCTGCAGTGGAGATTTGCCAACCTGCCCAACAATGCTAAGCTGGAGATGGTGCCCGCCTCCCGGAGCCGCGAGGGGCCCAAGAACATGGTAGGCGGTGCTCAGGGAGGGACCGGCAGGCCTGCTTCTGGAGCTCATCCTGTGTTGGGAGCACAGGATGACTGAGCAGGCGGATTAGATGGGGCAGCGTGCGCAGGGTCAGGGATGGCTGGGAGGGGCAAGGCTGAGTCTTAGGACCCATTTGGCCTCCCTGGGTCAGGCTGGAGCAACTTTTTCTTTTTTTGTTTTGTTTTCTTTTCTTTTTTTTTAATTGAGACACAGTCTCACTCTGTTACCCGGGCTGGAGTGCTGTGGTGTCATCACAGCTCACTGCAGCCTCCAACTCCTGGGCTCAAGCAATCCTCCTGCCTCAGCCTCCGGAGTAGCTGAGACTACAGGTGCTGCCACCACGCCTGGCTAATTTTTCTGTTTTTACTAGAGATGGGGTCTTGTTCTTGCTCAGGCTGATCTTGAACTCCTCACCTCAAGTGATCCTCTTGCCTCGGTTTCCCAGAGCACTGGGGTTATAGGTACGAAACACTGTGCCCGGCTCGGAGCAGCTTTTTCTGCTTTGATAACTTATGGCTAAAAAAGAGAGTTTTCATTCTTTGGGGTTTTTTTTCTTTTTTCTATTTTTTTTTCCTTTTTGAGACAAGGTCTCTGCTGTTTCCTGGGCTGGAGTGCAGTGGTGTCATCATAGCTTACTGCAGCCTCAAACTCCTGGGCTCAAGCGATCCTCCTGCTCAGCCTCCTGAGTAGCTGGGACTATAGGCATGCACTACCACGCCTGGCAGATTTTTCTACTTTTTGTAGAGACGGGGTCTCGCTATGTTGCCCAGTTTGGTCTCAAACTCCTGGCGTCAAGCAATCCTCCTGCCTTGGCCTCCCAAAGTGCCGGGATTATAGGTGTGAGCCACCAAGCCTGGCCAAGACTTTTTATTCTTCATGTGAAATTTTTTTCTCTCTCTTTTTTTTTTTTTTTTTTTTTTGGTGAGGTTAATTGTGCGATACCCTTTTCAGCTTCTTGGCAGCATTTGCCCACCAACATGATGTTTCTGGTTATAGAATCACCCAGAATCTTAGAGTCCGGATTGCTGTATGGACCGTTCATTTCTCAGCTGGGCCAGGGCGGGGCCCAGGAGGTCTCACCTAGACCAAGCCACACTTCTGACTGCATCTGCTGCTCTTCACCGAGTCCAGAACTTTCAGGTTCCGGAGATTTTAGTGACATCAGTATGGCTGTTGTGACAAAAACAGGAGCCATAGTGGTAGCTGCCCTCTCTTTCCTGCCCTGCTGGTCCTTTGCTTATGCCATTTACGTTCTTCTAACACCAGAAGAAAGGGGTTTTTTATCCTTGTCAAGAGACCAGGGGGCTTGGCCTTGCGGGTGTTAGTAGCTCTCCAAAGCCTACTGCTGGCCAACGCAGGGGGTCAGGTGGGCCGGGACTGACCCATTACAACTGTGATCCTCAAACTGCTTCGTGGAAGGAACCCTAGTTTCCTGTTGGGGTTCCTCGAGGCTATCGGGGTAGAGGGGAGACTCCAGCACATTTTCACTCAGAGCATCTTCTCTGTATTCTTGACATTTACAGTAAATGTGCATTTGAAGGAAAAGAGTCCCGTGGCTAAACGGCAGGGCAAGCTGCGACTAGAGAGTTAAGTCCCAGGCCGCGGCGGGGGCCGAGTGTGGTGCGCTCCGTGCCTCTGACGGCGGCAGATGCTGGACGCATGTCTGTAGCCGGCTAGTATGCACGCCCCATGTGCCTGTCGCTTGGCAGAGGAACAAGAAGGGAGCTTCCCTGCTTTTGGATTATAGACTTGTGTTTCTGTTTAGGGACGTAATTATTAAAAATAGGCTTGTAAAAGTAACATGCTCGTTTTTGGAAAAAGACTCAAAATACAGGATACTAGTTACTTATGGTTGAGTGACAAATCACCCTAAAACTTGGCATCTCAAGACACAGCCGCAAACATTTACCATCTCACATGGTTTCTGCGGGTCAGGAACCTGGGAACAGCTTAGCTCGGGGTCTCGCGAGGCTGCGGTGGGACTCAGTGGAGCTGTAGTCTCCTGAAGGCACCACTGGGGCAGGAGTGGCCCTTCCAAGATGGGTCCCTCCGTGGTGCCTGCGAACACGTGTGCACGTGCATGTCCTGGTGCAGCCTGGCGGTGGGGCAGCCTCCGTGGCCCTCAGCCGTCTCCAGCATGCACAGAGGGGCAGCACTTCTCCCTGGGGTCAGTCTCCCGGAGGTGGGGCCGTGCCCTGGCCTCACCCCGAGAGACGTGGGTCATGCTGGGACAGCTGCTTTTCTTCCTGACGCAGTCTCCGTGTCTGGGCCTCTCCAGGTCCGCATCGCTGTGCAGCTAGATGATGGCTCCAGGTTGCAGGACACTTTCTGTTCAGGCCAGACCCTCTGGGAGCTTCTCAGCCATTTTCCACAGACCAGGTGAGCATGGGCAGGTGGGTTCCAGGCTCTTCCCCACCCTCTGCAGTGGGGATGTGGCCTGGTCATCGGGCTGGTCCAGGGCCAGAAACCCCAGCTCTGCCTGGCTGGCCAGTGGCTCTCGGTGCTTTGCGGTCCTGGCTGGGGGGCTGAGTGTGTGGGCTCCCTGTTAGCTGGCGCCTGCAGGGTGCCAGTGGCTCCTACCACTGAGTGTCCTGGGCCCAGCAGCCAGCTGCACTCTCCTAGAATAGCAAGGATGTGCCTTTGTCCTCGTGGGGACTGGGCTGGAGAGGTGCCTGAGTGCCTGGTGAGCAGTGAAGGGAGAAGTGGGGTACTGGGTCAGTCCTCCGCCTGCCAGCTTTTCCCTGGATAGGATCAGTATTTGGGGAACCCTTGGACATGTGTGGCGACTCCTCAGCTGGCACATCCTGTCGGTTTGAGATTCCCTCATGAGAAAAGAAAATCATCTAATCATAATCAATGTGTGCGTTTCTCTCTGTTGCTTAATGGTTTAAACTTTATTCCTGAACGCAAGAACTGTTGCCCTTCCATCTGCATCTTTTCAGTGTGGGATGGAAGTCTGTCCACAGTCAAAGGCTTGAGCTGGTGGAGTGGAAGGGACTTTGGGAGGACGTGGTGTTTGCTGTGTGGCGGTGGTTGAGTCCCCTGCTCTCTGCACCTGCTTCCACATCTGTGCCGTGGTGGTGTGCGGGGGAGTCATGTGTCTTGAGTTCTGAGAACAGGGCCTGGCACCGCGGGTTCTCTGCGGGAGAAGGTGACTGGTAGGGCACTCACAGTGGCCCCACGGCGGGACGCTCTGACCTGGTGGTAGCGCTGAGTGGCTCAGTGCCTGGCGGTGTGCTGATAGCCGCGGGCGCCAGGGTCTGCAGGTTCAGGTCTCAGGGACCCCAGCATCAGCAATCACAGTGGCGGCGGGGGTTGAGGCCCACTTCGAAGTGGGTTTGAGGATGAATGGAGACTTGCGGGGAGGTATGGACTGAGCACAGGTACGAGTCTTCTCCCTCCCAAAATGTGGCCACAGCAACAGTGAGGGAACCGACATAAAGATGCAGGAGGATGAGCCACAGGAACCGCCATAGTAGCCCCAGGACAAGGGGCGGGAGCTGCAGCCTCCGCAGGCAGAGGGGCAGTGGGGTCCTAGCTCCCCTCCTGCTCCACGTGGCTCTCTGGGGAGGGTGAGGCCTGGGGCCTTCTGTATTGGGATGCCTGCACAGTTGGGACAGCAGGGTTAGGTGAGCATGGACCCACCAAACGTGGAGCCCCTGCCCCCACGTGGCTCCCAGACACCCATGGCAGGAGTCTGGAAAAGTCTCTCCAGGGCGGTTGTGACCTTCCTGGTGGAGGGCAGGGATGGCTCCTCAGATCACCTTGGACACTGGCAGCTCCGCCTACAGCTGAGAGCCCTCCGTGGAGGACTTGAGAGGTGACTGAAACAAGGACTCGGGCGGTGGGAAGGAGCCGTCAGAGCAGAATGAGCTCTGGGAGTGCGGCAGCGCAGCAGGCAGGGCCGCCTCCATGGGAGGCGAGTGGATCGTAGCTGCTGGCCAGGTGGCTGGAGTCTCAGGTGCATCTGACCTCAACTCTTGTGCCTGTGGGTGCCTGCAGCTCCTTCGTGTCCTGGCCTGCCACCTACCTGGCCATGTTCTTCTCTCGGTGCTGGCGGAGCCCAAGGTGGCACGTGGGGCCCCTCGAGGCAGACACTTGGAACTGGGCATCACGTGGCTGAGCCCCCCCCCGGCCCCCCTGCCGGGCCTCCAGAGTCCTGCGGAGGGTGGGAGGTCGCCCTTGGATCAGCTGTGGTGCCATGCCTCTGGCAGGTGAGCACAGAGAGTGGGGCGGACGGCAGTGTGGCTGTGTAGAGAACCTCTCCTGGACAAAAGGCAACGGCTTCCAGATCAAGGGTCCTCCGCAGGCCCAGCCCTGGGGGTAGGAGACCCTCACCAAGGGACATCTGTCACCATGAGGTGTGGGAAGTTGACACAGAGGCAGTTCTGCACCCTGTTGGGGAGGGAAGGGCCTGAGCTCAGAAGCCCTGGGCAGCGGCCCTGGAGCCCGCCCAATCCTACAGGAAATGTGCCTGTTCTAGAACTCTCCAAGAGTGAGGCTGGGACACGAAAGGGTGCAGATTGGCCCCATGCTCACCTCCAAGGAGGGTGTCATGTGGGTGTGGCCCCCTGTGTACGGTGGCCACCCATGAGGGGTTCCCCAGGTCTTGCCCAAGAGTGGGGCTGACCAGGCTGTCGCTGGCGTCTGCACCGCCCCCAGGCCACCTATAGGACGCTTCACAGAGACGGAGTTGCTGGACCTGGACATGGGGCTTCTTTAGATTTCATTCCAGAAATCCAGACCCAGGCTCTGTCTTGTGAGCTGTACTCACTGACCAGGGAGTGGGGTCCCAGGCAAGTGGTGGTCCCAGCCCTCAGTGGGGGTAAGTGCTGGGACCGCACAGTGTGAAGGCGGAGGGCAGCTGGTCCCTGAGAGGTCTGCCTCCGCGGAGGGCCCACGGCTTTGGGAATGCAGGTCCCCACAGAGTGGGACAAGTGGGAGCTTGTTTTCTCCTGAGATGCTCTCCAGAAGGGTTCGGAGTGCAAGGACAGTCTAAGCGCTGTGCTTGAGGGCGTCCCGGGCAGGGGGGCTGCAGGCCACACGGCCCTCTCAGGAGCCCGGCCGAGGTTAGCGCAGCGTCCCAGGGTAAAGCCTGCTTCCTGGGCCGTTCCTGGGCATAGGCCACCCCATTGGAAGGTGGCCCGTGGCCCAGCCCCAAACCCAGCATTGGCCATAGGGAACACCACGCCAGCCCCGCGGTGGTAACTGAGACCTTCTCATAACTGCATTAAAGAAAAAAATGAGAAAGGGAGTAATTAATCTTAATGCACTTAATTAACTCAATACGCCCAGAATATTATCCTTTGGACATGTGTCATCAATAGGAAAACTAAATGTTTTATGTTCTTTTGTTGGTTTGAAGTCTTTGAAGGCCGGTGTGGGTGACACCGGGGTCTGTCTCCTCTGGGCTGGCTGTGAGGCAGAGGTGCTGCCCTCAGTGAGGACTGGCAGCTCCTCTCGGCTCCTCAGACCCTGCCGCAGCACCACAGATGGGCTCTGGGCTGCCGGCTCCGAGCATCCTGCCGCCCAGCTGTCCGCCCTCCAGGTGGATGTGGACAGCCACGCTGACCTCTGGGGACTCTGTTCCCTGCCTGTCCAACCGGGCCTGTTTTAATTTAGAATCTTTAAGGTGGAGAGCACCCTTCAGTGATGAGGACAGGCAGAAGACAGGCATGAAGTTTTGTTTTTTTTTTTGAGGCAAAGTCTCACTGTGTTGCCCAGGCTAGAGTGCCGTAGCGTCATCCTAGCTCACAGCAACCTCAAACTCCTGCACTCAAGCAATCCTCCTGCCTCAGCCTCCCGAGTAGCTGGGACTACAGGCATGCGCCACCATGCCCGGCTAATTTTTTTCTATATATTTTTAGTTGTCCGATTAATTTCTTTCTATTTTTAGTAGAGAGGGGGTCTTGCTTTTGCTCAGGCTGGTTTCGAACTCCTGAGCTCAAACAATCCACCTGCCTTGGCCTCCCAAGAGTGCTAGGATTACAGGCGTGAGCCACCGCGCCCGGCCAGGAATGAAGATTTTATACTTACCGGCCCTGGTGGAACATGCGAGGGCTGCCCAGGTCGCCAGCACCGTCGGGGGAGAGGGGGAGGCAGGCCTCATGGCTGGTGCCTCTGCTGGGGTCTGGGGTGTTGTCCACACAGGCTTCCCCGGTTCACTGGTAGGTTGAAGCCAGCAGGCCTGAGCTGCAGGGAGTCACTGCGGCAGGTTTGGGCAGTCTCTGAGGGGCCTGGGGGAGCCGGCGAGTACAACAGGCTGTGTCCAGCTGTCCCACAGGGGACGGGGTCACCAGGGGGCCCTTGCGTGAGGCAGACATCTGGATTGACCACAGCAGGAAGCTGGGGGACTGGGCCTGCCAGGGGCTGTGAGCCCAGTGTGTTCGGAAGGGAGCGAGGTGGCGTTTGGGCAGCTTGTGCAGAGCTGCGTTCTGTCCACACGCGGTTAGGGGCATGGTGGCATCTGTGGTCCTAGCCACTTGGAAGGCTGAGGCAGGAGGATCACTTGAGCCAAGGAGTGTGAGGCTGCACTGAGCTGCGATGATGCCACTGCCCTCCAGCCAGGGTGACGGAGCAAGATCCTGTCTCAAAAAAAAAAAAAAAAAGTAGGATTTTTGTAAATGTCAAGTTAATGGGCTCTGCGGTGGAGGGGATTTGCTCTCCCTCAGAGGTGTGACGGTCGCCCCCCAGGTGTGCCCCAGCCCCAGCCAGCTCCTCTCCCAAGCCCCTGCCCCCGCCCCCAGCCTCCTTTCCCAGGTCCAGCCCTTGGGTCCATTCAGGCCCCATTCCTCCTGCCGTTAGTAAAAGCTGCGACTTGGGGAGGCCAGTGATCTCTGGGGCCCAAGGGCATGGTGGGCTGCAGAGGGCCTGCTGGCAAGGACAGGGCAGGTGTGTGCTTGGCCAGGTGGCTGCTCTGAGCTCTTGGGCCACATCTGCCGTCTGCATCTGGCTGGTGTGGGAAGGCCAGAGGCTTCTTCCTTCCCACGATGCTGAGTGACATCTTTTCCTGGTGACACTGTGACTCTGTCACCTGGGCTTCCGTGCTCCCCCCAGCCTGAGCTGAGGCTAGGCTGTCATGTGGCAGGTGGGGCCCTAGACGCCCGGCACCCTGGGATGTAGCCAAGCCCTCGGGGGCCCCTGAGCCAGGAGAGTGGCTCTGCTGCAGCCACAGCGCCATGGGCTCTGCTGCCCCGCGTGGGGGGCATGCTCCTGGGCTTTTGCTGACAGCACCTGTGCTCGCACCAGCCTGGCTTGGTCAGACCCAAGCAGGTGACTCGGATGCTGCCTGTCCCATGTGCCTCAGTGGGTGCAGGGTGCACCCCATGGGGAACTCGAGCTTCGTGATGCGAGGAATGTCTGTGAAGCCAACAGCAGCAGCAGCTCTGCCTTGGTGGGCATCCCTGCTGGCCTCTGGCCCTGATGGGGGAGGAGGTCTGCTGGCTTGAGAGGCGTGAGCTCTTGCCTGTCCTCCCTGCCACCCTCCTGTGTGACCTGGTGAGCAAGTGCCCACGAAAGTGCCCCACGACACCTGGTCTTGCGTGTATGGCTCCAGAGCGCCTTGTCCAGTGGCTCGGCCTGGCCTGGGGCATGGGGGCAAGCCCGTGGCATCAGGAGGCCCGGGCTCTGCTCGTGCAGACGTTTGGAACTTGCAGAGGTCCATGGGTGTGTGTCTGGTGGGGGGTGGCATGGTCTGCTGGTGCACAAAAGGATGTTTCCTTGGTGTGCTGGAATTTTCCCGGGGCCCGCTGGCTGGGCTGGGCGTGCGAGGTCTGGAAGCTATCGCAGGCCCCTCCCTCGGTGTGCTGCTGCCGCCGCACAACATGTTTACAGGCACTCTGCTGAGATCCTGCCGGGGAATCTGATCTGGCTGCCCCCTCCGGAGGAGCTGCACATCAAAGCCCGGCTGGCGTTTGATGTCACGATGCTGCCTCGGCAGGGTCCCTGTTTGTGATTTGCGGTGCTGGGAAGGCCTGGAGAGGGACCTGCCTCCTTCAGCTGCTGCGTAACTCGCAGCTTTCCAGCCTCGGCCCAGTCACTGTCTCTGTCTTGTTCGAAGGAGATGGGACCCCTGCCTTTCCCCAGACCTCCCTCCCCTGTCCGGGATCTGCAGGGGGAGTGCACCGGCCTGTGCCTGGGGCCTTTACTCCAGCACATTGGTGGGGTCTCCTGTTTTCCTGCGCCCTGGGGAGAGGGCAGGCCCAGCAGCCGTTGCTGGTGAACCGTGGGAAAGAGGCATGTGCCTCACAGCCCAGAGACACCATCCTGGCCCGGGAGAGCCCAGGCGGGGACGCACTCTGCTCTGAGGTGCTGCTGGGCCTGGCGCCCTCCTGGTGAGGCTGCACCTCCCCCACCTGTGGTGAACACGCAAAAGCAAAAAGTGAAGAAAACGAGAAACAGGAAAACGTGCCAGACCCACCCCATGGAGTCATGGCCGGGCTCGGGCTGAGCAGCCAGTTTGGGGAACACAGGTGTCTGTCCTGGGTTTGGCGCCGAGTCCTTTTCTGCCGGGTCCTCTCCCCATTTCACGAAGTTCTTTCTCCCTCGAGCAGGTTGTCATCTCATGGTCAGGAGCTGGGGTGGGTGACCCCTCGAGAGCATACCGGTGTGTTTGTGGTGGAGGACGGGAACACCTGCCTCTGGGACTCCGCTCTGTGCGTGTGTGTGTGCGTGCGCGCTCGCGCGTGCGTGTTCATGTGTGTTCATGTGGCCTGTCTCCTCTGCGCACGAGTGTGTGTGCATGCCTCATACGTGGATGTTCCAGCCACCCTGTCCTCTCACCCCCCGTGAGCGTTTCCCAGCCCAGCTCTTACCTGCGTCTGTGACTCCCTCCGCTCCGCCTGGCCCTGCCATGCTTCTCTCAGGGTCCCCTCCCTGGAGAGGGGTTGGCCTGAGGGCATCTCCCGTGAGGCTGGACGTGGGCTTCCGTTATTTTGGGGGTGCATTTCGCAGTGGTGTGTTGGGAAATGCGGAGGTGACCTCCCCTCAGTCCGGCAGCCGTCAGCTGTTTAGACACTCCAGGGCCAGGAGGTGGCTGCCTGTGCCTCTTGTCACCAGCTGGACAGCACAGGTGAATTGGTATGTGTCAGGTGTGTGAGTGCATGACTACGTGTGCACGCTGCTCCTGCCCCCACGTGCCTGTCCAGCAGTGCTTCCTGGGGACAGGATGTTCAGAAAGACGGTGACAGAGTGAGACGTGGACAGACACCCGCTGCCGTCTGGCCCACATGCACAGCCTGGGCAGGGTGAAGGAGCCGCAGGTCCCCATCCCTCCCCTCTCCGTGAGGTGGCTGCAGACAATGGGGAGAGTCTGTCGGCACTTCCTGACCTGCCTGTGTCCTGCGTCCCTGGCCTGTGTCAGTGACCAAGTGGCCCTAGGTGTTTTGGCCACTGCCCAGAGGAGGCGTCCGTGGGTGTGTCTGGGGGCCTGAGGCCCAGAGCCTGCACGTTCTGAGCCTTCAGTTTTGCTTTCTTTTGGGGTGACAGTCACCACCTCAGGAGCCATTGAGAGCCCCTGGGAGCCTGCCCTGCCCTGCCAGCCCGCGGGTGTCTGGTAGTGCTTTAGGAGGAAGGTGTGTCCAGGCAGCGGGGACACGTCGTGGCCTGAGGTCACACAGCTAGGGCGCGGTGGGGCTGTGATTCCAACGGGCAGCACATGTGGAGACCTGGAGCCCCGGCCCTTCCGGAAGATCACTGCTCTGTCCCGCATCCTCCCTCAGGGTCAGGCAGAGACAGCGACGTGGCCACCAGGACTTGGGCCTCTCTGCTGGGAGTCCCCTTAATGGATTTGTGCCCTGAGCTGTCCCTGGTGGGTTTGGGGGTCAGTGACCCTCTTAGGAGATGGATTCAGATGAAAGCCCAGATCCCAGGACCCCTGGATCACTTTGCCAAGCACAGGTGTAGTGGGCTGCGTGGATCTGGGAAGCGGCGGCACTACGGCCCTGGGCCAGGCCTCTGGCTCCGTCCTGCCAGCGCTGAGATCCCTGAGACTGGGGCGGTGTCGGGGAAACCCCCCAGACCACGTGTCGAGGACCCCCAAGGGCTCCGCCTGCTCTGGCTGCCAACTCCTGGTGGTTGTGGGGCGCAGCAGGGGGCCTGGGAGAGGCCCGGCCAGGCGGGGCTGCCTGGGCCGAGGACTGTGGCCCGGGGCCTGGGACGCTGTCCTGACGGGGGTTGGGGGGGCCTCGCCCTTCACCTTTCAAGTCCCCAGCCTTGGGGCCTCCACGGAGACGGGCCGGGTGCCCTGGGGTCCCCAGCCGTCCTGCCTGGCCCCGCAGGTCCCCGATGTTTGGTTTCCTCTCCTTTCAGGGAGTGTCTGCAGCCGCCGGGCGGGACGACGCCTGTGTGCGTGTACATGCGGGACGAGGTAGGTGACGCTGCCTTCAAAGTGGTGGTGGAGGCTCAGGCTCCTGAAAGCACGTTGTGTTTCATGGAAAAAACGGGAAATGGCTGCCCACTGGAGCCCGGCCACGCCGCCCGGGCTGTCCCGAAACCTCCCTCAGCGCCTGTTTGTTTTTTCAGCTTCTCTCAAAGCCCGAGAGTCACAAAAGTGGTTTCATTTAATAAATATTTTCTTTGCTCCATGTTTTGATCCTTTTTAAAACCGAGTGCAGCGTGGCGAAGGCAAAGCCTGCCAACGGGTTGCCCGTGCGCCGGCCCCGGGACCCTCCTAGCACCCAGTGCCCTGGCCTCACAGGGGCCTTTTGTTTCCACGGTGGCCAAGCGCCCTTGGCTGGCCCGGGGGCTGCTGTCCCTGGGGGCCCTGGGTGGGCCCTGGTGTAGCCAGGACCCTGCCCCCATCCATCCCGGGGAAGGCTGCCTGGCCCAGAGTGGGGGCGGGGGCTGTAGGCTGGGAGGGGAGGGCAGGGGGAGGCCACCTGGAGGGATAGGCTCCTGGGCCTTGGGGACCCAGATCTGGACCACGGGTGCCCGGGCCTCTGGCTTTCGGGTTGGGGGTGCAGGGCCCGGCCCTTGGGCGGTGCCCCCCTCAGAGGTAGCTCCCTTCCCCCTTCAGAGGTCAGCATGAGCGTCAGCCTGGCCAGCCTGGGTAGACAACACAGAGAAGAGTGGACAGCGTCCCCAAGGCAGCTCTGGCTGGGGTCTGCTCTGTGAGGTGGTGGGTAGAGCTGGCATGGCTACAGCCAGAGTATCACCCTGGCCAGGCCCCCAGAGCCCGTGAAACCAGGCATTGATTTGGGGGCCCACCCAGAGGAACAGACCCCTTTGCAGGGCTCCTGGGGCCTCGTGGGTGTTTATGGAGCTGGGTGACCCTGACTCAGGGACCTGCCCAGGTCAGGCTGCCTGGCTGCCTGTGGCCTGCATCTTACAGATGTGGGTTCCCGTCCAGGCCTCCCTCCCTGCCCGTGGGGTGATAGCATGTTCCAGCCCCTCCCTCCCCTCGGCCTTTGGCTTTGGGCAGAGGGTCTGGGCAGCAGAGCGTCCTCCACCCGGCCTGGCTCCACTGGCCCAGGCACCAGTAGGCTCCGGTCGAGCCAAGATTGGGCTGGGTTGGGAGACAGATGGTCATCAGGTCTTCACCCTGCTGCAGGCCAGACTCAGGCCCTGCCTGGCGGAGCGAGGGGACCAGCAGGGGCTGGGGGTGGGTAGGGGGAGGTCAGTGAGGGCGTGGGACAGAGTGGAGGGCCGGCTGGGGCCCAGCAGTCCAGGCGATGTTGCTGTCCAGGCCGGGGGAGGTGGGATGGCCGCTTGGGCCGCTGCGAGGAAGAAGGTGCCTGATGTCATCTGCCTGGGCCTGAGCCTTGCGGGGCTTTGCAAGCTCGGTGGGGCCGCTGTGATGCGTCCAGGGCAGAAGCCCACCTGTCCTGTTGGCTTTCCTGCAGGTGACCGGCGGAGCAGCGCTGAGGACCACGACCCTGCAGTCGCTGGGCCTCACCGGGGGCAGTGCCACCATCAGGTAGGAGCCACGCGGTGCGGCTGTGGAAAGGTGGAGACAAAACCTGCCGGGGCCTGGCCCAGGTGCAGGGGGAGGGAGAGGTCAGGTCTCTCAACTGCTGCCCGAGGTGCAGTGGATTTAGGGAGGGTGAGCGAGGTGTTCCCAGAGGACGATACCAGAAGATGTTTTACTCTCTCTGGGCTCCCCGCTCAGGTTTGCCACGAAGAACTGTGACCCTGTGGGCAAGCAGGATCCTGGGGCGGCTGGGAGCAAGGCCCCCGGAAGCCCGACCTCCTCCGCGTCGGCTGAGTGGGCGGCCGGCAGTCCTCTGCTTCCGTTGAACTCAGGGGAGCTCAGCAGGGGCGACCTGGGCCATCCGGACGATGTGGGCACCTCGGGGACCAGCCACGTGGACGGCCTGGGCCCGAAAGCAGTGGACACAGAGGCAGAGCAGCGTGGGAAGGCGTCCGTGCCTGCTCCCTTTGTCCCTTTCTCTGGCGGCGGTCAGCGACTGGGGGGCCCTTCTGGGTCCACAAGGTCTCTACCGGCGCCTTCGGCCAAACCACCCAAGTCCCTCTCCAGCCCCGGAGGCCCCTCCAAGCCGAAGAAGTCCAAGCCTGGCCAGGAGCCCCAGCAGGAGCCAGAGCTGGTAAGGGGGTGCCCGCCCTGGCCCCTGGGGGCTAGCTGTGTCTTTCTGGCAGCCGTGGTGGCCCAAGTGATGGCGGCCGGTCAGCTTCTGGATGCAGCAGGGTTGCCGGGCTCCCTTTCATCTTCTCGGGGAAGTGATTTCTTTTGTTTTGTTTTAAACTATCTTGCACCATTTTAGATGCATAGTTCGATGGGTTTGGAAAACCAAGTACGTGGGCATGGCCACCCCACAACGTAGACAGGCAGCATCTCTGCATCCTGGAATGTTCCTACGTGTCACTCCTTATCCATGTGTGTGTTTTCTTCTTTTTTGAGACGGGGTCTCGCTCTGTTGCCAGCTAGAGTGCAGTGGCATCATCACAGCTCACAGCAACCTCCAGCTCCTGGGCTCAGGCGATCCTCCCGCCTTGGCCTCCCAAGTAGCTGGGACTACAGAGGCCACCACCACGCCTCCTGGCCTCATGGGTTTTTTTTTTAAGCCACTTCTGTCCTCACGTGGTGATTCTGTCACCAGCTGCTTTTTCTACCTGGTCCAGAGGTTTTCCTCAGGACCTTGATGTGGAGAAGATATTAGGTCATTAAATATAAAATGTTTGGTTTTGAATCAAAGCGTAGTTTATTGTATCTCAAACAACAAGCAGTATAGTTAAAGCGTGCACCTAAGCTGTCCACACAGTTCTGCCATCTTAGCGGTAGCTTGTTGACGCCAGCAGCGAAGAAGCCTGGAGAGAGAGTGGTGATGAAATCGCAAAAGGTGTTTTCCACAGCTTGTTGAGAATTGAACATTTTTCCTTGCAAGAAGTGGTCCAAACCCTGGAAGAAATGTTAGTTGGTGCAAGGTCTGGTGAATACAGTAGGTGACAGAGAGTGTCCAAGTCCAGCCTCTGTAGTTTGAGGAGCGTTGTTTGTGTGGCATGTGGTCTAGCATTGTCTTGCAAGAGGATTGGCCTGTTTCTGTTGAGCAATCTCGGCTGCTTAATCACGAGCCTCATCGTTTTGTCCAGTGGGTTGCAGTAGACTTCTGCTGTAATTGACTGACCAGGTTTCATGAAGCTGTAGTGGATCATGCCAGCGCTGGAACACCAAACAGACACCAGTAGCTTTTTTTCATGAATATTTGGTTTTGGACTGTGTTTTGGCACTTCATCTTCATCCAACCATTGTGCCGAACTCTTGTGATTGTCAAAAAGAATCCATTTTTCATCACACATAACAATACAGTGTAGAAATGGTTTGTATTTATGTCGTGACAGCAGAGAAAGGCAAGCTTCGAGAGGATTTCTCTTCTGAAGCTCGTTGAATTCATGCGGAGCCCATCTATCCAGCTCCTCTGTCTTGCCCACTTGTTTCAAATGGTCCAATGTTGGGATAATAATGTCAGACCTTGCTGCTAATTCACACATTGGTTGAGATGGATTCACTTCCACTACAGCTTTCAGCTCATCATTATCCACCTTGGTCTTGGGTCGCCCACGTGGTTCATTTTCAAGATTAAAATCACCAGGACAGAATTTCTCAAACCATTGATGTACTGTGTGCTCATTAGCTGCATCCTTCCAAACTCTTGGTTGATATTTCAAGCTGTCTGTGCTGCATTGGTTCCACGATGGAACTCATATTCGAAAATAACACGAAATTTTGATTTATACGTGGTTCCACAAAAATTGCTCTAAAAAAATTTAAAAGATAATTACAAGCCAAAATGTGCATTTGAAAGACTGAGGATGCACCTTCACAGTAAACAGAAAACAAGGCGTGGCAAGTGAAACGTCAGTTATCAACTGTCTAACTCAGTGCTGGAGGAAGTTGGACATTTGGGCATTGATTGTTTCATGCCAAACATTTAATCCCAAGCTAAGCATCCCTACAGCTTGTTGTCTTTGTCCTGTTGCTAGCTAGCTGTGTGCGGCACGAAAAATAATTTTAATAGTGCCCTAAACAGGCTCGGCTCGGTGGCTCACGCCTGTAACCCCAGTACTTTGGGAGGCCGAGGTGGGAGGATTGCTGGAGGCCAGGAGTTCAAGGCTGCAGTGAGCTATGATCGTAGAAGGTGGCAGGTTTGCTTACTGGTCGGGAGAATCATTGCGGGTGTGCACTCATGCGGGACGGAGCGGCAGGCATTGCGTCTTCCACTCCCCTGGTGTCAGGGACATCAGTGGAGCGATGATGTCATGGTCCTCGGTGCCCTCTGTGGGGCCAGCCTGGGTTGTTCTGTACAGCCGCATCGCCAGCCGTGTCCTCCACCTCCTTCTCCTTCCCTGGGCCAGAGCGCGCAGCTCCCACTTGACCCCATCACACTCAGGGTGCACAAGAGGGTCTCTGGTAAAGAGGACGCCGCTGCTGCAGAGCATCCCAGGTGGCACAGAGCCGCTGGAAGATTCCTAAGGGAAGTGACGTGGGAGGGTTTGAGTGAGGCTAGACCGGGGCCGGGCCCGTTGGGGTGCGAAGTGAGATGCCGAAGCCTGGAGAGTGCAGGGGCTCCCGGCTGCTGGGGTCGACGCCGGGGGAGTCAGGACGTGCCAAGGACACGGTGACACCCACAGGCAGCTGGAGGGTGGCTCGTCACTGTAAGGAAGTGGCCTTGCACCGCACCAGTCTGCAGAGGAGCCGCGCTCCCTGGCACCTCGGCCTGTTGCCCGTTGTCTGGTTTCTGATTTTGCCCGTGTGACGGGTTTGCATGTTCTCGTACTTTGTCTGGTGGCTAATGAGCTCGAGCCCCTCTCCGCGGGCCTGTTCGCCATTTGAGCTCCACTTTGCCACGGCCACTTTACTGTCGGTCGCTTTGCAAGAGTTTCACGTGCGTTCTGGGTGCTACGGCTGTGGCAGGAGGGTCAGTGCCCTTCCTCAGACAGAAATCCTGAAATCTGCCGGTCTGATCCATCACGCTTCCGTTCTTCTGGTTTGTGCTTTTGGCATCTTGGATCCTTCCTCACCCCCAGGTCAAGGCAGTGTCTTCCGGCATTTTCTTCACTTTATGGATTTGTCTTTCACACCATGGGCTTTGGCCCTTGGCTCGGGTGGGGAGCCTTTGTCCGTGGCCTGAAGCAGGGACCCTGCCGACCTCTCTCCAGGCAGCACTTCTCCGCCTGTGGTTTCCGTGGGAAGGCCCGTGGGAGCGGGTCTCCCCGCACGGCCCTGCTTCCCAGAAATGACGTGTCTATCCACAGACTTATTCTCTCAAATAACCTGAGGGTGTTTGCCAAGCTCCTCAGAAATTACTGCTGGGAGTTTCACGGAATTAACCTTGAATCGACAGAGGACTTTGGAGAGAATTAGTCTTTACCTTGTTGTGTCGTTTCCTCCACAGACCTAACGCGTCATTCTACTTACTCAGTCTTTTATGTCCTTTAATAGAAAATTTTATTACCGTCCCCCCGGAATGTCCTTGTGTGGACTGTTGGACGATTTCCTGGGCACCGACGGTCAGTGTCTGTGACGCTGTGAGCAGCACCCCGGTTCTTACTCCAGGTTGACCGACGACTTCTTTTAGCTCCAGGTGTCTGCTGTGGTTTCTGTCGGGGTCTCTGCGTTTTGCCTTCTTCCCCCATATCTGTCCTTCTCCCGTCTTCTCTCGTGCTGTGTTGCAGCGATGGGGTCTCCGGTGTTGGCTGACTGGCCGCAGTCTTAGTGGGTGTCCTCGTCTTGCTCTCAGAGGAGTAATCCGTAGGTTCTCTGCGCTGTAAAAAAGCCTTTCTCAAGCTAAGGAAGTTACTGTTCCTAATTTTCTCAGACTTAAAAATTGACCTTTGTAAATAGCATTTTCTGCAGCAACTGAGATAACGGTGTGCTTTACTTCACTTTGGACTTGTGCGTCTGCCTTTGTGAGTGAGACAGACCATGCATCTTTCCTACTCTGTCCTCATCCGTCTCGGAGTCGAGAGCGTGCTCGAGTTGTGAATGAGTTTGGCAGGTTCCTCCTTCCATGCGCTAGAAGAGACGGTGCGTTCTTAGGAGGTGTCCAGACCGCCCAGCCCCGGCTCCTGGGGAGGCCCCTGCAGGTGTCCAGTGCTGACCTCTGCAGACACCACCTGGGCTCACAGCTGACCCTCTGCTGGGCCCTGTCATTGCCGTGGACTTTGCCCCTCCTCTGGGGGGACTGCTGGTCAGTGGGGCTCCCTGGCCCCCGAGGTGACTGCCCCGCCGTTCCCCTTTCTGCCTGCCAGAGCTCTGCAGAACTAGGTGGTCGCGGCACCTGTGGGTTTTGTGCTGAAAGAGGCAGATTGGGGGGTCCTTGGGCAGCCCTCAGTGGAGATGGGACGAGGGTGTTTCTAGGCCCAGGTGTCCCCCAAGGGCAGGCCACCAGCCACCAGCTGAGGCCCAGGGCTGGGTGGACGTGAGCCCTCACAGACCTGGGCGGGTCTGGGAAGCCATGTGGGGTCCTGGTCGATGTCCTCCTTTGTGTTTGCTGATGACACTAAGAATGTTCGATGGTGTCTGGCTTGTTTATTCACTTTACTGTTTATTACTTAATTTTTGGACCAGAGTCTCATTCTGTCACCCAGGCGGCATCTCCATGGCGAGATCACAGCTCACTGCAGCCTCGGCCCCCCAGTAGCTGGGATTGCAGGTGCCGCCACCGCACCTGGCTGGTTTTTATTTTGGGAGTAAGAGTGACCTTTCCCATTTGGTCATTTTCACACCTATGGAACTCAGTTTCACAACCAGCTAATTCTCTCTACGACAGGCATTTTCATTTTTGACTGTTTCCTGCCTTTGTAAAAAGATCTTGTTTTTTCCCGCTTGCACTGTGGTTTTCGTGTCTGGTGCTGGGGCAGTCAGCAGTCGCCGTCAGGTGAGTGGAGGCCTCGGCAAGGGCCGCACCCCCTCCCCGCGCCATCCCGGTCAAGGGCTGACCCTTGATGTTGGGGTCTCAGCCCCTACCTGGGAGCGGGTCTTCCCTTGGTGGCGAAGGAAGCTGTGCTGAGGAGCCTCGCTTCGGTCACCTCCGGAGAGAGGAGCGTCAGAGACCCCGACAGGCCCCTCATCCGGCAGGGCTGCCAGGACTGTGGGGCGGCCTGCGGGGTTGAGGGCTGGACATTTGGTGTCAAGCAAACCGCCAGGCATGTAGACCCAGTCAGGGGACGCCTGCAGCAAGCACACAGGTAGGGATGGTCCCAGTCCTGTTGCCGTGTGTGCGGGGCCAGGTGCCTCTGCCTAGAGTCAGAGGCTGAGACAGACCCGCGGGTTTGGGGCAAGCTGGTACCTGGGCCCACTCTTGCTGGGGACCCCTCGGTGTGAGGGACGAGGGTGGCTGTCTCCTCCTCCCTGCGTGACCTGGCAGGCCCTGACTGTGTGTCTGGAGCAGCGAGGGCTGCATGGTGAGCTATGCCGGGGCTGATCCCCGCCGGCGGGTGAGGGGGGCTGTGCCTCACTGCGCCCCACCCAGCCTTTGATCTGGGCGGCAGCTGATGGATCATGGAGCTCCGTGGGCCGTGCCTCCCGCCGGCCATCCCTTTGCAGTCCTGGGGGGAGGGGTAAGGGAACAAAACAACTTTTTTGGGGAACTTCAAAGTACTCTTTAGTAATCAAAATGAGTTTCCAAGTTTCCCATTAATGTTTTGCCTGTGTGTGGTTTTTGGATTTAAATAAAGAGTCAGAAGAAAGAGACAGGATAAAATATAGGCAGGTCCTCAGCGGAGGCCCGGGATGGTTCACAGACCCGGGCGGTTCCTGCCTTTGATGTCAGACGTTAATTATTAGAAGGTAGTTTTACTGGCGATCAGAACCCGGCGCTGGGAGAGTCTGGGGCTGCCCGGCGCCCCCTGGCCCTGTCCTTTGAAGTCCCAACACGGCCCGGGAGGCCAATCCCAGTAGACGACCCCCCACGCCCGAGGCCCCCCGGCCCCTGGCAGCTGGCACGAGGGCTGCCCCTGATCAAAGCCCCCAGGTCCACCTCGCGGTCCAGCGGCTGCCTCCTGCCGGCCCCTCCCCGCTTGGGGTGACTTCGCTCCTGGAGAGACCAGAGTTTCCTCGGCACCCACACCCCAGCCTCACCCCCTGCTCCCCGGGACTGGCAGCCTGTTCAGGACCTGTGGGGCTGGGAGGAGCCTGTCCGAGGGCCTGTGGGGCCAAGGCGAGCGTGGGGCTGGGCGTGAGTTGGGTGTTGCGCCCAGCTTGGTGCTGCTGTCCCCACTGAGGACCCACACACCCAGCAGGCCGCTGTGCTGTCCTGGGCAGCAGGCCTGTTCAGAGGGGCTGGAGTCCAACACCATGCAATCGGGAGCCCTTGGCAGCCCTGCCCTCTCCTCCCTGGGCTGGGGGTTCTTGGCCGTGTCGCCCCCACGTGCTGGCCAAGTGGCTGGGTTGGGCATGGTCCTCGGCTGTACCTGGTGGGTGCTCGTGGGCACCCTGGGCCCACCCCCAGCTGGGCCCAGCCATCCTGGTAGGTGCAGGCTGGAGTGTCCACTGCGGCAGGCTGGCAGGCGGAGCACCGGCAGGTGCTTGTGTCTCAGCGTGAACAGGGGGGTGACCTGCCGAAAGAGCTGTGGTGGAGGATGGACCTGCAGGGCACCGCTGCAGAGCAAGGACCCTGATCGCCCCACAGGGCCGGCCCCCATCCCACGTGGGTCCCGGGGGCGCTGTCTGTGTGGATGACTCCAGGGACTCTGGCCTGGAGGCCACTAACCTCAGGTGTGTACCTCTCCTGGGCTCCCCGCGAGTGGTGTCAGGACTCAGCCAGGCCCTGTGGATGAGGAGGCCCAGGCTGCACTCTGTGTGGATGTGCTTCATTGCTTTCGAGGGGTGTCAACATGCTTCGTCCACAGGGACACCCCAGCCACCGCACATGTGGCTACTGCAGCCCAGTGTCTGGCAGCTCTGTTCTTGACTTTTGGAAAAAACTTAGCTCGTTTCTTTGTGATGTAAGTAATTTGTATTCGTGGTAGAGAAGTTGAACAATTCAGAGAAGCCAAAAGAAAACCAAAAACCCTGCGTTCTCAGCGCCGACTGGACCCCTGTTCACATTTCCATGTGAAGCCTCCCGACCTTTTCTCGGCAGCTCTGTGAACGCTGACCATGCACGTGGTGTGGTCCAGCCTCCTAAACGCCTTTCTGCATCAGTAAGTTCCCTCCTCAGTGTTCCCGGCCCACCGGTGTCCCTGTGAAGTGCTCACGCGGTCGCGCTACTGTCCGCCGGGCTGAGTTTCTCACAGTTACTGGTAACTTACGGCAGGCACGTGCGGGGTGGCTATGCAGGCCGGGAGGGGCAGGAGTGGCCCTGGGTGGTGTCGCTCTGTTTCTCTAAGTCCTGGGGTGGATAGTGCTCCTTGGGGACACGTGGTGTCAGGAGCTGCCGTGCCAGGGTGCCCTCTGCCCGTCACCTGTGCCTGTGCCTGAGGACCGAGGGAGTGTGTGTCTACGCCGTCGGGATGGGGCTCCGAGTTGACCGTTTTGAGTCCGGCCTGCAGAGGCACAATGGCCGCACGGGGGGTGCTCAGGCCCTGGCTGAGCTGCTGGCAGATCCCAGGGTGTCCGAGGCCAGTGCGGCCTGGGCTGGGGCTGGGGCTTGGGGAGCTCTGCATCTCGCAGTGGAAGGTGCGGACGTGAGGCCTCTTCAGCTCGGCGTCCCTGCTCGGGCTCCTCCCTGGCGGTGCGGCCACTCGCTGGCGGGCAGGCCATTGGTGTTGGGTGCTGTGCCCAGGCCCAGGTGAGGTGCTGTCTCCTCGGCGTGAAATTCAAGGCCTGAGGCCTTGGTGCTGGCAGGAGGGTGAAGGGACATGCCCTGAGGTGACCTTTGAGCAGTGGGCGCCCAGGGCTCCAGGTGTGGGATCTGCAGTCCTGCTGTCCCGCAGGTCGGAGCTACCCCTCTGCAGACCCCCAGTGCCAGGGCGGCCGCCTCCTGCTGTGGCCCGGCCTCTCCCTGTGCCGCCAGCGCTTTTGATGGTGTCCACGTGCTCCGGCGCCTCCCTCTGGAGGGCGGCCGAGGCTCTGTGAGTAACTCGGAGGTTTGGCCTGTGTCCCTGCGCAGTGATTCACTGGGGCCGAGAGCCTCAAGGGACGCGCTTGACATTCCCTCTCACCAAAACCATTGTCGGAGGATGGCGGGCGGAGAGGGAGCAAGGGCGGGAGGAAGCAAAACCCTCACAGAGAAGCTGGAAAGTCTGAGGTTGAGGTCACCTCTGAATAGTTTTCACATTTTTTCTCCATGTGTTATCCCTGTCCTGGAAAATTATTGTCAAGAAAAGGAAACCTCCGCGGGCAGAGAGGCCACTTCTGACACGGCGAGCCTTCCATGTGGCCGCCCCCGCCCTGGCCCCTGCAGGCACGGTCGCGCTTCTGCACCACCCTCGAGGACCTGGGTCCCTCCCGGTGCCTCGCGCGGCCTGTTTCTGAGCTGGCTGGAGTCGAGCGTCCTCGAGTTCGCAGACTGCTGAGGCCACCGCCCTCCACCCTGCCTGGTGCCTCCTGGTGTCCTCCATCTGCCCCCTCCTGTCCTGCTTTCTGCACGTCCTCTTGGGCCCTGCAGCCCTCCATGGCGGCCGTGACCTGGGGCCTTTGCCAGGGTCCTGCATTTGAGGGAAATAAGTCAGGGCTGGAGCGAGAGGCCCTTCTCCAAGGCTGGGTCTTCACAGTCCCAGGGCAATGGTGCTCCAGCTACCCTCGGAGCTTGAGGTGCTGGCAATCCCTCCCCTCATGGTGCCTCAGTTTCCTCATCTGCCACGGACAGTCTGAACACACCCCCACCCTGTGGACTCATTTTGAGGATCCGGGAGCTCCACAGGCGCCGCCACCAGAGCATCCCCCTGTGCTGGGCCCGAGAGCCGCGCCCCCGGCTCTTGGCAGAGGAAGGAGGCAGGGCAGGAGCACAGGGGCCGGGAGCTGTCTCCGGAGGATCCGGGACGTCGAGTCCGCGAGGGGGACGAGGCCGGGCCTGGTGACTTCCAGTTCTTGGTGGAGGCGCTGCCCACCAAGGGGTTCCGGGGCAGCCTCCAGAGCAGCTTCAGGGGTCGGGCTGTGGGGGCCCGTCAGCAGCCTGGGAGGCTCCTGTGCCCAGGTGTACCCACGTGATCCCACGATGTTCCTCACCAGGGGGCTTGGTTAGCTCTGGGAGACGTTCCAGGGCCTGGGCTGCATCCGGCCCTCGCTGGCCAGTCAGACACACCCACAAGCGATGGAGCCCTGGCCTCTGTGAGAGAAGGCGGGTCTTGAGATTGGGAGGTTTCCAGAAGTGGCAGGAGTCCCAGGGGTAGTGAGCGCTCTGGGCTGCCACCAGCCCTTCTGGGGCAGACCTCGCTGGCGGCAGCCACTGAGGCCAAGTGGTAGGGCAGGGCCTGCGTGGGTTGCCAGGTGATGTAAAACACTTCTTGGGCGCGTGAGGCCCTGATTTAGGCTCAGGGAGCTGGGCTGGGGCAGTTCTCTCTTGCTGTGCCCGTGTGCCCAGTGGATGGGCAGGTCTTGTGAGTGCAGGTGAGGCTCCACCTGAGATGCAAAGCCCCACCTGGGCTTCTAGAAGGCTCTGTCCTGCATCTTGGCCACCAAGTCAGGCAGGTTGGGTCAGCCCCAGCACTCGGCGTGAGCTCAGGGGCTTCCTGGGGCTTGAGGAAGCCCAGGGCATATCTGCTGTGCAGCTGAGGAGCCCGCCAAGTTCTGCCCAGGTGGGCATGCCCGCCTTAGCTGTGGGCCCTGTGCCCCAGGACTGGCCCGGCTCAGGGCTGTGTCCAGTCGGGAGTGTTGAAGGGACAACAGGGCCACACCCAGCAGTCTTCCTCCCCGGACCTCGGCACAGGAGCAGGTGAGCCAGACGGTGCTGGGACGTCCTGTGACACCGGCCCCGCCAGGAGCAGGAAGGCAGCCGAGGCCCCAGGGAGACAAGCTCTGTAGAGGAGAGCTGTCCAGCGACTTGGGGACAACAAGGACGTTTCCAGTGTCGGTGAGATGCTGCATCCCGTGGACAGGACGAGGCCTGTGCTAAGCAAGTGCCACTGCACCCTCGGGAGAGGCTGGCGCCCGTGCGAGGTGCACGTGCGGGGCGTGTTTGCACCACAGTGGGGGCAGGGCAGACCCGGCCAGGCGTTCACGCCTCTGTGCGGGGTGTCCGCTGCTGTGTCTGCCAGCCTTTCTGTGCGGTGACGTCTTTCAAAGTAAGGAACCGGGGGCAGACGAAGCAGCAGGAGAGTGCCGCGTCTCTCCCCACCGCCTGCCTTTGCTCCTGCGCCGGAGGCCTCGGCCATCCTGCCGAGCTCACGTCACTTCTGCAGAACCAGCCCCTTTCTGTTCTCCCAGCACCCGGGAGGAGGCGCGTCCCTGGGCGTGGGACGTCCTGGAAGGCCCCGGGGCCTCCCCGGCACAGGCTGGGTCTGGCTGCCCCGTGGTCCGTGCTCCCCCCTCATGGCGTCTCATCCCTCTGCCTCCGTCCCGCGTAAGTCCACAGAGGACGGGAGCCGTGTGGGAACCATCGCTGCGACACAGCAGCAGCGAGGGTGACGGCCGGGCAGAGCGTCCCATGAACAGGGCTGGCGTGGCCTCCAGCCCCACTTCTCTGTGACGGAGACGGTCCCCGGGAGGCTCCGCGACGAGCAGGCTGGGGTGACGTTTCCCCACGCTGCCCTCTGTCACTTGGCAGCAGAGTGACATTTCCTACCAGCCCAGCCACAGTCGTGTGCTCTCGGAGACTCGGGTCAGCTGGCCCCGGCTCGGCGAGGCTGCTGTCCCCGGGCTCCTGCCACTCGAGCCCCTGCGGGGACCCTGGGCTCTTGGGCCGAGTGTGACAGCAGAGGTGTCCTGACTAGAACGGAGACATTGGAGGAGGGTGGGAATCGGGGGTGGAGCAGAACAGTGAGGTGTGTTGCCAGTTTTATTTTCCAACTGAAACTCAGCAGCCCTTGGGCGGCATGAGGCTGACGCCTGCTGTCCCTGCGCCCCTGTCCTGGAAGGGGCCTGGGTGTGGACGTAGGTCCAGGGCTCACCAGCACTGCCCAGGGTGTGGACGTGCCAACGACCCGCCGTCCTCCGGGTGAGCCTCAGGCTGTGCCCGGGAAGGGCCCGGGAGAGCCCAGAGTGGCCTTGTCTCCTTGGGGTTTCTCTGGTCTCTGTCCTCTGCCCAGGGGTCGTGTTGGGGGACAGGGGACCCCTGTCTAGGTGGCCAGACTCAGTGCCATGTGGGCACCTGCCCTTCGCCTGCTGCAGAGACGCAGCGCAGATTTTCGGGCAACTGCAGGGTCTGGAACAGGCCACAGAGAGACCTCCTTGACTCAGGGCTTTGTGCCCAAGCACCATGGCCGCGTCTACGTCAGTGTCCCAACCTGCTGCCGCATGGCCTGGGCACTGGTGGACGCGGCGGCTCCTGGCTCAGGGTGCGTCTGTGTCCTGCCCTCCCCTCCTCTGGGAGCCCAGGCACGCTCGCGGCCTCTGGAATGCAGGCGCTGGGCTGTGGGGGGCAGCCTGGCGCCTGGCGTCCTGTTATAAAAAGCTCTGGCGCAGACAGCTCTCGGCCACTGCAGGATGGTTGTGGCTTTGAAGGGGCAACCCCTGGGGGCCTTGGCCAGCCACCTGTGGGCCTCACTGCCCGGGCCTCAGCCACCCTTCCTGGCCATGGTGTCATGATGCTGACCGAGGTCAGAGAGGCACCCTGGCTAGAGCCATGTGCTCAGTGGACGTTCAGGGTGTCAGGTGTGGCTGGGGGCAGCCCTGGAGACACCAGGGAGAGGCGTGTGTCTGGCAGGTGTGGCCTAGCCATGCCCCAGCACAGGTGTGTGACGTGCTGGCCCCCAAATGCCGTGCTGGCCCCCAAATGCCGTGCAGGGCCGATCCCCAGGGCAGGGCCAGTGGCCTGGCCGGCTGCCTGGGAGGCTGCAGAAGGAACAGGACAGAGCAGCTTGTTCCCACGGCCTGGAGCTGTCCCCAGGTGTCAGGAGCAGAAGGTGGGATCCCGGTGGAGGTGGGGCTGGTGGGGAGGTGGGGGAGGGAGCAGGGTTGGCGCCCACGGAGGCTGCCTCCCCCCACGGCTCTGGGTGGTTTTGTGTGAGGAAGGACGGGGCCCAGTGTGGACCCCGTTGGCCCAGCTGGGCGCCTCGGTCAGGCCTTGCTCCGTGGTGGCCTCAGCACCGAGTCCCACCCGCGCACCGCGAGCAGAGCAGGCCCTGCCTTGTAATCTTCGTGGCCGTTGATGGCGATTAGGAGTGACACCGTCTCTCTGTGTCCCGGGGGGCGGAGGGGGAGGAGGGGAGGTGGCTTTCTCCCCCGGAGGCAGGAGGCCTGGAGTCGGCCGGGCTGCGGGGCTGCGGTCCAGAGGGCAGCGGGGGCGGCCAGGATGGGGTTTTTGCTGACACTCTAATTTGGTGGCTGTCACCCCCACACCCCAAATTGCCCCCGACGTGGCCTGAGCCTGACTTCAGGGGCCACATGCCCTGCTGGCAAGCAGGGTCTCAGCATCATATTGCCACGAGCAGGGGAGGGGTCCCAGCCCGCTCTCCCCAGCCACCCTTGAGACCTGGCCCTGGCCGAGTGAGGGGGAGACCATGAGCTTGGCTCCTGCGTCTGTGGGACCCTCCAGCTGGGGGACCCCCCCCCCCGCAGAGCCAAGAGCCTGCCCATGCAGCTTGCCGCCAGCTGTGCCCTCTGCCCCCAGCCCGAGGACCAGGAGCCTGTGGACCGGGAGCCTGTGGTGTGCCACCCTGACCTGGAGGAGCTGCTCCAGGCCTGGCCGGCAGAGCTGCCCGACGAGTTCTTTGAGGTGACAGTGGACGATGTGAGGAGACGCTTGGCCCAGCTCAAGAGTGAGCGGTGGGTGCCCCGCCCCGGCCCCTCTGGCGGTTTGCCCTGTGTCGGGGCTGCCACAGCCACCGGCTTTTGTCTGGGTCGGCAGGCCCTCAGCAGCGCCGCGGGTGTGTGGCCCAGGTGGGGGGCTTCCCGTCCTGCCATGCCCTGTGGGGAGAGCGGCCTGTGGGGCCTCCGTGCAGGGAGACCTGTCCTTCAACCCTCCCCACCACAGGAAGCGCCTGGAAGAAGCCCCCTTGGTGACCAAGGCCTTCCGGGAGGCCCAGACGAAGGAGAAGCTGGAGCGCTACCCAAAGGTGTGCAGGGGGCTGTGCGGCGTTGCCAAGGCTCCCACCTGGGGACACGGCGTGGCACACGCAGCCCACTGTGATGGGTGGTGGAGTCGTGTGCTTCCCCAGCAGCTGCATGAGGTCGCTCATTAGCCAGCTGATGCGATTCAGGTTTTACGATGAAAACTTTACACAGCAAATCTGAAAACCAGTGTGAGTGTGGTTCTAGAAGGCGGGCCGTGGCGTGCACACGCGGGCGCTCTACTGTCCTCCCTGGCACAGGGAGTTGAGGCCGCAGCTCTGGCAGGGCCAGGGTGCGGCCAGCACGTCTGCCTGCCCCAGTCCTGGTGCCCATCAGCCCAGCCATCACTGCTGACCACCCCCCACTTGCCCCACCTAGGTGGCTCTGAGGGTCCTGTTCCCTGACCGCTACATCCTGCAGGGCTTCTTCCGCCCCAGCGAGACAGGTGAGCAGCGCGGCTGGGCCACCCAATTCTCCCTTTGGGCTTGGGGCTGTGGCCATCTGGCGCTCAGGCTCCGGGGAGACCAGGCCGCTGTGGGCTGCTGTTGTCTGCATGGGACACACGGGGGTCTGGGCTTGCTGAGTGCCAGGTGGGGCTGCGCTTGCCCGGGTGCTCAGTCCCAGCTCCCGGGAGCTGTGGTCCTTGGTGCTTTTGTCCCCTGCTCACTGGGCGTGTGGGGGCAGAGAGGTGCCCAGAGGAAGGGGCCAGGGCTCCCCCACACCCAGCAGCTGCGGCGCACGTGGGGGAAGCAGCAGTGCTGCTGCCACGTTCAGAGTGGGCTCCTTGGTGGGGAGTGGCAGGCGGCTCCGAGGTCTCTGGGGGGCCTTCCACAGGGCCCCTCAGGCTGGGGCAGTGGGTGGGGCAAGAGTCCTGGTGGAGACGCCCCCAGCCTGGCCTGGCTCGTGGCTGGGTGGGCAGCCCTCTCCTGCGGCACAGCGGGGGCCCCGTGGTGGCCTGCGTGGTGGTGCCATGACAGGAGCATGGTTGAGATCCCACCTGCAGCTTGGCTTGGGCCCCAGAGTGTGGGAGCAGCGTCCGAGGTGTCTGGGCCACAGGTCTGTGTAGTCTCTCCTGCAAAACGCTGCTTTTCTTCCTCCGTAGTGGGGGATTTGCGAGACTTTGTGAGAAGCCACCTGGGGAACCCCGAGCTGCCGTTTCATCTGTGTGAGTTCTGTCTTCCAAGCCCCTGTAGCTGGTTGGGGTGGTGTGGAGATTGCCCCGGGGGCTCCAGCCTCGACCCACCCTCCAACCCGGATGGGGCTCGAGGCAGCTTCTTGGGAGACTGCGGAGTGTGTGTCTGGCTCACTGGACCACCCGAGGCCACAGCACCCTTGTCGGGACTTGCAGGGGCTGGAGCAGAAGCCACTTCTCCCCCAGGGCCCCCGCCAGGTCTCTTGGCACATCTGGGTGGCGAGGGGCAGGTGCCAACCCCGTGGGTAGTCCGGCTGCGCAGGAACCGTGCAGGGGGGCATCCCCTGCAGGTGGGTCTGCCTGGCCACCCCCGACCCCCCTGCCAGGGTTTGTGAGGCTGGAGTTGAGGTGGGCAGAGGCTGTGGTCGTTCGTGGCCTGTCTCCCCTGGGGGGTCAGTGGGGGCAGTGCGTGCTTCCTGACACAGAGATGCTTCTCTCCGCAGTCATTGCCCCTCCAAAGACCGTGCTGGACGACCACGCGCTGACCCTCTTTCAGGTACCGGGAGGGCGAGGCCTGCGGTCGGGAAGGAGCGCCCTGGCAGCGGCTCCTGGCGGATAATACAGCCTTTTAGAGCCGGTGGATTCAGAGGGAGCAGAGCGCCTCTGAAGTTGTTCCTGACAGGGCTTTCCAGCCTCCTCCGCTTCCTGCCTGGCCTTGGGGTGGGGACGGGCCTGGCTGGCCCGCTGTCCGGGCTGGGGCCGCCTGGAGGTCTTGGCCCCTGGGCTGCTGGGCTGAGGGTAGCACCGGCCCCTTCTCGGGGCCTGGGCGAGGCGGGGGGGCCCTGAGCTGGAGGCAGCCGCCTGGTTCACTGCCCTTCCTCTGGGCCCGGCTGGCCTCCACAGGGGACGCCATGGGCGCGCTCCCCGCTGCCCTGCCTGTCCCCGCCACGGCCCCTGGTGCCCTGAGCATTCCTGAGGGTGGGGGAAGTGGCAGGCGCTGGGTCCCGGCCTTTGGGCTGCCTTCCAGGCCCGGGAGGAATGAATGTCCAGTCCCCTCACCCCTGGGGGCGCAGTGTGGGCCTCCCCAGCCCCTCTGGCTGCTTAATGGTTTCCTCTTCAAAGTCTCTCAGATGCTTTAATTAACAACAGAGGTGGCCCCTTTTCAAGTGGCTGGCAGGCTTCTCCCGCGGTCTGGGTGAGGGTGACGGGTGAGATGGGGCTGGGAGTCCGCAGGCGTGGGAGGCTGGCCAGGGCCGCGGGGGTGCCCTGCAGTGCGGGGCCTGGGTAGGGGGAGGCCCAGTGCCCTCAGCCCTGAGCCTGCCCTGCTGGCCCTAGAGGCGCTGGGCGTCTCTCCTCCCTCTCTGTCCCGTCCTCCCTCCCTGGCCAGCCAGTCGATAAACATTGAATTTGGAAGATGCTTTGGGATGGAGGAGCACCCGTGCCCAGGCCCCCAGCCCACCCTCTCAATTAGGAGGCCCCTGTGGAGCGCTGGGGGCCGCCTTCGGCCCACGCCCCTGATTCCTGGTGACATTCTGCCCACCGGTTGCCCTCTCCTGTCATCCGTCAGCTGGGCCGAGCCACAGGGCCTTGCAGGGTGGCGTCCCTGGTGACGTCCCTGCCCGCCCATGATCAGAGAGCTGGCAGGGCCTAGGGAAGGAAACCTGCCTCTCTTGGCGGGTGAGCTGGCGGCGGTGCAGAAGCGCCAGCTTTCCTGTCTCTGGCAGGGCTGTGTCCGGGGCCAGCGCCTGCTTCCAAGGGGGACAGCGCGGTGGGTGGGTGTGAGGGTAGCACCCGTGGCCCCTTGCAGCCCTGGCCCAGAGTGCTCAGGTTTTCTGGGAGGCCGGGGGGAGGTCAGGAGTGAGGACGGGTTGGGAAAAAGGGGAGCAGCTGCTGGAGCAAGCCCTCCCACTTCCTGGGCCTGAACCCCCTCGGGGCTGGTGCCACCCGGCCTTGCATCCTCAGTGCTCTCCAGGGATGTCCTCAGCGTGAGCTTTGTCTGTTAGCTCCGCGTGGGGACCCAGGCCTGGTAGGGGGGACAGAGGCCACTGGTGCCAGCTCCTTGCTCTCGTCGCCTGCAGTGGCCGTGGCCTCTCCATCCCCGACCCTTGTGCACGGCCCCTGACGATCCGAGGAGGTCTTGCCGGTCCTGGCTCTGCATGTGTCCTGGGGCCGGCGGGTCAGCTCCGTCCACCTCTGCTGTGCGGCCCCCACCTCTCCGGCCGCTGCCATGTCGCCGTGGCCTGGGGCATGGCGTGAAGTGCTTGGCCAGGTCTCTTCCACCCTCCTCTGTGCTGGTCTGTGCTGGGGGGGGCGGGGTTGTTGCTCAGTCCCGGGTGTGTGACGGAGCGGCCTGTGGCCAGTGGGGTGAGCAGGACACCCCTTCTTCCTGGTGTTCATGAGGTCTCCTGTCTGGCCACTTGTTCCTCATTCTGTTGGGACTCCAGAGACACAAGCCGGTGGCAGCGGCTTCTGGCAGATGTCCAGGGGAGGCAGGGAGGCCTGGTTCAGATAGCGCTGGCCCAAGTAGCCTGGAGCACTTCCGCGTGGTAGGAAGGGTCCTTCCCCGAGGCCTCTGCCCTGCAGCCCGTAGATGGGCCCTGCTGGGTTCAAGTCCCCAAGTCCAGAGCAGAGCAAGGGGTGGGGGTGGGGTTGGCTTGGGGCTGGCTGGCAGGTGGCAGGCAGGAGGCTGCCCGAGCCCTTCCTACAGGCCCAGCCCTAGTGGTTGGTGAGACCTGGCTCCAGGGCAGGGCAGAGTGTTAGCTCCCTCCAGGTCCGATCCACACCTGGACTATGCTGGGCGGGGGCGGCTCCGGGACAGAGGAAGCTCTGAGACATCGGCCATGTGGCCCTGGGGTGAAGGGCCCTCTGGTGGGAGGCAAGGGGGTGGGGCAGTTCCCGTGGGCCTGGGGGGGTGGATGCCCCCCTCCCTAGGGACCCGCTGGGCAGGATGAGATTCTCAGCTTTTCTGCATAAGGAGCCATCCCCAGGCTTTCTTTCCGGGGTGTGTCCGGCCCGCAGTCTGGGCTCCCCGACTCTGCTGATGGAGGCCAGCAGACAGCACACTGCCCCATCCTCACCATCCCCACGCAGCTGGACCCCAGGGGACCTGAGTCTGCTGGGGTTGTGGAAACAGGACCTCGATCCTGGAGACCAGAGTTCGCGGTCCGGGTGTGGGCAGCTTGGCTCCCGCCGAGGCGTCTCTCCTTGGCTTGTAGATGCCGCCTTCTCCCTGGGTCCTGCCCTGTTGTCCCTCTGCGTGTCTGTCCCGATCGCTTCCCATGGAGACGCTAGTTGTGGTGGGTCAGGGCCCACCCTGGTGTCCCCATTTCACCTCGGTCACCTGTGTAAAGACCCTGTTTCGAGGAGTCATGTCCTGAAGTCTTCGTGTTTCGGCTTCAACATGGATCTTGGGGGACAAGCCCCACCTACAGCCTCCATTCTTGAGGCTCTTGCTGCGGGGACCCCTCCACAGACATAGCTCTCCTGTACTGCCTGGTTCCCCCGAGTGACCGGTCCGGCCGGGCAGGGCTTCCACCGCAGTCCCTGAGCACCGTCTCTGCCCCCGGGGGCTGCAAGCCTCTCCAGTGCGCAGAGCCTCCATCCTGCCCACCAGGCCTGCCTGTGCCTCCAGCCCTCTGGAATGTGGCCAGTACTGCCACACGCTGCTGCAGAAGGCGGGACAGTCCTGCTGTCGCACTCAGCTGGCCTGTGGTAGCCCCCAGCTTGCCCACGGACGGACACCCCATCGTTCTCTGTCCTGGTGTCTCAGTGATGGGCGGAGGCTCCTGTCCTGGCTGCTCCCCCAGGTCCCTTCCTGCTGGAGATGTTATCCCCCGAGGGGAGCCCAGCCCCGGGGGAGGGGGAGCAGGTGGGTGCTGGTGGGCTGGGTGCAGTGTGCAGTTCCCGCAGCGGGAGGGGACGTTGTCACAGGCTTCCTTTTTGAAGCTCTTCCTGGCAACACCAGGGGTGCAAAAGAGACTGGCAGCACTAAGGGGCTGGACACAGGTCCTGGCGGGCTAGGCAGCGGCTGGGGAGGGGCAGGTTCCAGGCCCTCAGGCTGTGCCGGGAGTCAGGGCAGGGCGGCAGGTGCAGGGGGCTGTGCCAGCGCTGGGTGGCAGGTGCTCGGGCCTTGCTGAGCCCTGTCAGCGGGAGCCAGGCAAGAGCAGGCCAGAGACTTCTCAAGGCAGTGCTGGTGGGGACAGGGCCTGCTCGGGGTGGTGGCTGTGGCTCCAGCTTGGCAACTGGGGTGGGCCGGGGAAGGGGTGGAGTGGGGTCAGCTCCGTCCACCCAGGCGCCCCTCCTGGCATCCTGCCTGTCCCCTCTGCACTGCCCAGGAGGGCCCGGCCCGGGGTGTCGTGATGAGCTGCAGTGCTGCTCGAGTGGCTTCTGAGAGGGAGCCCCGGCCGGGGTGTGTGGGTGCAGGCGGGAGCCAGCCACGTCTCTTGCCCAGCAGTGGCCTCCAGGCGGTGCCCACGGCTTCAGGGAAGTGCCGGAGAGAGTCAGGCTGCGTCCCCATGTGAGTCCCGGCCAGGTTCCCTGAGACGGAACTCGCGCTCTTGTACTACAAGGGTGGCTGAGACTGCACAGGGTCTGGCTGAGGAAGGTTCCGGCACTGCCCCCTCCCCCCGTGTCCCTGTCCTGGCTCCCCAGCTTCTGGCACCTCTCAAGGGGCGCTAGGGCAGCCCCTGCACACCCCACAGGCCTCTGATCCCAGGCGTCACAGTTGGGTTTTCAAAGCATTCATGGCCCTTGTTTGTCTTTCGCTGCTGGCTGGATGCAGAGGTCTCTGCGTTCCTAGGCCTGCCAGCCTTTGAAGCTTCCTCTTATTAATCTTTTAACATTCCCCTGAAGCCCACCCCACTCCGGCAAGCCTGCGGCCCTCCGATCCTGGAGCCGGCACGGAAAGAATGCCGGCAGCTGCAGCTCCTCCTCGAAGGCGGCCGGCATCTGCTGCTGCCTTGGGCCAGCGGCCGCTTTCTGGACGTAGCCAGGCCCCACCTGCCTAGCCCCCCACCTCTCTCGGGTGTGGAGGCTGGTGAGTGGGGGGCTCTCAGGGCCTCGGCCTGCAGCCCTGGAACGATACCACGTCCAGCGCCGCTCCTGGGGGGTGTCGGGGTGCAAGTGACCTGTCCTCATCCCACTGATGCCATGAAAGTGGGGCCAGTCCCTGAGCAGAAGCCCTGTACCCCTTTGGGCAGGTGGGGATCAGGGGAGGCCCAGTGAGGACCCCCAGGCTGGGTGTGGGGACCCTGCATGTGGCGCCCACCCTTCCAGGAGGAGCTTGACCAGTAGACAAGCTCTTCCCTGCCCAGCTGAGACCCGAGCGCTGACTCGGAACTGGAGTGTGGGCTTCCCTAGCGGTGACGGGAGGAAGCAGCACCTCTCACCTGGGATGCCCAGGCAGCTTGGTGTCCCCCACGGCACCCTGGTGTCCAGTGGGTCTGTGTGCATCGCCGCAGCCCTTCAACCCCCGTTCTTTGGTCCACATTGGGTGAAGGGATGTGAGGAGGCCCCCTGCCACCCGCCATCCCTGTCCCCAGGCACCACCCATCCAGTCCTCTGTTCACCCACTGACCATGTGGCTGGGTCTGGTGGGTTAGAGTGCCCAGTGGGCATGAGACTGTGTCCTCAGACATTCGGGTGGGACAGGCAGAGGTGACAAAAACGCTAGAATTCACACAGCGCAAGGACTTCCTTCTCCAGCTGGTGCCCAGGGCTGTCCCATGGAGGGTCCCTGTGGTCTGAGGGTGCAGTGGGGGTGGAGCAGGGGAGGCTGGGGGGACTCATGGGGGCTGCACAGATGGGCCGCGCCCCAGGGCTGCCGCCCCGGGAGCAGGGTGTTCTGCCCATGGTGCCCACCGGGCCCCCGACGCCCCTGCCTTCCCTGCAGGCGAACCTCTTCCCTGCTGCCCTCGTGCACTTTGGAGCTGAGGAGCCCACAGGTGAGTGGGGCCTGGGCTCTGCAGAGACCACCCCAGCCCCTCGCTGGACCCTGCCTCCGGCTTGTCCAGTGCCCAGATTAAGCTGGCCTGGAGGCCATTTGTTCTGGGGACACATTCGTGTCTGGGAGGGAGACCTGCAGCTCTCAGTGCCACCTCCCTGGCAGCTGCGGGCTGGGACAGCCACTGGCCTGGCCACACCCCTCCCAGAGCTGGTGGGTGGATGACAGGTGGGTCCCCTTCTCTGAGGCTGGGGGCGGGCTTGGCTTCTGTTTAGGTCTCTACCTGGAGCCCAGGCTGCTGGAACACACCGTGTCCCCGTCTGCCGCTGACGTGCTGGTGGCCAGGTAAGTATGGGTGGGGCTGGGGGCTCCTGAGTGGTGGTGCCCCCATGCTGTACTTTGGCCTCTCACCCCCAGGTGCATGCCCAGGGCCGCTGGGTCCCCACGCCCATTGCCAGCCCCTGACACTGCAGCCCTTGAGTCCAAGCTGACCGCTGAGGAGGGGGCGCTGGGCCCCCCAGAGCCCACCCCAGGCACAACCCAGCCTGCGAGGAGGAGCCTGGGCAAGGTGCCGAAGTGGCTGAAGCTGCCAGGTGCCTGGAGCCGCGGGGCCGGTGGGCAGCTGGGCGGACGGGAGGTGGGAGCCAGGGCCGTGGTCATCATGGTGTTTGCACTGCAGCCAGCAAGAGGTGAAGCTGCCAGCCCAGGAGCCCACTCTGCCAGCCTAAGGACCCCCAACCCCTCACCCCAAGTGGGAATAAAGACTTGCGCTTCTCTCGAGACTCTCCTGTCCTGCTTTCTGCAGAAAGGGCCCCCCACTGCCCCCGCTATCCTCTGCTTGGGCAGGGCTGGCTGGAGCTCCCAGGCCCCATGGACCGTGGCGTGGGCCCGGGTGGCCCTCACTGGGCCTTGTTCTCAGTAGCAAGGGCACACAGGTGGACACCCTGAGCCGCAGTGGTGGCCTCCTTACTTTTGTCTAATATCATAATTACCCACCTAGGAGAGCAAAACCATGGAGAGAAAGCCCTTCCAGGCAAATTGACCTGCAACCCAGGCCTGGGGCTGGGAAGTTAGGCTACCCCTACCCTCAGGGCAGGGCCGAGTCTCCTGGTGCCCCTGGAGTGGCTGCAGGACTGGTCCAAGCAGGAGTCTCCCTAGCAGGTCTGATCACTTCCACAAGGGAGCTTTGAAGCCCAGAGGGGAGGGAGGAGAGAGGCCTTGGGGCAGCTCTACCTGCCGAGCTCCAGCCCCACCTGGGCCAGCCAGGCTGAGTTGGGAACAGAGGGCTGCTGCCTGGGTGGTGGGGGCTGGGCAGCCTCCATAGGTCCTCCTAAGGCTGCTCTGGGTCCCCAGGGCAGCTGTTGTCCCTTCTGCCCCAGGGCCTGACTCTGTGCCCCCTTCTCCCTCCCTGTCCAGCCCCAGGGTGTCGAGTCTCTTGATGGCGGGCAAATAGCTGGGTGTTTCCATCTTGGGATAAGCGGGGTCCAGGCAGCTTTGGTAGGTAAAGGGAGGTGGGCTCCAGTCACCCCCCGGGCACTGCAGGGCAGGGGTGGCCCAAGACCTTGTATGCTTCCTTCGAGTTGGCACAAGCGGGGCTGGCCCACCAGAGGCCCCCAGCAGCTGTCTGCGAGGGTGGGCAGTGGCACGGCCAGAGGCTGACTTGCACTCTCCTCACACTGAGGCTGGGGTGGAGGGGGCCTTTCATTCCAGTGTGGCCTTAGGCCAGGGTCCCTCTCACCCTGTGCACCCTGGTCCTGCCCGTGGCTGGTGGGCCTGGTGGCCTGAGACTGGCCACGACGGTATTCGTGGGAGCGACTGCCCGCTGGCGGCAGCTCCTGCAGACAGAAGGCCCCTGTGGCAGAAGTAACATTTTCCAGGCCAGCGGCCACATGTGCTAGGGCTCCAGTTTCACAGCCCTGCCCAGGGCGGGGCCGGGCACACACATGCTGTTTTTTATTCTGTCTGTGAGAGCTTTGCTTTCCTCCTAGCAGGGTGGGCAGGAGCATGGGGCAGGGGCGAGAGAAGGTTTAACGCAACTCACAACTCGACTTTGGGTGATTAATGGCAACAAGGCCAGCCTCGGAGAGATGGTTTTGATTTATTGATGTTGCTTTGTAAGAACAGATTTATAGTTCGGGGAAGGCTCTCTGAGGGAATATCAAGGGGCTGAAAGGTCACACACTGGCTTTGTCACTGGGTGGCAGGAATGCAGGAAGGAGGCGGCAAACACAGGCGACCCGCCACCGCCTCTCGGGGGCGGGGGTCCTGGCCTTTCCCCAGGCCTGCCTCCCTGGGACCCTGCACAGCAGGCGAAGTTTCCCCAGAGAGGAGAGGCAGGGCCCCCAGGTGCTGTCCCCATGGGCCTGTCCTCTCAAGACCCTCCGCTATCCCATGTCCCGCAGCAGAGGGCAGAGGATACCAGGAAGGTGGTGTCTTGACTGGCCTTGCCGTTCTGCAAAGGCTGCGGGGGAATCTCCAGCATGTGCTGTGAACTCTAGTTTGAATCTGCTCCAGGCCTCTCAGGTCCTTTCCCCACAGCAGAGAAGGCTGCTTCCCTGCGGCAGCCTCCACCAGGGCCCAGAGCCCTAGAAGTCCAGGAGCTGTGGGGAGAGGAGTGCTCAGAGCTGCCCAGCAGGCACGCCTCCCAGCTGCGCCCACCTGCACCCACCTACCAGCTGAGGGAGCACCTTCTCCAGCTGCTCCACGCCCACCAGGGTGACGTCCTCCGCTTGGGCCTGCCGGACTCCGCGGACGGCTGCTTCTGCCAAGACAAGGGGAAGTGAGCGGTAGAAGCCGGGGGCTCCCCACCCGCACCCGCTGGCAGCCCTGAGGCGGCAGCCATGGCTCCTGATACAGCTATTCAGGGGACACAGAGCTCAGGTGCTTGCTGGAAACGGGGGAAAATCTTCATCTTGCTTTTCCCACTGGAAAAACACGAAAGGAACTGCAAATGCTCTGGACAAGCATGGGTCCCTCAGCTCACCCACAACGAAGATCTTCAGCAATTCCACCATGAGCTGCAGTGCGTCCCCGCTGACTGCAAGGCAAGGGGTGCAGCTTATTGGGGACCCACCGCCCTGGCCAGGGCTCCAGAACCCTCCCCGAGGCCTTGGCCCTGGCGCCCCCGCACCTTTGGTCTTGGCATCCTTGAAGTGCACGTGCAGCAGTTTGCTCACCAGCTCCTGGCAGGGGAGAGGGAGGGTCAGTGCCAGCCCCCTGCCCCTCCCTGCCTGTGCTTCACTGTGGACCTGGCTGTGATTTCCAGCCGGAAATGCACTCCACCCTAGGGACTCTCCCAGGGTAGGGGACGCAGGTGCTGAGAGTGGAGGGAGCTATGTGGGGAGAGGCCAGATCTGCTTAAAGAGGCTGGTAAGAAGGTGGCTGAGAAACCTCCCTGTGGGAGACTGCGGGAGTGAAAGTCACCCCTTGGGGCTCCAGCAGCGAAGGAAAGAGGAGGGAGCCCAGCACAATCTCACACTCCCTCCCATCCCTGCCAGGAGGTTCTGGGGGTCGGAGTGTAGCTGCTCCCCAGGTGGGCCACAGACTCGGACCTGCCACCAATACAGCTGTCTGGTGCCAAACCCAGTCCTAGGTGCTGGGTGGACCCCCCCCTGGAGCCGACATCTGGTGCCCGAAGGAAGTGCAGAGCTTGTCCAAGGCCAAGAAGGAAGTCGGTGAGGCTGGAGTGGAGTGCAGTGTGGACAGGCCAGGCACAGGGCCTGAGGCCTGTTCAGCCTCCCTTGGCAGGAAATCCAGTGTTCTTTCTGGGTTTGGAGTTGAAGAGCAGCACTGGCCTTTGGAAGGAACTCTTTGGCTGCTGAGGTCTCGAGAGGGGGCAGGGAGGTGGTGGACTAGGCCTGTCTGCAGCCCCCCAGCAGGGAATAGGGACAAGGGGGTGTCCAAGCCCAGACTCTTGTGTGGCTTGAGACCCTGAGGGGATGGTGCCACTTTGTGGAGATGGGGGCACATAGCAGGAGAGTGTGTGAGCTGTCCCCGTGGCGTGGCAGGTGGGTTGTTGGAGCCCAAGCTGGGACTCTGGGCCCTTTGTGAAGCTGTGAGGCTGAGTGAGGTGCCACGGGCAGGGTCCCGCTGGAAGTGGCTGGGACAGGAGCCAGCACAAAGCAACAGGGGTAGGGGGGCAGCAGGGGGCACTCAGGAGTCCAGAAACGTGTTGTGGAGGGGAGGGTGAGCAGTGGCACCCAGTGCAGTTTAACAAAGCTGGGGCGTGGACACCAAAGCCCTGAGGTGCAGGGTTGGGGGGCCTGAATGCTCAGCAGGGCAGAGCGCACGCCAAGCCCTTCACGGCCCCCCCACAGCAGCAGTGGTCCTTGTCAATGACCACGCGGGCTCAGTGCCACCTGCTGGTCCTTCCTGCTGCTTACCATGGAAGGCAGCAGAAAAGGCGCTGTCTCCCCACCTGCTCCTGGACCCCAAGCACAGCTGCCCCGGAAGACCTTGGAAGGAAGACCACTCCAGAGAGCAGGCCAGTGCTTGGGGCTGTTGGGACAAGCAAGGAGTTGTTCTGCACACAGTGGCAGTGACCTTGGGGAAGGCAGGATCGGGGAAGGCCCAGCACTAAAGGGGAGGAGCCTGGAATGCACCCAGCCTTGACCCCCAGGGCCCCATACCCCCACCCCGTCACCCCCACGATCAGCCTTGTCTGTAACCACTGCAGCCCCACCCAGCTGTGGCCAGAGCCCTCAGGCAAGGACTGGCCACCCCCTGGGGCTCTAGCTGTGGGGTCGGCTTGATGGAAGAGTCACAGACCGACTACTGTAACTATTTGTGACCTGGTGTGTTCTCACAACCACCCTGTGAGGTGACTTTCCCTGTTGGGTCACTAACCCTTTCTGGGCAAGGGCGGAGCGCTAGTCCCGAGCGAGGAAGCGATGCTGCAGGTGGAACAGAGCTCCCCGTGCTCTGTAGAGAGCCTCTCCAAGCGTGAAGTCCTTCACCAGTGAGGGGTGTACAGGGGGCGAGGCCCTCCCTCCCCAGGCCACAAAGGCCCACGAGCCCTCCTGACGCACCTTCCTGACCTCAAGGGAGCTCAGTACCTCTCAGCCCCCGGGCAGTGCAGTGAAGGGTCTCAAACCACTCTGCCTGCCCAGGGTCCCCTGCGCAGGGTGCCCCCGTGAGCGAGCTGCGTTCCCAGGCACAGGGAAGCCCAGAACCTGGGTCAGACGGCCTGGGTCTGCGCCCAGCCCAGTTCCCTAATTTCTCCGTGCCTCGGTTTCCCCACAGGCGGGCGGGGTTAATCGTGCGAGGTGTACCGCCAAGGAAGCGCTCAGAAGCCCACGGCATGTAGGCGGGACCTGGCCACGCGGACGCAGGCAGAAGGGAAGGCCCGACAGGGTGGTTTGGGCAGGTCCTGCCGGATCGCACCTTCCCTGGGGAGGAGACCCCCGGGAGGGGCGGGCGGCGGCCCCGCACCCCTCGGCAGCGCCGTCCCTAGTGGGTCTGCAGACCTCCCGCCTCACCGCAGCGGGGACCGCCCACCCGGACCACCCAGTGCGCGGGGCGCAGGTGGGCAGCGCGGTGTCACGTGGGGGCCAGGCCGCAGAGTCCGCGCCGGCCTCGCCCCTGCCCGCGGGCCCTCACCTTCCGAAAGCCCACGCCGGCGCCCTCCATGACCGCCGCCTGCGCGCCCCCGGAGCCCGCCCCGTGCCGCCAGCCAATGAGCCTGGAGCGCTCCCCCGGGAGCCCCGCCTCTGGGCCCCCCGCCAATGAGCTGAAGGGTGCCTCGGGAGCCCCGCACCGCCACCCAATGGACCCAGAGCGCGCCCCCGGGAACCCCGCCCCACACCTCCAGCCAGTGAGCTCGGAGCGAGCTCTCCGGATCCGTGGGCCGCCAGCCAATGAGACCGGAGCGCTCCCTCGGAAACTCCGTCACCGTACCCCCCCACCAATGAGCTGAAGGGTGCCTCGGGAGCTCCGCCCTACCAGCCAATGAGCCCGGAGCGCGCGCCCTCGGGAGCCCCGCCCCGCGCCACCAGCCAATGAGCCCAAGGGTGCCCTCGGGAGCCTCGCCCCGGACCCCCAGCCGATCCCCGGAGCGCGCCCTCCAGAGCAACTCCGCCCCCAGAACCGCACCCAATGATCCTCAGCGCGCCCCCCGGAGTCCCGCCTCCGAACCTCCAGCCAATGATCCGGAACGCGCTGCCTCTGCTCCACTGCTTGCAGCCCGCAGCGCGTGCCCGCTCCTTTGTCCTTATTGGCTCGCGGCGAGCGCCGGCTGCGCAAAGCCTCCCGGAAGTCGTAGTCCCGCGGCCCCTCCCGGAGCGCCCCGCTCTTCCTGGATACCGAGGCGCGGCGGCGGCTGGCGAGCGGAGAGGGGCGGCGGCACGAGGGCTGGGGCCCGGTGGGCCGGAGCACGTGGACGCGTCTGCCTGCTCCCCGGACCGGGGGCCCCCGCACCCGCCGGTGGCCCCGACCGCGCCGTCCAGTCTACCCGTAGCCTACGTTGAACCGGCCCTTGACCTCCCGCCGGGGCTCCACAGCCTCGGTACCCGGGGACGCCCGCCCTGGAAGCAGTCGGGCTGCTCCTCATCCCGGCTGTCGAGGATTGCCCCATACGGAGGGGCCCCCTACCTATCGGCTGCCCCGGCGCGCGGCTCCGCACAGGCCCTCAGGGAAGGGTGCAGCCCCGGGACGGCGGGAAGAGGGGCCTGGGGCGGGTGGCCCCGCGCCCGGCGCCCCCACGCTGACGCCCGGCTCTAGGAGCATGCGGGGACGGCCCTACCCACACTCCAGGACATGGAGGAGTTCCTGCGCTCCTACAGCCGTCTGTGCAAGGAGAGCGGGGCCGAGCCGCAGGAGGCCGTCCTGCAGCAACTGCACGAGCTTCCGAGGGGCCGGCTAGACCTGGCCACGCAGAGCCTGACAGTGGACACCTGCAGGGCCCTGGGCAAGCTGCTGCAGACGGAGGCCCTGCTGAGGGAGCTGGTCCTGAGCGACTGCATGCTGAGCGAGGAAGGTGGGCAGGCCCACGCAGCCGCAGCCGCCGGCAGCTGGATCTCCTCCTCCAGGGGTCTCCTCTTTCTGTAGCATGAAGTGAGCAACAGGTCCCTTCCTTTAGCCTGAGAGTGGAGGACAGTTTTTCAACAGGAGAAGCCTTGAGGTTCTTGTGTGCTGGCCAAAGTGTGGGTTCAGCACCCTGCTTGTTGCCTGGCAAGGACCACAGATGCTTCAAACGTAACTTCACAGCATTAAATGGGGACACTCATTCCAGCATGAACCCAGATCAGTAGAACCACCAGGACAGTTGTCCCTCTCCTGAGTCTGGGGAGCTTACCTGAGATGGAGCACCCATTTTCCCTTCCTTTAGGCCCTGGGAGGGGATTGGGAGCAGCAGGGGCAGGGAGTGACCATCCTTCCCCCCCTACACAGGGGCCACACTGCTGCTCCAAGGGCTGTGCACCAACACTGTGGTGCGGCTTCTGGACCTAAAGGTGAGCACATCTACACTCTGGGCTGTGCCACCCAAGAACAAGAATGGAGCAGGGAGACACCGGGTCCCAGGGACCAAGGGGCTGGACAGGGGCTGGAAACTGTGAGTGCTCTTGGCACACAGGATTCCCGAGCAGTTTTCTGACTGTCTCATGTGTGTGTGAGTGTTTCGAGGGTAAAGCATTCACCTAAGCTGAGTGAGCTGGCCCCAGGAAGCTCGCTAAAGTCAGAGAAACCAGGACCCGAAAGGAGCTGCACCTTCACCCAGAGCTCCCCCTTGCCTTTGTCCACTGCCTGGCCAAGGCCCTATGGGGCATGGATGTGGCATTCAGAGCCCAGTCAGGATGACAAGAGTGACCAGGTGGCCTGTTCCTGTCCTAGGGTAATAACCTTCAAGCCGCAGGGGCCGAGGCGCTGGGAAAACTCCTCCGACAGAACAAGTCCATTCAGAGGTAGGGTGGTGGTCCCGGCCCCCAGCCACCTCTCTGTGTGGTTCAGGGTTGGCCCCAAAGGACACAGTCCTGGGACCTGAGAGTTCACTTCTCCGGTCAGTTGTCCACATTTCACGTCCATTGGCAGGGAGCTTGCGGGTATAAGTGATGAAGCTCCGGCCTCTGCCAGAGACCCCCAAACCCACACCCCTCCTGAAGCCCTGGACCCTGTTGGGCAGGGCAAGCCTCTGGGTGAGCACCTCACACCTGCCCTCCTGCAGCCTCACTCTGGAGTGGAACCACCTGGGTGCGTGCGAAGACGCCTTCGCCACCTTCTGTGGGGGCCTGGCGGCTAACGGTGCCCTGCAGCAGCTGGACCTCCGCAACAACCAGATTAGCCACAAGGGCGCGGAGGAGCTGGCCCTGGCCCTGAAGGGCAACGCCAGTCTCCAGCAGCTGGGTGAGGCCACCCCTACTGCCTGCTTCCCCAGGGGACCTCCGTGCCCCCCGCTGCTCCACTGCAGCTTCTGACCTCAGAATGGAAGGGGGGGTGGCAGGGCCAGCCTGCACACTGTGTTGATGGCCACAGGCAGGACCCTGAAAGGGAGCACCCTAGGCTGGGTCAGCTCCCCCTCTTCCAGGCACGTTCCGTGTGGTGACAACAGGTTTCTTTCCAGATCTGCGCTGGAATAACATTGGCCTCCTGGGCGGCCGGGCCCTGGTGAACTGTCTCCTGAGCAACAGAACCCTGTGGAGGCTGGACCTGGTTGGGAACAACGTCCCTGGAGACATCCTCAGGGCCGTGGGTACGGGTGTGCGGAGTAAGGCGTGAGCCCTTTGACGGAGCCCATCTACAGAGCGAGGGGGCAGCTTGGGATCCCGGAAGCTCAGCCTAAATTAAGGACTGAGAGGAACAGGGAAGAAGTCACAGGGGCAGCCGCAGTGCACTTGCTTGGCGCTCCCTGGGCAGGCACCTCCGAGGCTCCTCACATGTGCTCCCGTGGTTCCCATGTAACCTGTCTTACAGGTGGGGGAGATGAGGCTGTGGCTCAGAGCTCTTGCCTGACGGCTGTGCTGATCCCTCGGGTGGCCTAGGCACAGCCAGGGAGGGGCTTCGCATTTGCCCCCAGTCAGCCCTGAGTTTGTGGCCATGCACAGGAGTGGGGTGCCTGGCCTGCGCTGCTGCTGCCAGAGCTGCGCCTCCCATTCCCTCCCAGCAGCAACCCCCCAGGCTGTGGAGAGTCTGCAGCCGACACTTCAGCCTCGGGCCCCAAGTGCCCCAGCCCAGCAGAGCGCTCTGCCACACGGAGGGGTCATCACCTCCTGCCAGCTCTGCCTGGCCCCTCTGTCATCTCCAACTTCTCGCTGTCCCCCTCCCAGCCTCCGCACTGCCCTTCCTGCCGAGGTTGCTTCGGACCGGCACAGCTACAGCTGTCTCCGTCCATCTCCACATGCTGCCTGGATCTTTCCAGGACACAGGGGTTGAGCGCAACTACCCTTAAAGTTGGGCAGTGCTCCTTGACCTTTGGGAGGGAGGCCAAATGTCCCAGGACAGCCCACCTGCCTTTCCTTGACGTGCGCACTTGTCCCTGCACCAGGCCCCCCACCCTGTGTGCACGGCCCCACCCCACTGAAGCCATCCACCCAAGTGCACTGAGGAATGCGCCTGCTTCAGTGGGCGAGACGCGTGCCTGTCGGCGTTGATCCCTGCGCCGCCAGCTTCCAGGTGCAGGGCCCGGCTGGTGCTGAGCAGCCCCCAGCAGGTAACACGGCTCTCCCAACAGAGCAGGCTGTGGACCACAACCAGGACCGGCACACCACCTTCCGAGAGAGCCAGGCCCGCACCCACGTCCTCAGCAAGGAGGTCCAGCACCTCCGGGAGGAGAAGTCCAAGCAGGTGAGGCCGGTGTCTTCACTGACCTCAGGGTTGCTGCCAGCTAGGGCCTGTGCCCTCCCTCAGCCCCATGGTGCACTGTCTTACCTTCCTCTGGGCCCCGGAGCCGCTCCCAGCAGCCCATACTCAGGAAGGAGAGGCAGCCTCCTGGCCTGACCTCCGTGGGTGGGTTTCCCAGAGAGCTGGTGTCTGAGCCCCCAGGCCTCCCTCTGAGCGAGACAGTGAGGCTGTCTTGGTGGGTGTCTGCCCTCCTTCCCCTGTGGAAGGCAGAGTGGGCAGGCTCGGCCCTGATCCCCTCACCCGGCTCTGTCCCCAGTTCCTGGACTTGATGGAGACCATCGATAGGCAGCGGGAAGAGATGGCAAGGAGCAGCAGGTGGGCCAGCCGGGCAGGGGTAGGCCGTGGGGGGCCCGGGCTGTGGGCGCAGGCTGTGGCTCCGCTGCGGCACCTGGGGTGCAGGTCTAGTCACCTGCCCACAGGTGCACCTGTGGCCTGTGCCTCCCAAGGAGGTGGCCGGAGGGTCAGTGGTAGGTGCCATACACGCTGAGAGGGTCCAGGAGGGTTCTGGGGTTTCAGTCTCCCTGGACCTTCCTCTGCACACAGGGCATCGGCAGTGCACGTGGGGCAGCTTCAGGAAGCCCTGAATGAGAGGCACTCCATCATCAATGCCCTCAAGGCCAAGTAAGCAAGGCCAGGTAGTTTCAGGACACCTTAGAGATGTGCCCACAGGGCAGAGCGGGGTGGTAGGAGAACCCGAGTCCTGGTCTCCAAAGCAGAGGTGGGGAGTGGGGTGGAACTGGGGCAATAACCCAGGAAGGCTTCCTGGACGAGGTGAGTGCTAGCCGGGGTTTGACTGGGGGCCTGGCAACAGTGAGGCCTTTGCAAGGCATGTGAAGCTCCCGCTGGAGCAGACCGGGGCTGGCCCTTCCTCTCTGCAGGCTGCAGATGACTGAGGCTGCCCTGGCTCTGTCGGAGCAGAAGGCCCAGGACCTACGGGACCTCCTGGTCGCAGCTGAGCAGGAGCAGGTGAGCCAGTCGCAGAGGCAGGCCAAGGAGCGCAGGCTGGAGCAGCAGGTGAGTGGCAGAGTCAGATAGTTGTGGGCCAGGTGGTGCAGTGGCAGCAGGGTGACCCTTTCCCTGTCTCACCCCAGGAAGCTGCAGAGCGGGAATCGAAGCTCCTCAGAGACTTGTCTGCTGCCAATGAAAAGAACTTGTCTCTGCGGAACCAGGTATGGGGATGTGGGGTCTGGCACCCAGGGAGCCCAGGCGGGGCTGCAGGGCCGGGGCCGGAGCTTCCCTCCCATGGTGCTGGCTTTCCAGGCGGATGAGTTGGAGCGAAAGGTGAAATCTCAGCAGGAGCAGCTATTCCTGACCAGGCAGGAGCTGACCAACACATCGGCTGAGTTGAAGATGCGGGCTGTTCAGGCCGAGGGTGGGCATGGGCAGGCCTGCTGCCGAGGGGCCCGGGGATGAGAGCCCTGGGGATGGGGCCCCCAGAGGACACTCACCCACACTCTGCCCCGCTGGGCTTCCAGAACGCCTGGACATGGAGAAGAGAAGGTCCAGACAGAACTTGGAGGACGCGGAAAACCTGCGCTTGAAGGAGGTGCCTTCTTAGTTGTCATCTGGCCTCTGGCCCTCCCTAGTTACCTGGTGCCTGCAGACTGGCCTTGGTGTGATGTGGAGGTCCCTAAAGCACACACCCAGTGGGGGCTCTCCTCAACAACCTTGGGTTGCTCGGAGGTGGATTTGTTTGTTTTGAGACAGAGTCTTGCTTGGTCACCCTGGGTAGAGTGCAGTGGCGTCATCGTAGCTCACTGCAACTTCCAACTCCTGGGCCCAAGCAATCCTCCTGCCTCAGCCTTCCAAATAGGTGGGAATACAGGCATGTGCCATGACACCTGGCTAATTTTCTATTTTTAGTAGAGATGGGGTCTTGCTTTTGCTCAGGCTGGTCTTGAACTCCTGAGCTCAAGTGATCCTTCCACCTCGGCCTCCCAGAGTGCTGGGGTTACAGCGTGAGCCACCACGCCCTGCCAGGTTCTTTGCCAGCTTGATGAATATCAGACCCAGAACCTTCTACTGGGGCTGATAGGGGGCCCGACCCTGTTGCAGCCACAGCGCAGGCTGCTATGCACTGCCCTTGCCTGTGCAGGGTGTGTGTCCTGGGGCCCTCAGCTCCTGCTGGGCCACTGGAGGCAGCCCTTTCTCAGAAGGAGCAGGGTCTCCAAGAAATGCCTGGCTTCCAGGTGGGCATTCATGGGGGGAAGGGGGGCAGATGGAGTCCCCACTTTCCAGCCCGTTTCTAACCCCCGTACCTGAGCAGGTGGAGCACATGACACGCCGCCTGGAGGAGAGCGAGCAGGTCATGCAGGAAAGGGTGCAGAGGCTGGAGGCCACACGGCTGTCCCTGGAGGAGGTGAGCGTGCTCTGGGCTCTGCCTCCCTGTGCTTTAGCCCTGGGGTGGGCAAGAGGTGGTGGCCCCTGGTGCCCCCAGCCTCAGGACCCTGGGGTACCCCTTGGTCTCAAAGCCTCATCAGGCCCCACTTTGGGGACCACCCACCAGTGTCCCTGGGAGGCCACAGGGATTCAGAGTGGCATTCAGGCTCCCTTGCCCAGCAAGGTAGGCAGCAGAGGCAGCTACATGGGCCTTGGGAGGCTGGGGGAGGGGAGGCCCGCTGGGCTGGCAGCTGGGTGGGCCTGTGGCCCTGGGCAAGGGGCAGGAGGACAGGAGGGTAGGTGGCTGTCTGCGGTGCAGGAACTGAGCCGGGTGAAGGCAGCGGCACTCAGCCAGCGCAGTCAGGCGGAGGAGGAGCTCATCAAGGCCAGGAGCCAGGCCCACCGGGAAGAGGTGAGCTGCTGGCTTTGTCTCACAAGGGAGCCAGGCCCGAGGGACTGGCACGAACTGCCTGGAAACGCAGCCCACGTGGCTCAAGTGGGCAGACTCTGAGTGGGGAGACAGGAGTGGGGGTGCAAGGGGAGAAGAGAAGGTCAGAGTAGCATGTCTCTCCCCCCAGCAAGAGCTACCATCAGCAGGTCCCCACTTTGGGTCCTGAGATGGGTAGAGAGGTTTGACCATTGTGGGGCCCCTGACTGCCCGGATGGAGGGCACCAGAAGGGACCAGTGGAGTTGGCCTGGGCGGGGAGGACGGGAGCTCTGCAGGGGACACTTCAGCAGGTGCCTGCCAGTTGGGCAGGTTCAGGAGACCAGTAATAACTTCACTGAGCAGCTGGGTTTTTGTCTGTGCCGGGGGTGGGAGTGTGTCCCATGCACAGTCCTTCCAGATGCAAGACGTGAGCTCAGCCACGAGCCTCTCCTTTGCCCACAGCAGCAGCACCTGGCTCACTTGGAGGACAAGCTGCGGCTGCTGGCGCTGGCACGGGATGAGGCTCAGAGCACCTGCCTGCAGCAGCAGCAGAAGGTGGTGGAGGCCCAGGCCAGGGCCGGCCAGCTCAGCCTGCAGGTGGACGGCCTGCAGCGGCGCCTGGAGGAGCTGCAGCAGGTAGCCAGGGCTGCCAGGGTTCCTGGGGTGCCTGGCCCCCACTGCCCCTCACTCCGGGTGCCTGGCAGGAGCTGAGCAACAAGAACCAAGAAAAGGTGGCCGAGGTGAACAGGGTGCGCGTGGAGCTGCAGGAGCAGAACGGCCGCCTGCAGGCAGAGCTGACTGCCCAGGAAGCGCTGAGGGAGAAGGCGGCGGCCCTGGAGCGGCAGCTGAAAGGTGGGCCAGGCGCTCACCCTAACCCTAACCCTCGCCCTGTCCTCCCCGCCGCGGAGCCGCCCCGCTCACTGCCCTGCCGCCCGCAGTGCTGGCACGCGACCACCGGGAGGCGCTGCGCGACCGGGAGAGCGAGAACACGTCCCTGCGGGAGAAGCTGCGGCTCAGGGAGGCGGAGATCGCCCGCATCCGCGACGAGGAGGCGCAGCGGGCGAACCTCCTGCAGAGCGCCGTGCTGGCCTACGTGCAGGGGGCCCCGCCGAGGGCGCTGAGCCCCCCGAAGTGACGGGGCCGCGGAGCCGCAGCGCGTCCGGGCGCGCGGGGATGGACCGAGGGACCGGGGGGGCGGCTCCCCGCGCTCCTGCGCCGGCCGCAGAGAGACGCGCCATGGACAGCACGGTGGGGAGGAGACCCGAGGGCGCCCCCGCTCCCCGCGGGCGTTTCACCTCCGCTGTAGCCGTCTTTGGCGTGAGACCGCGCGTGCGGAATACAGCGCCTGTGCACTTTGTCGTACTTTCTGGCCGCGTCTCCTCTGCGCCGCGCCCCGAGCGGCAGGGCACCCTCACTGCTGCCGCGGGGTGACGCCGAAAGACCCCGGCTTCCGCGGCCGCTCGCTGCCGGGGCGGATCCCCCTGAAAAACGCGACGTGCGCGCAGCCCTCGCACGTGTCGGGTCGCGGGCTCGCGCTGCGCCCGTAGAACCCCAGGGCAACCCCGAGCACCCGGGGCCCTCCTCGGACACAGGGCCCGGCGGCGCGCGGCTCTGGACCGGCTGCAGCTCGGGGCGCCCCGCCTGCGCCCCACAGGCTCGGCCCTGCTCGGCGGCCCCGCCCCCTGCGGCCGCGCTCGGCTGTCTCCGCGCCCGGCACTCGGCGGCGCTCGGCTGTCTCCGGCCTCTCGCTCCTCGCTCGGGTCCGCGGCCGCTGCGGCGCCGGGCATTTCTCCGCAGCTCAGCTCGCGGCCGCGCCCGCCGCCTCCCGGCCCCGCGCCCATGCAGGCCATCAAGTGCGTGGTGGTCGGCGACGGGTGAGTGCGCGGCCCCTAGACTGCTTGCCAGGCTGGGGCGCGGGCGGGCGGGGCGGGGCACCCGGGGCCGCCCCCAGCCAGGGCCGCGTGCGCCCCGGGGCCGGGGAGGGGCGGGGTCCCGGCGCGGCGGTCCGCGGGCCTCCAGCCCCGGCCCACCTGATGCTGCCGGGCTCCGCGGGCTGGGTGCTGCGCAAGGCGGGGCCGCCGCCCAGTCCTCCCAGTGGGAGGGGCCAGGTCTCTCACCTGGGCTGAACCCTGAACGGGCCCCACCCGCCCCTGCCATCCACCCCGGGTGTGTTGGGAACTCTGCCGCCCTGCCTGGGGCTCTGATGTTGGGGGTCCCCGCGCCCGCACCCACCAGTCCGCCCCACGGAGCCCGGCCTGCCTCGGTCGTCCTCCAGCCCTAGGTCGCTGCGGATCTGCTGGGCTGGGACCCCCGTCCCCACCCAGGCGCCCTAACTTGGTCTCTGGCTCCGTGGGAGGAGGCTGCCCTTGCCGGGCAGAGGGGCGAGGCTGGGCCTGGGAGCCACGTGGGCTTACCCCTGTCCACAGCGCCGTGGGGAAGACATGCTTGCTGATCAGCTACACGACCAACGCCTTCCCGGGAGAGTACATCCCCACCGTGTGAGTGGGGGACACTGGGAGGCCTGGGCACACGTGTGTGAGGTGCCCCTGGGCTCCCAGGTCTGGCACAGGCTGCCGTGGTTCTGGGCTTCTGGGGTGGGGCTGAGGTGCCAGGCAGAGTTCCAGTTCTGTGCAGGCTCAAGAACTCTGAGACACAGGTGGGCTGGGCCGGGGTGACCCAGGACCCCTCCCAAGCCCGGCCTTTCCCACTCTGCTCTGCAGTTTTGACAATTATTCTGCCAATGTGATGGTGGACGGGAAGCCGGTCAACCTGGGGCTGTGGGACACGGCTGGGCAGGAGGACTACGACCGGCTGCGGCCACTCTCCTATCCCCAAACTGTAGGTGACAAGGGGGCCAGCCCGGAGCTGAGTGGGTCCCTGAGGTCCAGATGGGGGAGGGCGTGGCCATGTGGAGCCCCCTTGACACTCCAACCGGGTCCCTCCCAAGGACGTGTTTCTGATCTGCTTCTCACTGGTGAGCCCCGCCTCCTTCGAGAATGTGCGTGCCAAGGTAGGACAGGGCTGGGCTTTGCTCTGGGGGGGAGGGCTTGCCTGGAGGACCTGCCCTGGAGGATAGGAGTTGCCTGAAGATCTTAGACAATTTATCCTTTAGAGGCGATTGATTGAGATGTGTGTTCTGTCAGGAGTGAGCACATGGGGTGGGGCCTAACGGTGGCCCTGGGGGTGAAGGGGTGGTGTGGGGGTTGGGCATCTCAGAAGGCAGAGGGGCATCTGTAGCCTCTGGGGATGGGCCTTGACTGGGAGTCCCAGGTGAGTTGCAAGGCTTCTTGGCTTTGTTTCCGGTCACCTCCCCACCAAACCACCAGACTCCTGGTCATCCTGTAAAGTAGGAAGGGCCCAGGGTGGCTCCAGGGCCAGCGAGGAAGCCCTCAGGAGCCATGGCCACTCAGGGCTGGGCTGGGGGAGCAGACCCCAGGGTGTAGGGGATCAGAGCCTCTGTCCCCACAGTGGTACCCGGAAGTGCGGCACCACTGCCCCCACACACCCATCCTCCTGGTGGGCACCAAGCTGGACCTCCGCGATGACAAGGACACCATTGAACGGCTGCGGGACAAGAAGCTGGCGCCCATCACCTACCCACAGGGCCTGGCCATGGCCCGAGAGATTGGTAGGTGGGCACCACTGGGCACCCACCAGGGAGGGTGGGGAGGCGTGCTGGGGGCCCTGAATCTGCCCGTGCTGCCCCCTCACATCCCCATCCCTGCTGCTGCCACCACCCCACTTTCTGTTGCCCCCAGGCTCTGTCAAGTACCTGGAGTGCTCAGCCCTGACCCAGCGGGGCCTGAAGACAGTGTTTGACGAGGCCATCCGGGCAGTGCTCTGCCCACCCCCCGTGAAGAAGCCAGGGAAAAAGTGCACGGTCTTCTAGAGCCCCTGCCCAGCCAGGGCCTGGGGGCTGGCAGAGGAGCAGCCCCTGGACCCATCTGCTGTTGTGTCGAGACGTCTGGTGTCCCTGAGTCTGCTGTGAGGGAGGGGTGTGGGGGGAGGGGAAGAAGCATGAGGTCAAGGCTGGGGCCACAGGGTCCTGATCACTCCCTTCTTTCTAGGGTGCAGCTCCAGCCTTCCCTGGCCCCCAAGGGAGGCCAGGAGGGAGCAGGGTCTCCCTCAGGGCTGCAGGGGTGGGTCCAGGGCAGCCCCAGGATGGGCTTCCCTGCTGGGAGGGGGGGGTGTCCCATCCATTGTGCTCCGGGGAGGGGTGGCCCCTTATTTTATACAATAAACATTCTGCACTGACACCTGCCTCTCAATGCCTGCCCTTCCATCCTGGCATGGTTTGCTTCTAACCACCCTCACAGTCATGGTGCGGAGGGGGCTTGTGGCACCCACAGCAGCACCGTGGAGTTCCCCAAGGGGAGCTCAGAGCATGCCCCACACCTGGGGCAGGAGGAGCCCAGATCTGAGCAGGAGCAAGTGCACTGGGCCCTTGGGATGAGTGTGTGCCGGAGCACAAGCAGGCCTCCCTCTCGGGGCCTCTTGGAGGGGCACACCCAGGTGGGCTGGGCTCCCAAGCAGCCCCCTTAGACAGGGACAGTCCACAGAGCCGCTGGAGCCAGGTCAGGTGCCCCCACAGCCCCCACTGCCTCTGGCAGGTGTTAGGAGGGAGGGCACTGAGGCCGAGGGCCAGGGTAGACAGAGGCTTAGAGACCGACGCGTGGTGTGGAGAGAGAAGGGAGCAGCAGCTGGGCAGACTCTGGTAATGCTGAAGTCAGAAACGGTGGCCCTGAGCTTGGGCCAGCACCCTGGACTTCCCCCAGAGAGGCCACAGGGCGTCTTTCCAGGCAAACGTGTGATCAGAGGGTGCTGAGTGGGCCTGCTCTCGGGGGAGGTGACTCGTGCTGGCTCAGGAGACACAATTGCTAAATTCTCAAGCATTTGGCTAGCCAGCTGTTAACCATTATTAATATTTAAATTATATAAACTTACAATGAGTTTTATTAAAACCAAAATTAACAAATAAAACACATAACTTCCTGATTAGTTTTGTACTTGTGACTATTATGTATGCCTTTGGGGCTATTTACATTTACTGTACTTATCAAGTCCAGATTCCACGTAAGGGGGTGCTACTGTTCATCTCTTCTCAACTCTGCATTCGATGACATCAAATTGGTAGCTTGAAATCAGCCCTAGTGCCAATATTTATACCAAGGAAATTGGCAAATTCTACAAATTGGGTTGATTTATCATTAATCATGTAGACTTCAGGTAATAGAAGTCGGGCTTGGTGAATCGTGCCTGTAATCCCAGCTACTCAGGAGGATGAGGTGGAAGGATTGATTGTTTGAGCCCAGGAGTCTCAGACCAGCCTTGGCAACATAGCGAAATTCTGTTTCTAAAAAAATTTTTAAAAATGAGCAGGGCATGGTGGTGCACACCTGTAGTCCAGTTACTCGGGAGGCTGAGGTGGGAGGATGACTTGAGCCCAGGAGTGTGAGACTACAGTGAGCTGTGATTGTGCCACGGCACTCCAGCCGGGGTGACAGAGTGAGAATAAAAAGAGAAAATGCGATTAAACTGAAGTGTGCTGTGTATGTGCTCATTGCACTGTGAATAGCACAAAAAGTTGAGGAAATGTCCTTCCAGGATTCAAAAACTATTGTCTAATGCAACAAAGAAGTTGCTTGGGTCATTGATAAAGTAGTGAAATTTAACCTACACCTTCCTTGTTTCACTTCTGGGTCACTCATTACTTTCAAGGAAGATCATCACCCAGTCTTCAGGTCAGTACTATACTCACAGGAGTGGTTGTTAAACACAAGCGTGCCACTGCTTCCAACCCAGAGGTCTCTGGACAGGGCCAGAGGTCATGCTTGGTCAAATTCACCTCCCTCTTTAGGAGCCCACCTTTTGGGAGGTCCTACCTGCAGAGCCACTGCCAGGGTGGCGGCCAGCCTGAAAAACCTCAGGTGTGGGAGCTGGGCTGCCACCTGGCATGGCATGTGAATCTAATGGATCTCTGCCTGCCTGGGACCCATCCCGCACCCAGCCCTGAGCCCGCCCAGCTGCTGGCAGCCCAGGAACCAGCATAAAGGCTGGGCAGGAGAATCACGTTTATTGGAGGGGTGGGGGGAAGGGGTGGGCTTAGCATGGGGCTGAGGTGTGTATGGGAGGGGGCTCAGGTGGCCAGGAAGCCCCCGTCCACGGGCACAGTGGAACCTGTGGTCATGCTGCTTCGGTCACTCAGCAGGAAGAGGATGGCATCCACCACGTTCTCCACCTCTGTGGGCAGGGTGGGGTCAGGGTGTAGCTGGAGCAGGCTGCCCTCCATCTTTCCCCTGCCCTTGGCCCCCGCACACATAACTCCCAGCTGGGCTTCTCCTTGACTCACCAGCAAACCTGCCAAGTGGGATGCGGTCCAGCATGGTCTTGGCCTTGTGGGGGTCACTCCAGTTGGCCTGGCCCATGGGCGTCATCACCACTGTGGGGTTCACTGCATTCACACGGATCTGCACCGGGACCAGCACTGGTCAAAAGGCGAGTGGGGCTCCTGGGGCGTGTGCCTGGGTGGTGGGAGGCACTCTGGCCCAGCTCACCTTGTGCGGCCCGAGCTCTAGGGCCATCACCTTGGTCAGCATGTCCAGGGCACCCTTGGTGGAACCTGTGAGGAGGAGCCCAAGCTGGCTGGAGGCTGGGGCTGGGGCTGGGGTGGGGCTTGGGGCACAGCTGGGGCTCACTCACAGTATACACTGTGGTTAGTCACCGCACGCTGGGAGGCCTGGCTGGAGACATTCACGATGGCCCCTGGGGCTCCCTGAGCTATTAAGCCTCTGGCCATGATCTGAAATTGCAGAGGGAGGGTGAGGCAGAACTGGCACCACCCACCAGAGTTCCCCTACTACAGCAGGACAGCTCACCTGGGACACCTGGATGACAGCCCGAAGGTTAACATCAAAGGACCTAGAGACAGAATGGACAGACAGACCCTGGTCAGGGACTGGGGCTGCTGCAGGGGGTAGCCCCTCCCCTGGGGTTACTCCCCCCCATCTGGCTCACGTGTCACAGGCCTCCTTGGTGACCTCCAGGAAGGGCTGTAGCAGGGCCACACCAGCATTGTTTACCAGCAAGTCCACCGGACCCACACTGCTCAGCGCCTGCTCCGTGGCCTCCCAGTTGCCCAGGTCCACGCACACGGGCTCCACCCCCGGGCACTGTGTGTATTGGGGCATAGTCACCAGAGGCTCCATGCCCAAAAGGGGCACAGCTGGCCCTCTACCACCTGAGGGAGGGGGGCTGCAGCCAGGTAACCTTTCAGCCAGACAAGGGGAGAGTTAGGCGTCCCAGAGGGACCCGCAGCCCCGTGGCCAAACCCAGGCCTGCGCGACCAGGAGCCTGGCCCCACCTCGGGCCAGTTCACTTCCTCCCTACGCCTAAGCGCCTCTGGCCCGGGCCCGCTCAGCAGCCATGTCGGCCTCTTTCCAAGCCCCGGGGCCTGGCAGCTCCGCCTCTCCCAGGCGCGCGGGGTGCCCAGCTTCGCGGCCCGCGCCGCCCGGGCGAGAGGAGGTGTGCGGGGCAAGCGGCGGTTCCCGCCCCCACGTGCGGCCGCCCCGCAGAGCCGGGACCCGCGGCGCCTACCTCGCGGACGAGGCTGTCCAGGTCGGCCTGGGTCCGGCTCACGGCCACCACCCGCGCGCCTGCCGCGTGCAGCGCCTGGACCGTGGCGCGCCCGATGCCTGCGGGGAGCGCGGCTCAGTGCGGACGCCCCACCGCCGCCCGCCGGCCCGGCCCCCCCGCCGCCCCGCCGGCCCACCTTTGCCCGCCCCTGTGACCAGCGCCCGGCGGCCCGCGAGCCCCAGGTCCATGGCGAGGCCGTCACCACCCTGCGCGCCGCGGTCGCGGGACTTTGAGCTCTGGACACCGGGGCGGGGCGCGGCGGGGCCAATCGCGGGCTGCTTCGGGGCAGGGGGCGGGGCTATTCAAATATAGGCTCCTCTGTGCGAGTGATTGGCCGCGAAGAGCGGCGGGGGGGACGGGGCGGGGCCTGCTGTCTGGGGCGGGATCTCTCGAACTGCCCCGCGGCGACCAACCCCGGTACCCCCCTCGAACCGGGCGGCGAACTCGGTTCGGCCCTTGCTGGGCAGCACTTTTCCCTGCCAAGAAAGTTATTAGGAAGTAGACGTAGCAGCTAATGTCAGGCGCGTGGCGACGCGTGACACGGAGGACGCGGTGCTGACACGCCCTGTTTCCTTTCTGAGAAGTTTGGCGCTTCCGAAAAGGCCTCGCACGCCCCTGCCCCAGGCTCGGCTCTGGGTCGTGCCGGCGCCGGAGAAGCCAGGGGGCTGAGGGAGACGCCAGTGTCAACGGGGGCCGAGCCCCACGGCCACCAGTCGAGTGCGCGCTCGTCCGCTGACCCGAAGCTAAGCAGGGCCGGGCCTGGTCGGCGCTCGGATGGGAGACCACCTGCCATACCCAGGCTGCGGGCTTCATAATAAAACTAAATGTAAAAAATAAATGGAATAGGACAGGGCGAGGATTTGGATCATCGCAGTCCACGGCGGCCATGTGTGCTTAGATCCCCTCTGTGCGTCGCCCTTGTGCCCAGGACAGAGTACAAACCCCTCACTCGTCCTGTGATCCTTGCCCTCCTCGGTGACCTCCAGGAGGGGCTGCGGCAGGGCCGCACTAGGCCGTGCCTCCCGGTGAACTAGGCCCACGCGGGCTCCATCCTTGGGTAGCGTGTGGTGAGGGGTTACGGTGTGTGTTGGGGGCTCCCTGGAGGTCCCGCTGGCTGGTCAGAAGGACCTGGAGGGCACGACCCCAGCCCCGGTCCTCTGCTCCCCCTCAGGGTGGGACCCTGCACCCGCTGCTGCGGCCAAGTGGCCATCTCCGGCTAGACCCTCTCCCAGGTAGCGCAGACCACGCGAGGCCCGGCCCGGGCAAGCGCGGCTAGAACCCGGCAGAGCCCGCAGGACCCTCTGGCCGCCCTGGGCTGCAGGGGTGGCGCTGGGATTCAGGCCAGGGACGGTGCAGAAAGCAGCAGCCGCGAGCCCCGCCCCCAGCTGGGGCCACCTCCTGTGGGTGGTCTTGGAGCAGGTGCGTGCACAGGTGGAGCTGGATTCCCGCAGGGAGGAGAAACTAGATTTGGTGCAACACCCAGCCCCTCCTTCTCCGGGCCCGAATTCTCAACTCCACCTTCCCTAAGGATGGCCTGGGGTGGGTGGCTGCAGGCTGTCCTCTGCCCTCTGCCCTCCGCCCGGGGCTGGTTGAGGGTTGAGTGTGTGGAAATTGGAATCGCCTAGCAAAAGAGTCGCTGCCCTTTGGTCCCCAGGCGGGCTCAGAGGTGGAATCGTGCTGGCCCTCCCGTCCCCCGCGTCCCCAGGCTCGCGGCGAGCAGCGCCGGCTCCGAGGGAAGGGCCATTTATTGTAGCCAGAGCAGCGCAGCGGCGGCGGGGGGCCGAGTCTGAGGCGGCGGCGGGTGCGGGTGCGGAGCGCGATGGGACGCCGGGTCTGGGTGGGGGTTGGGGCGGGGCCGTGGGCGGGCAGGGTCGTGAAAGGGGACGTGGTCCAGCGGGGCCTTGGCTGGAGACGGAACGGGGTGGGCGGTGGGCGGTGGGCGGGCCCACGGGGACGGGGAGGTGGAAGGGGGCGTGGTGGGGTTTGGGCTGTGGGCGGGGCCTCAGGGGTCAGAGTGGGCGCGGCTGTGGGCGTGCCGGGGCGGGGCGTGGGGGCGTGGCCAGGGCGTTGGCAGCCCAGGAGCGGGCCGTGGGGGGCGTGGGCGGGGCGAGGCCAGGCCGGTGGCGTGGGGGGCCTGGGCAGGGCGTGGCCGGGGCGGAGCGGAGGGTGGGCGTGGGGCGTGGCCGGGGCGGGGCGTGAGGGCGGGGCCGGGGCGAGGGGCGAAGCCTGTCCTGCGCTAAGAGGCAAGGTATCCGGCGTCCACGAAGATGCTGGAGCCGCTGGTGGAGGCGCTGCGGTCGCTGAGCAGGAACAGGATGCTGTTGACCACGTCGTCCACCTCTGCGGGGGCGGCAGGCGGGTCAAGGCGGCTCGGCCGGCCCCCGGGCGCGCGGCTCACCCGCTGCCTCTGACCTGCAAACTTCCTGAGCGGGTGGCGTTCCTTCAGCTTCCGGGAGACCTCGGGGTCGGACCAGACGTTCCGGGCCATGGCTGTCAGCACCACCGTGGGGTTCACGGAGTTCACCCGGATCTGGGGCCAGGCGGGAGGTGTGGCCTCAGCCTGCGCACCAGGCCCTGACTGCTCTGCCCAGAGCCTGTGTTGTCCCCATGTCCCCATTCTCACCCCAACCCCCAGCCCTGCCCCCAGCACCCAGTTGTACCTCCCTAGGCCTAGTCCTCAGCCACCAACTCCCAAGCCCACCTTGTGTGGCCCCAGCTCCATGGCCATGGTTTTGGTCAGCATGGTCATTGCGCCCTTGGTGGAGCCTGCGGGGGCGGGGCAGTGCAGCACTGAGGACCCCTTAGAGATTGAGCCCTGCTCCCAGGGCCTCCCCAGGGAATAGGGGTGTGCAGGCTGGGCAGAGGAACTCACTGTAGGTGACCAGGTTAGGGAAGGTGACGTGGGCCGCTATGCTGGAGATGTTGACGATGGAGCCAGGTGCTCTGCGGTTGATCATGCCCTGGACTACGATCTGAAAGCAAGAGCGAGGGCAGCTGGCCCCACCCACGGCTACCCGCCCACCGTGCTGGCCCTCGCCCTCCCGCTGGCTCACCTGGGACACCTGGAGCACAGAACGCAGATTCACATTGAAGGACCTGGCAGTAGGGACAGACCATGGCAACCTCCACTGCCTGTCCCCAGCAGCCCTGCCCTAGCCGACCGTTCTCCCTTCCCACCTATCAAAGGCCTCCTTGGTGACTTCCAGGAAGGGCTGGCTCAGGGCCACGGCTGCGTTGTTCACCAGCAGGTCCACAGTGCCCACGCTGCCCAGCGCCTGCTCTGTGGCCTCCCAGTTGCCCAGGTCCACGCACACGGGCTCTATCCCGGGGCACTATGGAGACATTGGGCAGTGCCCTGAGGAGTGGTCCCGGCAGGCTCGTGAGGCATTCCTGAGGGCATGGGGGCAGACCAGCCATGGTGGGGCTGCGCACCTCACCTCCTGGGAGAGGCTGACCAGGTCGTCACTGGTGCGGCTCACGGCCACCACTCTGGCTCCTGAGGCATGCAAGGCCTTCGCAGTGTCCCGCCCAATCCCTGCATGGGGGAGACTCGGTGGGTAGGGGGCCCAGCATGTCTGCTCAAGGCTGGGGTCAGGGGACAGACAGGAGTGGGGCCTGCAGCCACTGCTGCCCAGGGACAAGCAGGGAGAGAGGGCAGTGGCCCAGGAGTAGTTGGGGGCCTGGGTCGGAGGCCCCACTGACCAGCATCAGGCCAAGAGGGGGCCCTAGAGGGCAGGTCTGAGGGAAGAGTCCTTAGCTGGACCTCTCTCTGTCCAGTCTGGGTCTGGGGGTCTCCCCAGGGCAAGGGGATCTTGTGTTGACCAGGGAGGGGCTGGCGTCCTATCCCAGTGGGGCTCCAGCCAGGTGGTGGGGAGCAGCTCAGGCCAGGTTCAGGGGCTGAGGGGGCATCAGTTGCTTGTGGGGCCTGTCTGTGACAGGCCGGTGGGGACTCACAGGCCTTGCATGGGTCTCTGTGAGGGTCCGAGTCTTGCCCAGGCAGCCCCTCCTGCACACCCCACCCTGCTCAAACCTACCTTTCCCTGCCCCTGTCACCAGGGCCCGCAGGCCACTGAAATTCAGCTGCATGGTGCTGACTGCCAGCCTCGTCCCACCATGCGAGGACGAGGACGATGCGAGGTTTTATATGCCCAGGTGGGTGGGCGGGGCAGGGCGGAACCCCATCCCGGAAGAGAAATATGAACTAACTTGTGTGTGTGCATGCGTGTGTACGTGGGGGGGAGGCAGGGAATAAGCACGGTGGGGGTGGGGGGCAGGGCAGTAGAATCGTTTTTCCATTTTTCTTATGTGGACAGAAACATTACCCTGTAACGGTTTTTGCTGGAAGAAGAATCCTGGCCTCCCCACCAGCTGGGGAGCAGGGTAGCTGTGCCCCTTGGGAATGCGGTTGGGGGGTGGTCGTACATGCTTGGTGTTGCCCCCTCTCTGGTCATACTCCGGCACCTCCATCCAGGAGTTCAGGGCAAGCCCTGTGACACCCCCACCATGCAGGTGGCCCGGACTCCCAGGCCCTCCCACGTGTGGCCTGAAAAGCAGGTAGAACCCCTGCTGCCTCTCCCTCCTGAAAGCTGAGCCCCTCGCTTGGACCCAGGGCCAGACCCCCACACAAGACCCCAGGAAGAGGCCTGCCCGATTGTCCAGGGACTCCTGCTGGAAAACCCTCTATGCCTCTCGGAGCCTTCCCAACTTCTGGTGGCCAGCGGGGCTTGTCCTCTTAAGGCCCTTGGAAGACACTGTCCTTGCCCTTGTGATGCACCCATGAGTTGGAGGCCAGACACCCTCGCCCTGGGCAGGATGCAGGGAGCCCTGGGGCGGGGGCTCTGGGACTCAGGGGAGGAGACTTGTGCGGGAAACTGAAAATCAGTGACCCAATGCACACACACAGGCAGGGCACCTGATAGCAGCACGCAGCTCCACTGGGTTCTCATTTAAAATGTTAAGTGGTGCGGTGGTCACCGGAGCCCAGGAGTTAGAGGCTGCAGTGAGCTGTGATGACGCCACTGCGGTCCAGCCTGGGTGGCAGAGCGGGACCCTGTCTCTTACAACAAGTAAACTACAGGTGTCTTCACAAAGATTCCTGGACAGAGTGTCCCTGCTTCTATCCCTGTCCTTAACCCCAGGACTGAGCCCTGGCAGCTGACCCCCAGGGGGAGTCTGCCACCCTCCCAGTAGTCTTGACTTTAAGGGGCAGCCCTCGCCCGCCCCCTGCCTGATTTACTTACAGCGTTCCACTGAAGAGTGTTCTAAACACCTGCAGCTCTGAGTAGTTGAAGACGCAGCCCCAAAACATCTCTGCACCTGCATGGATCCACGTCCCCCACATTCAAAACACAAGAGAACAAACAAAAACACGTCGTACCCCACCTCCTCCCACCAAGACTATCTTATGCTTCAGACAAATTTCTAAATGCTGAAGGTAATTTTATTTTATTTTTTTGTTTTTGAGACAGGGTCTTGCTCTTGTCACCCAGGCTGGAGTGCAGAGGAGCGATCATAGCTCCTGGCCTCAAGCAACCCTCCTGCCTCGGCCTCCCAGAGTGCTGAGACTACAGGAGTGAGCCACTGCATCTGGCTCTGTGTTGAGTATCTTTTTCATTTTCTGTATTTTAACTCCTGGGCTCAAGTGATCCTCTCGCCTCTGCCTCCTGAGTAGCTGGGACTACAGGCATGCGCCACCATGACCAGCTAATTTTTTTCTATATATATTTTGAGTTGTCCAGCTAATTTGTTTCTATTTTTAGTAGAGAGGGGGTCTTGCTCTTGCTCAGGCTGGTCTCGAACTCCTGAGCTCAAACAATCCGTCTGCCTCGGCCTCCCAGAGTGCTGGGATTACAGGCGTGAGCCACTGCACCCGGCCTGAATTTCTGTATCTTGTGATGTTTTGACAGCTTAGCAAAACTCTTTCCAGCCCTGGGGCAGGCCAGTCCTTAGAGGCAGGAAGGGCTCGGCAGGGGCTGCCTTTCGTGTGCAAACCAAGCGCTCCAGAGCCACGTGTCCTCTACCACCAGGCCACGAGGCCACCCCTCGAGTTCAGAGCCCACGGGAATTGCGCATGGCAGTGGAAACCCCGGTGAAAGCTCTGGCCTAAGCTCTCCCTCTCGCCTGCTTCTGCCTCCTGTCCAAAGCCTGGTGTCCCCTTGTCGCCCTGTGTGTCTGTGTGTCAGTCATTTCTAGGGGAATCGAGGAGAATAAGCTTTTTTTTCTAATGTCACTGACTCCTCTGTGTCATCACTCAGTCATACCCTATAAATTAAATCCTGGGCATAATTTTAGAACACTCTTTTAGACATTTAACTTTCAAGTAAAGACAATAGCAAATTCTGCCTAACTTAAGTCGACCAACAACGCACAGCCACGTGCTAGCTACACTGCCAGCGTCTCTGGTGGCGCCCTTCCTCTTCCAGCCGTGTCACACAGCCCCTGGTCTCCTGTGGCTCAAACGCCAAGCTGCGAGGTCGCCCACTCTCCATCCATCTCATGGGAGACGGCCAGGCATGGGGGGAAGGGAATAGAGGAGAAGCGACTGGTTTGTCTGTGTACAAGTATACTCTTGTAAAATCAGGGTGAAATTATTACAGTCCTCTCTTCTGCACCTGGCCAGCTGATCACTCTGAGTCCTTACACTCGGTCACATTCTTCTGCTTTCGCACAAGCACCTCAGCTGGCCAAGGTGCTGTGCCTGGCGCAGCGTGGCCGTGCAGATACTGCTTTGCAGTGCTTTTCCGTGGTCTTTAATTACAAGGGATGACGGTGCTCTACGAGGCGCCTGGGGCCTGCCGCAGTCCAGACACAGCCCGTAGCCTGTGGCATCTTGTGGTGCTACCCTGTGTCCCTGGCACTTGACACCAACCACCCCCCGGAGTCCTTTTCTTACCCCTTGATTCACTTGTGTGAGGAGTCCCACGTAGCCCAGGGGCGGCCCCCACATCTGGTTGAATGGAACCCTGGCTGTGTCCCCCGGCGAAAGCGCTCTTTCCTTGAACAAGATGTCTGCTCCATCAGCACAGCCCAAAGTCACCGCGGTGGGACACAAACATTTTGCTGGTGGGTCATTGCAGGCAGGGATGAGAGGGGCCACTCCTAGTTCTGCCCCTGGATTCCTGGACCCCCGGATGCTGGCTGTGGTAGAAAAGCACCACACACTCGACGCTGACATAGAGTGTACACATCACCCCAGGCCCCCGGCATTGCCACCCGCAGCGTGGGAACTGATCCTCAGGAGAACATCCTACCGCTGTTCCAGGATGCGGTGAATGCGGGAAACCACGGATTCCACCACGTGCACGAGCCTGCTGCTGGCCCTTCCCACGCTGCGACATGAGCTCTGGCCGGAAGGGATGTTCCATTCCTTGATCTTGAGGATCAAGGCATTTCTTAAGCCCAGGGATGATTTTGACAGAAGCTTTGTGGGCAGGAAGGCAAATCCGCACCTGGAATGTGTCTATTCAGTAAGATCAAGTCACTGCCCCCACTGCGATGGAAGTGGTGCCCTGGAATCATCCTGCTACCCGGCACTGGCAGATCCCGCCAGGAAGTAGTGGCACGTGAGGCACTCAGTGTTGGTCTCTGCGGTTGGCAGGTCTGGCACGTGGCCGTGTTGGCAGCAGAGTGGCATGGAGAGTTGAGCCTGTGGCCAGGGGTGTGCTCACTGGAGGAAGAGCGTAACCGTGGTCCATGGGATGGGACATCTTGTCCATCTGAGGTTAGTTGGGGTCATCCTCTGCCAAGGCTGCCCGTTGGTGAGTATTTCCATGGACACAAATACCTTCACACCATGTCCATTTGGAGAGGTCTGTCGTGCGTCTCTTCCCCAGACCTCCCTGTCACCTGCTGTGGTCTGGATGTTTGTGTCCCCCCACAAATTCATATGTTGAAATCCTCATCCCCAGGGTGATGGCACTGGGAGGTGGGGCCTCGGAAAGGTCACTAGGTCATGGGGGCGAGGCCTTGTGAAGGGCTCTCTCGCCCCTTCCGCCATGTGAGGACACGTGAGAAGCCGCCATCCACACACCAGGAAGAGGAGCCTCATTGGATCCGCCAGCGCCGAAATCTTGGGCTTCCCTGTTGTTTGCAAGCCACCTGCTTTGTGGTGTTCTGTCACAGCAGCTCAGACAGACTGAGACGGTGCCAACCTTCCAGCTGTGTTACCTCCCAGCCTTTGGCCACTGGGCCAACATGAGCTGCTGCTGCGAGTTGGCTCCTCCCCGAAGCTCCGGGCTTTCTCCTTTCAATGAGCAGCCGGTGCCCTCTCTCGCTTCTGCCCGCGAGGAAGCTTTCGCCACCCTCCCGTGGGGTGTGGTGGGCACATTTCGGAAGAATCTGCTTTGGGAAGAGCCAGCGTGTCCAAAGAACCACCTGTAAACAGGCCTGCGTGTTCCCTCCCAGGCCCCTCTCCCAGGGAACGTCCTGTGAGGACACAGGTGACCCTTGAGACTGTTGGATAAACAAAATAAATCATGTTTTCAAAGAACTAAAGTTAGTTTTATTCAGAACTTTACTGAGAACTGTAGACTGAGCCCTGTAGTCTGGGAGGAGTCTTCCCGGGAGGTCCCACGCGACTCTCTCACACGGCACTTTGGCGCACGGTTGACACGCAGGTGAGATTCAGGACCTGCAGACCACTGAGCAGAGTCACACCAGGTGCGGGGGTGACAGCGCCTCCGGTGACAGCTGACAGAGGCGCAGTGGCTGACTTGTCAGTCGTTGTCTTACATGCAGGACAAGGCGAGGGCTGGGGTCATTTATCTTTTAAGGAACACAGTGACTCAGGCACGAGATGCGGGGGCTGTGTGCTCTGTCGTGTTTCATCTTCAGAGCTTCTCTCTGGAGAGCTGCAGTCGTCACAGCGTCAGGGGCTCATGACAATACGCTGGCGCGGAAATGAGCAAACATTGGTCTTACATTTGCTACTTTGTCTTGCAAGAGGGAGGGAGCCATGCAGCTAGAGTTGGGGCCAGGGGCCCCGGGCTTCTTGCCCATGTGACTCACTCGCGCCTCCAGGAATGGCTTGGGCCTGATTTCACAGATGGCATTTCCGCATGGCGGTGCAGTGATGCCATGCATACCCGATTCTATGGTTTGGTGGATCAGACGACATCCGTTAGTGACAAGTAGCTCAGCTCACATGGTAACTTGGTGGCCCATGGTCAAGTCTTCACTCTCTAGGTCCCAGAGGCAAACATAAGCTGTTTCTTAAAATTAAAACAGTTATCTACAGAGCATGTCATATCTTGCTCAAAAATCCTAATGCAGGCTAGGCGCGTTATCCCAGCACTCTGGGAGGCCAAGGCGGGAGGATCACTTGAGGCCAGGAGTTGGAGACCGGCCTGAGCAACAGCGAGATTCCTTCTCTACAAAAAATAGAAAAATTAGCTGGGTGTGGCGGTGCATGCCTGTCGTCCCAGCTACTAGGGAGGCTGAGGCAGGAGGATTCCTGGAGCCCAGGAGGAGTTCGAGGCTGCAGTGAGCTATGATTGCGCCACTGCACTCTACTTGGGGTGACAGAGTGAGACTCTGTCTCAAAAAAAAATTCTAATGGTCTGTGCTGTGAATCGCCTGCAGGGAGGGACCCACCAAATGCTCCGACAGGATCCCTCTCTGCCGCTGCCATGTTACCACTGGATCGGCTGGGCCACATGCCCAGGTGGCAGAGTAGCCTGCGTGGCCGCCAGGACTGTTGAACCTTCTCTGGTTCTTTTTTTTGAGATGGAGTCTCGATGCTGCCCAGGCTGGAGTGCAGTGGCCACATCACACCAGCACATAGGTTCTCTGGGTCCATGACTGTCCTCCTCTCTTCTAAGGACACCTGTCATTGGATTTGGGGCCACCTGGATAATCTCGGATGGACCCCTCTCGAGATGCTCATCTCAATGACATCTGCACAGTCCCCTCTTACAATTAAGGTCCCACTCTGTGGTCCCGGGGTTGGCCATGGGCTCAGCTTTAGGGGCCACAGTTCAGTGCTTCAGTGCTGTGCTCTTCATTTGGCTTCATGGTTTGTGCCTCTCTGGCCTCCCACCCTGAAGCCTGGGGCACGGGGTGAACCGATGCATGTCCCCTGGGGAGGTGACAGTCCTGGGGGGTGAAGCTGGCGCCTTGTCCTGGGTCTTGGAGCTGGTGGGTGCAGAGCCGGTGGCCCAGCCACCTCCATCCCCGTGCAGCCTGAGCTGCGACGAGTGGGCCACCGATGAGCAAGCCAGGGGCCGCACCCCCAGCAGGGTTTCTGCGGGGGAGGCCAGGCGCCCACCCTAACCAGCCTGGGGTCTGCAGGCCGCCCTGGGAAGGGGCCACTGGGGCGCAGGCCCACTGCACACGTGTGCACACGCAGGCACACACACGAGGAGTTCCCGCTGGGGTGAGGAGGGGTCTGAAGATCTGGGAGGCTGGCCGAGGGTGAGCAGCAGGGCTGGGAGCAGTGAACTGCGGTCGGTGCACGGGAGTGCGCACTGCTGGGGCTGGTGCTCAGGCTGGAGCTGGACAAAGGTCCTTCCAGAAGCCTCTAAGCTTCCTTCTCAAATTCCTTCCTTAGACACCCCTGGAGAGGGGGAGTTTCCTCTGCTTTTCCTTTTTCTCAAGGTGGGGAGAGCCCTAAGCCCTAGAAACCAGACCCTGGGTCAGCCCGTGAGGTGCATCTGAACTGTGGGGTGGGGCCGGAGTTCAGGCCTGGCGCCGCCCTCCTCTCAGCACAGACTGGCAGGCCCCCTCCCTCCAAACCGTGGCTGCCTCTGCTGCGCGACCAACGCTCACCCGAGTTGCAGCCAGGGCTCCCCCCGCCACTGCCCTGCTCAGCCCAGGGTCCCCACTTGTTCCAGACACTTTCTCATCCTCCGTTAGCCATCTGGTGACCACTGGGCCCACCGGCTCCACTTCCCTGAGAGCTGTTGACCTGCCCGTGTCCCTGGTTCCCTCTCCGTGAACTCTGGGCCTCGCCCGTACCCCCTCCCTCCCGCCCGTGTCGCCACGTTTTCCTGTGGCTCAGGGTGAAGCTGAGGCCTGAGTCACGTGTGCCCCGCCCCCACACTCCGGCTCCTGGCCCCTGGCCCCGTATCCCTCGTGTTTTCACCCTTGCAGGAGACCAGATCCCTGGAGGGCGGGGGTTGTCCCACCCATGGTCTCCCTAGCTCTTGGCAAAGAATGTTTTCGACATACGTCTGCCAGATGAATGAACGAATGACACATGCCCTAGAACAAGGGGAAGTGGCTGGCCTTGCGGCTGCAAAGAACACAGGCCATGCCCTGACGTGACCTCAGCTGACCTGCATGGGAACCTGTAGTTGGGCAGGAGGGAGCAGACAGGCCCAGGCACGGGATTTAGGGTAGAGGAGGGTTAGATGTAGGGGTAGGGGTAGGATTAAGGGAGGGGAGGGGGAGGAGACTTCTACCCCTGCTCCAGGCCCAGATGGTGCAAGTGCTTTGTCACTGTCCTTAGGGCCGTTATCAAGACTCACTGTTGATACTGAACCTTCATGACACAGGGCAGGGAAGCCAGTCGGGAACCTTGTGGCGTGAGTGGGGGCAGCACCAGGCTCGGCGGCAGGCGTGGCTGAGAGAAAGCGCAGGGACGCGGGGAGGGAGCCTGTCCAGGTCACCACTGCTCACGCCGGCCAGGCACACCCGTGGGTAACACTCAGGCACGTGGACGCCCAGTCATAGCACATAAGTACACACATGTGGAACATGTGTACACACAGGGATGCACATGCACGCACGTGGGAAACACAGGCTCACAGGACACATGCGCATGCATATGTGGGCGCACCTAGAGACATGTGGACACAGGTGTGCACACCCACACGAGGCACATACGACCACGCAAGGGTCCATGCACACACACACACACACACACACGGGCAAACAAGGCGCACACATGTGTACACTCATCCACACCTGCACACCCCCACAGGCACACCCGAGTGAACACGCGTGTACGTGCACATAGCACATACAGGTGCACACACTTCGGGCCCACAGGGATGAAGAGGACCCTGGAAGTCAGCAGCGTCCCCCATGATGCTGGTCTTTATGAGGGTCCCAGCCAACAGCCAGGCTTGGCTGGAACCCTGCAGCCGGGCTCCCGTCCTCCTGCAGGACAGCCTACGGGGGACACAAGCTGGCGCTCCCTGGCTGGATGTCAGGGGAGGGTGGCTGCAGCAGGCCAGCTGCAGGGGTGGGTCCCTGGGACGCTGCTGCTCCCCTGGTTCCAGGGTGGCTTGTGGGCTTCTGGCTGAGCCGGTTTCGCACGTGGTGCCAGGAGCTGGGCTCAGTCCCGGAGCCTTTAACAGTAACCGTAGGCTGGGGCTGGAGAAAGCCTCCCTGCTCTGGAGGGAGGCCAGGGGCCAACCCAAGGCCATATCTTGTTTCTTCTGGACAAGAAGGGGATTAAGAAACCCTAGAACACCCAGCCCCACCTTCCATGGGACAAGGTGAGGTCCTTCTTGCCCTCATGACAGTCACATGTGGCCAGGTCCCAGCAAGGGCCACTGCCCCAAGAGGTGACCAGATGGGGCAGAGCCCTCAGATGCAGGTCTGCCTTCTGAGCCTCTGGGGACCCTACAGGGAGTGGGATCTGGGGCTCAGGCTGCCCCAAGAGCCCGAGGAGGTGGGATGGGGCCCAGTACTAGGCCTTTCCTGGCACAAGCACCTTCTTGGAGGCAGGCGTTCACCCTCATGGGCAGTGCAGAGATTCATGCAGGACAGGCTGTGTGCTGTCCACATCAATGCCCGAGGCTGCAGAGGCCAAGCCCCAGAGCCTTTGGTGTCTACTGCCCCGAGAGCAGACTAAAGGGCCCACCCACTCACCTACATGTGCCCCACGGCCCCCGAGTGCCAGCCCCTGGGACTCTCCCAGCACTGGCCAGGCAGCGGCTCTCATTGCCTGGACTGAGGGTTCAGAACATTACACGTTTTGCAAAGTCTACATGGCCGGGGAGTCTCCGGGTTGGAATCTGAACCCCAAAGCACAGCCTTTCTGGTTGTGCTGTCGTCAGTGCGTTGATTCTTTCCCTCACCCGTTGTGGCGAGGCCCACCCTGTCGCTGGGCTGAGTCTCAGACAGGACACTGATGTGTCTGGGGAGATCCCAAGCAACGTGATCACGGTTGGGGCCCCAGGCCGGCCCTGGGCACAGGATGGAGGGGCCCATGGGGCTGAGATTGCCCCGAAGGAGGTAAGACGGCGAGGCCTCCTCCCCGACTCCGGCTGCTGAGAGCCCCCGACGCCGCTTGGCGGTCTCTGCTCTCCAGGAAGTGACTTGCTCACAAGCTGGCACTGAGCTTCCGGGAGTGGATGGGATGGGAGGGCTGTCGGGCTGAATGGCCCCAGGATGCGGCCCCTTCCAGAGGCTCCTGGTCCCTGGGGCTGGCGTCTGCCCTTAGCTTGCCCCAGAGCTTCCCGGGTGAGAAAAGAGCTGAGGACTCTCCCACCTACACAGCCCCCCACGTAACGGGATTATAACATGATTTGTAAAGTGTGGACGGAAGAGGGCCCTCGGCAGGTCACCTTTCCCAGAGAGACTAATCTCTTCAGGTGGAGACACGCCCCAAGGTGGAGCTGCAGAGATTTCTGGAGGCACAAAAGCGTTGCGGGAGCTGAAAGGCTATGCGGTTGGGAGACACCAGCCCCGCCATTCCCAGGACTGAGGTGCAGAGCAAGGGAGGGGCCTTGAGCTTCCTGCCCGCATGCTGCAGCCTCAGCTCCCCAGGGAAGCTGGGCCCAGGCCCCGGGTCAGCAGCTGGGCTGGGAGCGGAGGAGACCCCAGCCTGCGGCCTGGGCCGGGCGTGCAGCAGTGAGTCCAGCAGCCAAGGCCTCCACTGTGGGGTCGGGGGTCATTTCTCCAGGGGTGAGAAGGGGCTTCTCCATACAGCCCAGGTCACTGGGTCCCCACCCAGCTTCTCTCAGTCACACAGAGAGGACAGGCTCTTCCCTTCTGCCCACATGTCCCCGGGCAGCCCTCAGAGTCAGCCCGGCGCAGCCCCTCCCGCCGCCGCTGCCTCCTCCAGGGCCGGTTCCCAAGGAGCCGGAGTCGCAGTCACCCCATCTGCACTTTCACTTTCCCCGATTTCAGTTGCACAAGGTCAACCCCAGTCTGAAGATATTGAATAGAAAATTCCAGGAAGAAACAACTCATACATTTTAAATTTCACACCATTCTGTATAGCTTGATGAAATCTCACGCCGTCCAGCTCTGTCCCTCTGGGGATGTGGCTCCTCCCCTCGTCCAGCTGTCCACGCCGTCTGTGCCCCCTGCCCGCCTGAGGGTCACTTAGCTGTCTTGGTTGTCAAGTCAAAAAACCACAGACAGCATACACAGGGGTCGGTACTGCTGCGGTCTGAGGCATCCACGGGCGCCTTGGGACGTGCCCCTGTGGATAAGGGGGACAGCTGTCCTTGCCTGCCCCAGAGCAGATCGGAACAGGTCAAAAACAGATGGAGATGTGCCACACACTGTCCTCTCCATAAACTGTGTGCACAAACTGTCCCAGACATTTGCTTCCAGCTGTGATGCTGTCCCTGGTACCCAGACAATCCCCCACTACGAATGAGCATAAAGCCTCACACAATATGCGCAGTGACTGTGTCAGGAACTGCAGGATGGAACCCCCAGGTGAGCCCCGCAGACAGGCCAGCCTTGGTGCAGGGAGGAGGCAGAGGTGGGGTCTGGGGCAGCCCAAGGGGCTGGAACCTCCAGGGCAGAGCCTGGGGAGGAAGGGCCGTGCTCACAAGTCTGCATGGGGTCCCTTTCAGTCTGGCTGAGGACTCCGCTGTACGTCTGCAGGGCGAGATTACTCAAGAGAGCGGCTGCTGTGGGGGTCAGGACAGAACAGAGCCAGGTGCAGGGCAGTTCTAGCCCCGGCGGGTGGAGACGGCCACTCACGCTCCTTCACTCCCTGAGACCCAGCTGAAACCGGCAAAGTCCCATTCTCATGAGTCAGGATCATGAGATTAGTCTGCTCTAGTCCTGCTCTCTGAGGCCCCAATTATAGTCACAAGGGAGACGGTTTGGAGGCTGAATCCCACTCGCCAAGTTAGAGGGCCTTGGGGAACACTTTAGGTTTTCCACAGAGAGCCCTAATAAAGTGCGAAACCAAACCTGAACAGGTTCAAAGAGTAATTGAGCTGCCTACCACTACAAAAGTCAACACTCTTCAGAGGAAGATAAAATCTAGACTTACATCATCTACAGTGTCTAAAATACAACAGAAATTATCTAGAATTGAAAAGAAACAGCAAAGTCAATAAAAACAAAGCAGTCAATAGATTTTCTCTGGATTTACCAGGCAGAACGTTAAAGCAGTTACTGTAAATACGTTCAAAGAATTATAGGAAAATATATCAATGAGTGAACAAATACGAAATTCAGCCCAGAAGAGAAAACCATAAAAAAGAAACACATGGGAAATTTTAAAGTATAAGAACTACATTAAAAATTCACTAAGTAGGTTTAACAGCAGATTATAGCTGACAAGATCAACACATTTGGAGACAGATCGATGGAAACGATCCAATCTGAAGGAAGGGAACGAAAAGATGGAAGAAAAATGAACAGACTCTTCAAGAACCCTCCGGATAATACAAAATGGTCTAATATACAGGTGATTGAAATCCCAGAAAAATTAGATAGAATAGGCTGAAAAATATTTGAAGAAATAATGACCCCAATTTCCAAAATTTCATTAGAATCATCAACTTACACCTCCTAGAAGCTCAGTGAACTCCAAGCAGGGGAAGTATAAAAAGAAACACACCAAGGCATGTCGCAGTTAATGTGATTAAAACCAAAGACAGAAAGAAAATCCGAAGAGTCCAGATCAAAAATGCACATCACTGACAGGAACGGCGACATTCTCTGTGGAAAACCAGGGAGGAAAAGGAGCCGCGTGGTGGCGCCTGCAGTCCCAGGCACTTGGGAGGCCAAGGCAGACGATCGCTGCTGAAGATTGCAAAGACGAACTCACACGGTTACTTCTAAGAGTCTGTGGTTTTAGCTCTTATGTTTAGGTCTTGGGTGGATCTGGAGTTACATTTTGTATATGGTACGCACTAGGGATGCAAATTCATTCTTCCTTATTTTTGTATTTATTTATTTATTAATGTTTGTTTAGAGGTGAGGGTCTCACACCATGTTGACCAAACTGGTCTCAAATCCCTGGCCTCAAGCAATCCTCCTGCCTTGGCCTCCCAAGTAGCTGGGATTATAGACGAGAGCCACCGTGCCTGTGGATAATGCTGCTATGATCACGGGTACACTGGTATCTGTGCAAGCTGCCGCTTTCAGTTCTTTTGGGTATTTACTCAGAAGCAGAATTGCTGGATCAAGTGGCAATTTTATTTATTTATTTATTTTTGAGACAGTATCTCAGGCTTTCACTGGGGCTGGAGGGCAGTGGCATCATCACAGCTCACTGCAGCCTCCAACTCCTGGGCTCTAGTGATCCTCCCACCTTAGCCTCCCAAGTAGCTAGGACTATGGGTGCCACCACCCCAGCTAATTTTTGCTTGTTTTATAGAGACAGGGTCTTGCTGTGCTGCTCAGGCCAGTCTCAAACCCCTGGTCTTGAACTGGTCTCAAGTGATCTTCCTGCCTCAGCCTCCAAAAGTGCTGGGATTACAGGCGTGAGCCACTGTGCCCAGCCTCAAAGGAATTCTTTATGTTCCAAAGTCACTTAACACTCTGAAAGCTACCAACCTTCCTCATCTCCTCAAAATCTTTCATGGAACCGTAACTTCTATAGAAACTATATGCTTTCTTTCTTGGCTCAGCCACAGCGAACTTAGAGAACTGCAACCCCCCGGGAGACAACGAACGCTACAACAAAATGCAATTGTAGATGCCTGGCCAGAAGGCCCTGTATCTGGGGTTTTGTCGGAGCACTGGCAGTGGTGGTGGCTGCGTCCTCGGCAGGGAGGTTGCCTGGGCACGGCCCTCCTGGCTGGTGCAGAAGGGAGCTGGGCCAGCTCTTCTTAGACATAGAACTCGCCCGCGAAGCCGCCAGGTCTGGGGTCTGTGGTGACAAATCCCATTACCTTACTGTTCAAAAGCCTATTCAGATTTTCTGTTTCTTCCCAGGTCAGTCTCGGTTGTGTGCTTCTAGCTGTCTGCCCACCGAGGTTTTTCAGTTTGCCGGGGAACAACTGCCCCTGCACCGTCTCACGATCACTTACATTTTTCTAGACCCACGAGGGACGTCCCCACCTCCATTTCAGTAAAACTGAGTCTTCCCTTTTCTTCTTAGTCACTTTAGCTAAAAGTCTGTCAGTTTTTTCAAAGAAACAACTCTTGGTTTTATTGATTTTCTGTATTTATTCTTTTCTCTGTTTCTGTCTGTGCTGATCGTTATTTCCTTCCTCTTCACTTTGGATTTAACTTGTCCTTTTTTTCTGCTTCCTCAAGCTATAGAGTTAGGGCGTTGACTTGAGATCTTTCTTCTTTTCAGCGCGTTTGCAGCGATAAATCTCTCGCTAGCGTTGCTTTTGCCACATCACACACGTTTTGGCAAGTTGTTTTTGCTTCTATTTGTCTCCAAGTATTTTCAAATTTCTTTTCTGACTTCTTCCTTGACACACTGTTTAAGAGTGTGTTGTTAAATTTCCACAAATTTGTGATTTTTCTAGTTTTCCTCTGCTACTGACTTGTGACTTCATTCCATCAGGCGCAGAGAAGATGCTTGTTTGCGACATCTTCCTAGATGCATTGAGACTTGGTTTGTGGCTCCCATGGGTCTGTCCTGGGGCGTCTGTGTGCGCTTGAGGAGACCATGCATGCTGCCGCCGCGGGTGGAGCGTTCCCGCAGCTGTTAGCTCTACCTGGTTTATTGTGCTGCTCAGGCCCCTGGGCTGAGGGGTGTTCACTGAGCAGGGACATATCCTCATGACCTGCCATAACACGGCCTCGTGTGACCTGTGCCTGTGGCCACCTCGCTGTCTTGGGGGGATAACAGTGCCTGCCTAGAGGACCCTGTCTGGTTTCTTCCCACCGTGCCAGCTCCCTGGAGCCCCCAGCCCGTCCACAACTCCATCTGCTCCTGAGATGTCCCTGCACCACCCCCACACTCCGTTACCCAAGCCAGCCCGGTCCAGCAGGGCCTTGAGGCTGGGATGGGCTGTCTCTACCCAGGACATCTGAGCTGCAGGACCAGCTACGCCAGGGAATGGCTGTTTGAATAAAAATGGAAAATTACTGGCTTGAAAGTTCATAATCATAACCCAGCACAAATCGGGAGAATTGTGGCTGGTCACTTAGGAGAAAAGCTTCAAGACCTTCTAAGTGGACTTGAACTTAGACTAAAAAAGGAAAGAAAGAAATGAAATGGTCCAACCTCAGAGAATGGCTTGAATAACAAGCTGCCATTTCAAAACTATTGGACAGCAACATGATGCTTTAAGTTATAAGACCAGTGCTGACAGGGTTGAGGCAAAATGAATATAATGTTACATTTGCAGAGGCATTGCAAGTCAAACTCACTCTTTTTTTTTTTTTTTTTGAGACAGAGTCTCACTCTCTTGCCTGGGGCAAGTGCCGTGGCGTCAGCCTAGCTCACAGCAACCTCAAACTCCTGGGCTCGAGCAATCCTACTGCCTCAGCCTCCCGAGTAGCTGGGACTACAGGCATGCGCCACCATGCCCAGCTAATTTTTTCTACATATATTTTTAGCTGTCCAATTAATTTCTTTCTATTTTTGGTAGAGGCGGGGTCTCGCTCTTGCTCAGGCTGGTCTCGAACTCCTGAGCTCAGAACGATCCACCCGCCTCGGCCTCCCAGAGTGCTAGGATTACAGGCGTGAGCCACCGCGCCCGGCCTCACTCTTTTTTTTGAGACAGGGTTTGGCTCTATTGCCCAGGCGGGTCTTGACCTCCTGGCCTCAAGCGATCCCCTCGCCTTGGCCTCCCAAAGTGCTGGGGTTACAGGCATAAGCCACTGTGCTCAGCTGAGCTGACTCTTTGGGTCGGCATCTGCCATAGTGGCTGTAAAACCACTCACGTTCTGGGTGATAATCCGCTCACAGGAATCCACCCCCAGATACCCCTCCTGTTGGTGCCAACGTGTTCTCGCCCACGACGACACTGTCCACGGTGGGGCTGAGCAAGGGTGTGGGTTCAGTGCAGGCTGGGGGCATCCTTATGTGATGGTCAGAGAGAGACTCAGATCCCCCAAACCCCACATCTGGCATGAATCGAGTGCCCAGCAAACCCATGTCCACTCTCAGGGGCTGGAGGCAACGTGGGCGGATGCGGACAGCTGACGCAGGTGGCATCTGCTCTCAAGGAGCCTGACTGGTGCTGGGACAATCCTGCAGCAATCCTCCACTGCTGAGATGAAGGTTTCGGTTTTGCCGAAGTGACCCCCGGACGCTGTCGTTCTGAGGTCCGCCTTCCTCTCCTGCCCACAGCCCCAGGCGCACAGAGCCGCAGCCTCTTCCTGTGCTGCAGAGAAGACCCAGCAGTGCTAGACCCCCGGTGTCTTTGGGGTGCATTTTGCTTCTGGCCACAAACCAAGGAACCAGATGGAAACCAGCCCTCGCCAACTCCAACCTGGTAATGTGGGCATTGCCTCCCTGACCCCTCTATGTCCACGACTGCACATACCCGCACACACCTGTGCACATACCCACCTACACACACACATACACACACACACACACACACACACACACACACGCACTCTTGATAGGGTTACACAGCCACGTCTGCGGGCTGACGACCACGCACACACACGTGCCTGTACACACATGTGTATCTAAGCATACATGTCGTGTACACACTCATACCCACCCAAACACACAGCTATACGCACACACACGTTGGTCTACGCTGTGCTGAGAAACCAGGCGCAACACTCGGGACGACGTCCTCTCAGGACAGCATCTGCCCAGTTCCCGCTGCCCCTGCAGGAGCCCCCACGCCCCTGCTGTGTGCGCGGGCTCACAGAGTTTGATGGGTTTAAGCCTCGCTGGTCAGGACCGCGAGGAACACGCGGATCTGCCTGGGATGGAGACAGTCTCCGGGCAGAGCCCTCCCTGGAGGGAAGAAGGGCGGGAGTCTACGAAGACAGGAGCCAAAGGGAGTGCGGAGGAAGGTTTACTCACAGAAGCGGCGTGCGAGGGGCCGGGAAGGTCACGGCTCTGGCGTCCGTTCCCCCCATGGGAGGCACCAGTCAAGGGCTGGTGGGTCTGCTCAGAGGTGTGGGTTAGGGGTGTTCTTACTCCCGAGCGGTCCCCAAACAAAAGTCTCCCACTGTTTTATGGACCTGGGGCCCAGTGGAGGGGAGTGCAGGGCCAGGCATGCAAGGGTCCTGAATACTGCCAAGTCCGAGAAAAGCGTCTTTGAGGCCCCACCTGGAAGCTGCCAGGCAGTAGCGCCTGGGCCCGAGCACAGCTCTAGCTGAGAGCTCAGCCCTCCAGCCCCAGTCCAGACTGCAGTGCCCAGCCCCGCACCTGGGAGAGCAGCTGCCCCATGAGGCCTGCCAGGCAGTGCCCTGGCGACCGCCCATGGTCCGGCCTAAAAAACCACAGGCAGGACCTTGGTGTGGGCTGGCTCTTCAGCACTCGGCCCACCTGGCCGCCAAGCACCCCGTCCAGCAGGGTGAGGAGGAACGCAGGACGGAGCCCTGGGAGCAGAGCCTTCCGCAGCACAGCCCCCCGCCCCCCGCGTCTTCCTGGGGAGGCCCCTGGCACTTGGAGCACCCAGGGCTGGGGGTGCTGCAGGCCTGGGGGGGACAGTGCCATTCCCGCGCCTGGCACCTGCAGCAGAGCCAGAGCCAGCCCCAGGTCAGAGGTCACTAGTCACCGAGAGGCAGGTCCACCCTGCCTGGGACACCAGGCCGTGTCTGGGTAGAGAAGGCAGTGGATAGACTTAAACCTGGGGAGGGAGAGAGTGGGGGTCAGGTCTGTGGGTGGGAGCCGAGCACCAGGACCCCTGACCACCGCCCACTCACCGTGTAGGATCCTGCTGCAGGCTGAAGACTCCGGCGACGTTCACCACATTATGGGGGTTCTCGGGACCCCCGTAGCTCAAGGTGACCTAGAAGGGGATGGGGGCCGAGGGCAGGGGCTGCTCTGGTCTCGGGCCCAGGGCCTCCATGCCCTCCCCAGCCCAGAAACCCCTGCCGGAGGGGCCCTAGACCCACCCACTTCCCCGTGTCCTCCAGACCAGGGGTGGGGCACAGGTGACGCCATCGCCACCCAACCACTCCCACTGCCCGGTTGTCCCTGCCCCCCCATAGGATCTGCCCTTTCCCCGTCCATCTCCTGTTCAGAGTCAACATCCGCACCTGCCCCAAGCAGACGCTTGACCAGCAGCTGAGACCTACCGAGCAGCAGGCACAGGCATCCGCCCGGGGTCCACTCCAGCCCTTGCTGAGCTGGGCCCCTGAGGAGTGAGGTGGGGCCACAAGGCAGGAGCACCTCCAGAGGCCCCAGGGAGCACAGCACCCATACCTGCTGGAGCACAGTGTCCCGTGGCAGCCCCTGCAGGTTCTCCAGGTGGGAGTGGAAGAGGGGGCTGTGCAGCAGGCGGGCGCCCAGCAGCCCCTCCACGATGTAGCCCACCGTGCAGTCGTCAGGCAGCCGTACCCGCTCGGCCGTGCTCATGAAGCTGCCTAGGCTGTGGGGAGGGGCCGTCAGCACCTCCTCGGCCCTCAGCTGCCCTGCTCCCCCGCCCCTGCCTCCCCCCACTCACCTGGCCCATGGGCTCATCTTGAGGGCGAGACCTCTGCTGAGGCAGAACCCGGCCCCACCGGTGGCAAACCAGAACTTGACTGTGGTCGCCTGTGGGGAGGGGTAGTGGTCAAGGCTGCCCGGGACATGCTCCTCACCCCGACCCCTCACTGGGCTCCCCAGGCATCTCCCCTAGGCCGAGGCTTGGAGGTCTGGCCCAAAGCCCCTCCTGGCCTGCCCAGCTTCCGGAAGGCCACACTGAGCTGCCTGATGGGTCAGCATGTGCCCCGAGCCCGGCACCCCGCTAGGCCCGGCTTTCCAGGCTCTCAGCTGCACCTCCCTGGCCCCGGCTCTCACGGTTCCGCCTCCCTGGACCCTCTCGGTGGCCTCGATGGGGTGGTCCAGGCTGGGCCGCCCCAAGTAGACGTCCTGGCTGGGCGCGAAGGAAGACAGCAGATGTAGGAGGCTTTTGGGGTTCACGTAGTTGTCGTCGTCCACGTGGCAGAACCACCTGCAGGGGAAGGGAACGCTGCGAGGGTGGCCCAAGGTCCCAGCCCAGCTCAGCCCTGGCTCCCTGAGGGCCACAGCCGCCGCGTACTTGCGCCCAGACTCAATGAACTTGTCGTACTCCACGGACATCTTGCAGCACAGCGCCTGGCGGGTGCGCACGGCAGAGCAGTTGGTGTTGATAACGCGTCCACCTGCCCGGTTGGAGAAATGGGAACGTGAGGGTCGAGGCTGGCAGAGTGCTGAGCAAGGCCTAGGTCCAGCCGCCCCCGTGAGGTCCAGGGCAGAACGTGGCTGTCAGGTGGGCCTGGCTACCTCGCCCAGACCCAGTCGCAGCCCCAGTTCAGCCCCCACTCGGCCGAGCGCGTTGGTAATCTCTGAAGTTAAAGCGGATGACAGTTACTTGGGGTCTCGAGCGGAAACGGGCAGAGATGGAAGGGACACTGTTGGGCTTCTTCGGGGACGTGGCACTGCCCTGAAGCCCCAGGAAGTTCAGCAGAGTTTGGCTGGCAGGGAAGACGCTGGGCTGGCCAGGAAGTGGGTGCTGTGGCTCTGCCCTCTGTGGCCTGTGCAACCCTGGGCATGGGCCTTCGCCTCCCTGGACCTCCCACACGTGGGCAGAAGATGACAACAGTCCCCATAACACAGGAGCATGACCCGCGGCCTCTCTTCTGGAGCAGGACGGCGCTGTGCCCCCGGCGAGGCAGGGACCTCATACGGCCGGCAGAAGGGCTGGGGAGATGCTTACCTTCCCGGAGCTCGAGCTCAGGGTCGTCCCCGTCCGTGAAGATGAACGTCTGGGGAGAAACAGTCAGACAGGCATCAGGGGGCTGCCCAGGGCGACCCTCCGGAGGAGCCCAGTGCCCTGCGCCCTGGCCCCTTCGGTCCGCGGCCTCGGAGGGAGCGGTGCCAGGCGCGGGGAGCCGGGGCCGGGGTGCCGGGCGGAGGCTGCACACCTGCCGGCGAGCCTGGGAGATCCAGGTGCGCAACAGTAGCCGCAGGCGCGGCCCGTGGTTCTTCCGGGTGGTCTTGACGGCGATGAAGACGTCGTCGGGCCGCAGGCCAGGGAGGGTGGCGGGCGGGGCCGGGGCGGGGGTCCGGGCGGGCGCGCGGGGCAGCGGCAGCGGCAGCAGCAGCAGCGCGGCCAGGGCCGCGGCCAGCGCGAGGCAGGCCCGGCACAGCGCCCCCCGCGCGCGGCTCATGCGGCCGCCGCGACCCCCGCCGCCGGGCGGGCGCGCCTGGCCGGAGCCGCGGGTGGGCGGCGGTCCCTTTAAGCGCGCGGCCCCCCCGCCCCGTCCCGCGCCCCGGAAGCGGCGGCCGCGCTGCCCCGGAAGTGGACGGCGCGCCGCGGCGGGGTGGGCGCAAGATGCCGCTGCCGGTTCAGGTGTTTAACTTGCAGGTAACGAGCCGAGGCCGCGCCGCCCCCGCGCCCCGCGCCCCGCGCCCTGCCGCCGGGGCCGGGCGAGGCCGACCGGGGCGCGGGGCCTGCGCCAGGGGCCGGCCGGGCGCTCCGGGCCTGGCCTCCGCGGGCAGCCAGCGTCGGGGCCGCCGCGTCGGGGCCGCAGGCCGGGGCCTTGCCTCCGCCGCGGCTGCGCGCCCGCCCGCCGCCCTCCCTGCCCCCAGCCGCTCGGGAGGGTCTCGGCCGCCGACGCTAACGCTCTTTCTCCCTTCAGCAGCCAGCCAGCTCTGTGTCAGGGTCGGGGGGTGCAGAAAGTCAGGACAGAATGAGGGATAGCTCGGCCCCCAGCTCGGCCTCCTCGTCAGTGGCAGATCTGTACTGCACCCCTCACAGCAGTAGGTCAGACCTCTTCCTGCCTGGCACGGCCGGGGACTTCAGCCTGAGCGCCAGTCTGTCGGCCTGTACGCTGCTTTATGAGGTACCTTCCAGGAGAGGGGGCCCCAGCGAGCGAGCGAGCGAGGGAGGGGGGAGCAGGGCGCCAGCCGCCGCCGCCGTGGCTGGGCCCTGCTGCTCTGCCTGCCGAGGACAGGGACTCAGTGCCAAGCAGGAGGGCAGGGCGCGGCGCGCCCGGGGTCTGCTGAGGGAGCCGCGCTCTGTGCTTTTCCGCAGGAGAGCCGAGGCCAGGGCCTCCCGGGCTCCTGCCGGGCTGGGCGCAGCGGGCTTCTTCCAGCCTGCTCTGTAGAACTGTAGAGGTCCTAAGGCGAGGTCCTGGGCCCTCTGTCCCTCCCAGCTGGGGCCCATAGGACTCCCTGAGACGACTCCTTTCCCTTCTCCCAACCCCGTGGCGTGACTCTCAGCCCCGTATCGCTGCTCCAGCTGCTCAGGACAGATTCCGTGGGCTGGTTCTCCTACTTCCTGGGGTTAAGGTGGCGTTTGTTTCTTTTCTATGGTTCGGAGAAAGCTGCATCAGGACAGTGGCTGGGAATGTGCAGGGGCCCTGGGGGTCCCTTTATAGTTGGTCCTCCCAGTGTCTGCTTTCCCCTCCAGAGATGGGGAGAAGGGCCTCTCCCTGATATAGGGTGCTGGAGCCCGGGTGGGAGTGAGGACGGGCTGGGGAGGGCGTGCTTGGGGGTAAGTGGTCCGATTGTGCCTTGGAAGATCCGGGGCAGAACTGACCACGGGAACAGTGAGGGTCTCTCGCCCTCCCTGGGCAGTCCCCGGCTCGAGGTGCCAAGGTGCCCGGCCCATGTTGCAGGGGGCCGTGGAGCCCATGCAGATCGACGTGGACCCCCAGGAGGACCCACAGAATGCACCTGATGTCAACTACGTGGTGGAGAACCCCACCCTGGTATGGAGCCCCGGGGAGAACATGGGGTGTCAGTCCTTCCGGAGGGTCCCAGCTAGACTCCCCACCACAGCCCATACAGTAGATAGGCCTGCTCTTCTCAGAAATTTCTGCAGTCATGTCTTTTTCTGACCTGGAAACCTCCAGGGTTTCCGATTACCTGCTCGTATCAGGTTCATAGCCCAGCTTGAGACCCTGTGCCCACTTCTTGCCCACGTGGAAGACCTCTGCTCTTGGCCCACCACCCCCAACTACAGAGCTCTACCCTGGAGGCTCCTGCCCCCAGCCCATGCCAGTGGTCTCTCCTCAACCGTGGGACCGCAGTTGATCTTGTGATCCCAGGTGCAGAGACCAGTTCCTGTCATGGGTCCAGGGCCTTTCCGGCTTGGGTGAAGGGTCAGCATTCTGTCCAGGACAGTCAGGCCTCTGCACCTGACTCACTGGTCCAGGGTTGGGGTCTGGGGTCCTGGCTTGCATACCTTGCATGACCTCATCTGCTCCCCTGACCCCACCCCAGGATCTGGAGCAGTACGCAGCCAGCTACAGCGGCCTGATGCGCATTGAGCGGCTACAGTTCATTGCTGACCACTGCCCCCCGCTGCGGGTGGAGGCCCTGAAGATGGCCCTCTCCTTTGTGCAGAGAACCTTTAACGTGGACATGTACGAGGAGATCCACCGGAAGCTCTCAGAGGCCACCAGGTGAGGCCAGGTGCTTGGCACAAGGAGGCAGAGGCCGCAGTGGGAGCAGGCACCCGGGGCTGGGGGTGTGTGTCCCCCTCCTGTGCCCTGTAACTCCTGGCACCCCTGCCTCTGTGTGGTGCTCACAGCAGCACTTGCTGGCACAGCGAGGCTGCCGTATGCAACAGGGATGTGCTTCCCTGTTGAGAAGTTGGGGCGGGTGGCGCTCTTGTTCCTGACTAAGAGAATGAAAGCTCCCTGTGTGTCCCAGCCTCTTTCCACACGTGTGTATACGCTCAGGTGTTCTGAGTGGAGCTGTTGGCAGAGATAATGTGGAGGTGGTGGCCTGGCAGGGCTGCGTGTGGCAGCCACTCGTCCCGTTGGGCTTTCCCACCCAGCTGTGGGCTTCTGGGGTCGGCGATTGTCTCTGTGCCTCTCGTGCAGCCTGGGCCCCTCAGGGTGGGGTTGGGGACAGGCAGCGGCCCACGGGAGGTGCCCACTTGCCTACAGAATAGTCTCTGGGGGCCAGCCTGTGGCTGGCGACTTTCCCCCACCTCCCTGATGGCCAGGTCTTCTCTCAGGGAGCTACAGAACGCACCCGACGCCATCCCTGAGAGTGGTGTGGAGCCCCCGCCCCTGGACACGGCCTGGGTGGAGGCCACTCGGAAGAAGGCCCTGCTGAAGCTGGAGAAGCTGGACACGGACCTCAAGAACTACAAGGGCAACTCCATCAAGGAGAGCATCAGGTGCCGGCCCGCCTGGGCAGTGGGGGGCAGGCGGCCAGGCCCAGAGGGGCCCCACCAGCGTCTGCTCATGGCTGGGCCCACAGGCGTGGCCACGATGACCTGGGCGACCACTATCTCGACTGTGGGGACCTCAGCAACGCCCTCAAGTGTTACTCCCGGGCCCGAGACTATTGTACCAGCGCCAAGCACGTCATCAACATGTGCCTCAATGTGATCAAGGTCGGGCCTGTGGCGGGCGCGTGGGCGTGGGGCAGGGTACCTGCGGAGCAGCACTTGGTGTGGGCCGGGAGGGGGTGCCCCGGCTCAGTCTGTCCCCACTTACTCGTCTACCAGGTCAGCGTCTACTTGCAAAATTGGTCTCACGTGCTGAGCTACGTCAGCAAGGCCGAGTCTACCCCAGAGATCGCCGAGGTATGAGCCGCCACCTTTGAGACCCTGCCCAGGAGCCCTGGCTGCTGCTGGTGCCTCTGAGGCCCCTCACCATGTTCTCCCCCAAGTCTGACTTTGTTCCCTCTCAGGCTGGGGACAGGGACTGGGCGTGGAGTTTCAGGGAATGAGGAGGACATGGGCCTCATGCATGTGGCTTCCCTCTGCAGCAGCGAGGAGAGCGGGACAGCCAGACGCAGGCCATCCTCACCAAGCTCAAGTGTGCTGCAGGTGAGGGCCTGGGTGCCGGGGCGAGGGAGCCACAGCTGACCCCCCCAAACACCCCCGTTCATTGAGTCCTCACACGTAGGGAAGGGGTGGTCGTCCTGTGTCACAGCTGGGGAAGCCTTTGCTGTTTGTCGGAGTGCGGGGTATTATGGGGCGCGTGTGCCCCACGTCCACCAGGGAGAAGCCATGTGGTCTGGGTCAGAGGTGTCTTCTGACAGTCTGCTCTTGTAGCCAGTGCCCCACTGGTCAGCTGTGTGGCATGCCCAGGTCCACTGGCTTCAGCTTCTCTGAGCCTGGGTGTCTGTGCAGCGGTGGAAGCAGTGGCTTCAGGCTGCCCGGTGCCTGGCTTCAGGAGCGTGCTGGTGTTGGTGGGGGCAGTGGTTTCAACTTGGTGGCCAGCATTCCCATCCCCCACACGGGCCTCTTGAGGCACTGGCAGCTTCCTGCAGGTGGCCAGACCTCATCCCCGCTTCTCCCCTTCCCGGGTCCCCTCCACCAGGCTTGGCCGAGTTGGCTGCGAGAAAGTACAAGCAGGCCGCCAAGTGCTTCCTGCTGGCATCGTTTGATCACTGCGACTTCCCTGAGGTGAGGGTCTTGGGGTCTCTGGGAGGAGCCCTCCTGGGGACTTGGTGATACAGTGAGGGCTCATGCATTGGGCTCTTTAATGGGGGGTCTCCCCCAACGGGCTTTTCGGAAATCTCTGAGCCAGCGATGACGGGGCTGCGGCGGCCCATCCCTGAGGTCGTGGTCTGTCGTGACCTCCATGATGCTGGGTCTCTGGTCCTCAGCTGCTGTCCCCCAGCAACGTGGCCGTCTATGGCGGCCTCTGTGCCTTGGCCACCTTTGACCGGCAGGAGCTGCAGCGCAATGTCATTTCCAGCAGGTCAGTGGGTGGACACTGGCCCCATCCCTCTGTGGGCCCCTCATCTGGCCTTGCTTGTCGCCGGACCCCAGCCCTGCTGTTTCCAGGTGTTTGCCTTTGGACTAGGCCTGTGGGTCACTTGGAAGGTGGGGGGCAGGCAGGGGCCTGGGCTCAGAGGAATCTGGCATCAGCAGCTCTTTCAAGCTGTTCCTGGAGCTGGAGCCACAGGTTCGAGACATCATCTTCAAATTCTACGAGTCTAAGTACGCCTCCTGTCTGAAGATGCTGGACGAGATGAAGGTGGGTCCTGGCCGCACGTGGGGCGAGTGCGGGGCCCAGCCACCTGGAGGCTGGCGGGTCTCCTCCGCGGGCCAGGGCAGCAGCAGCCGGTCCCTGACCCATCCTCCTCTTCAGGACAACCTGCTCTTGGACATGTACCTGGCTCCCCACGTCAGGACCCTGTACACTCAGATCCGCAACCGTGCCCTCATCCAGGTAAGCCTGGGGAAGGAGGGGATAGGCTGGGACGCTTGACATGTGTCTGGGAGCCGTGGGCAGCTGACACCAACACCCCTGTGCCCCAGTATTTCAGTCCCTACGTGTCGGCAGACATGCACAAGATGGCAGCAGCCTTCAACACCACGGTGGCAGCCCTGGAGGACGAGCTGACACAGCTCATCCTGGAGGGGCTCATCAACGCCCGTGTGGACTCGCATAGCAAGGTGGCCACGCGCTTTGGGGGCGGCTGGGGTGGTGTCTGGCACCCCGCCGGGCCTCACTGAGCCTGCGCCTGTGCAGATCCTGTACGCCCGGGACGTGGACCAGCGCAGCACCACGTTCGAGAAGTCCCTGCTCATGGGCAAGGAGTTCCAGCGCCGCGCCAAGGCCATGATGCTGAGGGCGGCTGTGCTGCGCAACCAGATCCATGTCAAGGTGAGTGGCCCGGCGGGCGCTGGGGTGCGGGCTACACCGGTGTAGTACGTGGGCTGAGAGCCTCCCTGTCTCCCCACAGTCCCCACCTAGAGAAGGGAGCCAGGGGGAGCTGACTCCAGCCAACAGCCAGTCCCGGATGAGCACCAACATGTGAGGGCTGCTGGCCTCCAGGATAGCCTGCGCCCCCACCCTTGGACACGGCCCCTGGGGCTTCCTGCCTGCAACCTCCGGCAGTGCCCCTCCTCCCTGCGGTGCCCTGTGCCAGGGAGGCTGGCAGGGTGCCAGCCGCGGCCCTTCCTGGGAGGGTTCTATCCCCACGGCCCTGACTGCAACGCCCAGACCCTCCCGCTCGTGGGTTGTTTGGCACAGATGAGTTGACTAGTTAATTAAAGAGCAAGTTGAGCGTTGCCCTCGGCTGTTCCTCTCCCCCCCTCAGTTGCCTTTGGTTTCTAAGGTTTGTCTCCCTAGGTCGGGCTTTGGGCCAGGGCCTGGGGAGAGAAACTAGGGTGTCCTAGTCCTCGGGCTCCGCTGTGTGACCCGGCCTGGGCCGTGCTCCCAAGAGGCTCTGGCTGCCTGTCCTGCAGGGAAGGTGGGAGAGGACCCGAGTCCCAGCTTTCCCCCGTGTGCTTCATGTGCTGCCTTCATTTAAAGACGGGCCCCCCGCCACCCTTCTAGCTGCTTGAGAGCAGCCCCTCGGCTCAGGGTCTGCGGGTGGGGCGGTAGTCATGGCCCATTGGCTCTCTGTGCCCCTTTGAAATGATTTATTCACGTTTTGAGAACACAAAGTTGTGAGGACAGGGCAGGTCCAGCCTGAGGCCTGCTCCCAGCTGCAGCATTTCCAGGCCCCAGCACGGGCCGAGGGGAGGACATCGGCACGTCCTTCCACATTAAATAGCAGGAGATTCCCTGAGAAAAAGGCGTTTCCTTAAGCAGGACGTGTCCAGGCTCCAGCAGCAGTCCTGGGTGGGGGGCAGGTCCTGCTGGCCCTCAGGCCAGGGCACTGCCCATGACTTCAGAGAAGCCACCTGGTGCCCCAGGCCCAGCCTGCTGAGGCTCCTGCAGTCCAAGCTGGGCCCCTTTGCAGGCCAGAGACTTCTCCAATTTGGTTTTAAAAAGCAATCCGTGACCTGGCAGAGGGGGCAAGAGGGGACGTGGGAGTCAGGAAGCCAAGGGTCTCACTGCCTTGGGGGGGGGGTGCAGGGTAAGGAAGGCTGGTGGCAGCAGGTGTCCCCTCACCTGGGCAATCCGCGGTCTCTTTAAAGGCCCGCTTCTTACAGCAGCCGCGGCACAGACTGAACACACACCTGTTGCCCTGGGCACAGGAAAGCCAGTGAGCCTACAGCTGACGTCCCCCTCCCCCCGCCCCGGGCCAGGCCAGGCAGGACAACACGGGGAGTGGGGGGCCCTGGCCAGCTGGAAACCTGCCAGAGTCCCCCAGCTTGGACATGGGCGTGTCCAGCCCAGCTGTGGCTGCATCCAGGCTGTGAGTGCACAGCTGGGCAGGCAGCAGACGTGGAGTGGGCACCCGCCGCTCCGAGCACTGGGGGGACCCCTTCCTACCCTGGGGAGCTGAGGCCTGGGCAGCGCACAGCCAGAACCAACTCACTTTTGGGTTTCCACACTGGTCACACTTTGCATATTTTGCTAGGAGGAAAAACAACAGAGGGTGCTGGTTGGATGAGGGGAGCGTGAGGCAGGCTAAAGCGGCCTGTTGGCCTCCATGTAGCCCGCTGATGGCGTCCCTGCCAGCTGGGACCAGCAGACACAGGCTTTAACCCCTGGGTGAGGGATGTCCTGTGGGAAGTGAATGGGAAGCAGGTGGGCTGGGGACCCCAGCAGGAAGAGTGGCCTCCTCATACCCCCCCAGTCAGGGACAGGGGGTACAGCTGGCCCACCTGCAGGGCCCAAGGGGCTCCTAAGCAGAAGGGCCAAGAAGGGCAAAGTGGGGCCCTTGATCAAAGCTCCGCCTCCCACCTGTCCAGCTGCCCGCAAGCCACAGCCCAGGCAGGGGTGGCTGATAGCAGTTAGATGCCGGGCCCCTCAGCAACCCACCAGCCCCTGGGGGGCATGCGGGAAGGTCTCCAGCTTATTCCGGCTGGTCTGTTCCTGGGAGGCTCCCACCGGCAGGGGCCTGAGAGCCCAGCTGGGCCGGCCCAGGATGCAGAGGGGGACCGGGGGGTCTCAGCATTGAGGCCTCTAGCCCATCATGTGAAGCTGCGTCCAAGAAGTCTAACACGTTTCTGGTCTCACAAAGGGAACAAGTGGCCTCATCCTATCTAATCCAACCTCCTTCCTGCTGGTGCCTTTGCCCAAAGCTGTGGCTTCTGGCCCAGCAGTGTGACCCCGCACAGTCGCCTAGGGCCTCTTGGCCTCCTGCTCGGGCCACCACATGGCTGGGGCACACCCCAGGCTCTGCTAGGCAAGGTCAGCTTCAGTGACCCAAGGCCCTGATGTGCAGAGAAGCCCCTCGGATGGCACCTGGCTGTGGGGCTCGTCCACAGCCTCGTCTGGCTGGCTGTGAGCTCATGTCCCCGCGTGCACCGTGCGCTGTGCTGCAGGAAGATTAGTGGCCCTGCTCGGGGCCCCTGTGCTCAGACCTCGAGTCTGGCCTGACCACACTGCCCAGGCCCCGGGTGGGGCCTTCCACGTGCCTGTCTTTAGCTCAGGGCCATCAGCCCCATTGAGCGAGTCCAGGTTTCTGCCCCCAGCGCCGTGAGGACAAAGGCAATGAAGTGACCACCCAGGTTGGCCTCTGCCCGGCTGCCTCCCCAGCCCCAGCGGCGGGAGCGGTGCTTACGCTTCAGAGATGGGTCGAAGGTCTTGTGGGGGTTCCTCAGCTGCTTCTTCTGCTTGTTCTTGGACAGGACCTCCGTGCTGCCCTCCTCCTCCTCCAGGGCCCGCTTACTGCCAGCGTTCCTGCTCCCCTCCCGGGGCCTGAGGGGAAGGCGGTGGGTGGTGCTCAAAGACCCCCTGGGAGGTGGCCCAGCCACAGCCAAGCAGGCCAGAGCCCAGCTGAGGGCCCAGGGCAAGGAGAGGCCAGTGGCCACGGCAGGTGCTGGCACGTGGCTCCCAGACACCTGAGCGGCTCCATGGCAGGGCCAGTGTGCAGCCCACATGGCTGGCACAGAGGTTGGGCCCTAGGGATGGTGTCCACAGCTTTGGGGCCCAGGGTCTGAGCCACTGAGCTGGTCCAGGCAGGGCTGTGGCCACAGATGGCCTCACCTCGGAGAACCCAGAGGACAAACCTACCCAGGATCAGAGGGGCTTGCAGAAGTTCTCATGGAAGAGATTTAAAACCCATGTGTCCACTGACAGGGAAGGACAGAGCTGAGCCACCAAGGCTGCCAGGCCAGGCCCTGCGTGGCTGCAGTGGAGCGCTCAGGAAGGCACATGGTCAGGGACGAACCTGGGCCGCCCCTCGCCCTCACGCACTCCTGGGGCGGGCTGGGGCTCACCCTGGCCGGACATAGGGCTGGCAGATCCAGTGGGAGAATGGCAGGTCACTGGCGGGCTTCTCTCCCTGCTGCCTGGACATCTCCTCCTGCCAAAGCCCAAGCCCCCCAGTCAGGGCCTCGAGCCCCCCACCCATGGCCCCATCTGGCTCCCACTCGCCCTGGCACCTGCCTGACAGCGCAGCTTCAGCTCCTGGCTCACGGCGGCAATGCCCTCCAGGGTCTTCACTTTGGCGAGCTCTTCTCGAAGCTGCTGGTGCACCTGCAGCCTGAGACAGACGCCTGTCACGCGGAGCTGGAACCGCTCCCGGCTCCCAGTCACCTGAGCCCACGCCAAGTGCAGGGCACACAGGGACGCTGTGTCTCTTTCTGCCTGACCCTGACTTCACTTCCCTTGGAGACCCGACCAGCAGCAAGCCCGTTTGGTAAAACCTCCAAAATACCCAGGCAGGACTCCGACAGCATCTGCTTGGACAGCCCCCTGACCCCCAGGTAGCCTCTGTCTTAGGGTCGACTCACGTGTGATGCCATAGCTTGAAGAGGTGGGCCCGGACGTAGGACAGCGGGCAGGGGTGCTCGCGCACCAGGTCCAGGTACTCCTCCGCCAGTTCCCACACGGCAGGGCTCCGGCCCTCGAACAGAGCGGGGTTGTGCAGGTTGCCCTCTGCGTGAGAGGGGAGGGAGGCCTCATGGGGCTACTTCCAGGGGACAGCAGACGAAACCCTGTGACACCCAGGACACTTGTCCGTGCCTCTTGTGCCGAGGACAAGGCTGGCCACCTGGCCCACTGGCTGGCCCATTTGGAAAGCCTGGCCTGAGGGCTCAACTGACAGGACCCACAAAGACCGTCTGTGACGGCGCTGCAGTGAGGACAGTGGCAGCAGCGGCTGCTGACCTGGGTGGTGGCAGCAAGATGTGCACAGGGCCCCCTGCTGCAGTCCCCAGCCCCACGCACCTGCACTCACGGCCCCCTGCACGCCCGTTTCCCCAGCCCCGCGCGCCCGTGTCCCCAGCCCCGTGCGCCTGCACTCACGGCCCCCTGCACGCCTGTGTCCCCAGCCCCGCGCACCTGCACTCATGACCCCCTGCACGCCCGTGTCCCGCAGGCACCGCTCCACATCCTGCAGACACTGGATGTTCCCGTTGGCAAACACAGGGATGGCCACAGCCTTCCTGTTGGGGGAAAATGCCTGCCCCATCATCGCAGCCAGGACAGGGCCCAGGCCCGGGACACCCCAAAGTGCACCGTGGCAGGGGCTTCCCCTCCCACTGCACACTGCCCCCCAGGTGTACGGTGCTGGGCACTCTGAGGTGTGGAGCTGTGTCCACTCACCGCACGGCCTTGATGTGTTCCCAGGATGCTGCGCCTGACAGGGGCCCCCTCTGCTCCTTGGTGCGTCCGTGCACGGTCAGCAACTAGGACGGACCGGCGGTCGGCTCAACCACGCTCCTGGCCAGAGCCCCTGGCCGACTCCAGAGGACCCTCTCCCTCAGTTTCTCAATCCCCCAGCAGGGCAAAGGCCATCCTGGGCATGGCCTGGTCCCTGCCCCCACTGGGTCCTGAGTCCTGGGTCCTGGGCCCCACAGGCCGCACATGTGCCCAGCTGATGCCCTGGCTCCCCTGGGAGGAGCCCCCAGGCTGGGAAGCAGCAGTGTCCCCACTGGCCAAGGCCAAAGGTGCAGGAGAGATCAGCTCCAGGCTGACCCCAGGCTGATGGGGTGTCGGGGCCGGTGGAACCTTACCCTCGGGTCACTAGATTCCTGTCCATCCCCAGAAGGTAAGTGTCTTGAGGTGTGCACCTGGGGACAGGGCCCACTCCAGGCCTTCACTGGGCCAAGATGAATGTGCAAAGGACCCAGGCAGGGGACCAGCGCTGTCAACAGCCCTCTGGGGGGTTGGGTATTGGGCTCTCCTAGAGGAGGCCCTGGCCAACCTCTGGGCACTAGGATGTGGCAGTGACACCAACGTTGCTCTCTCTACAGGGACAAAGCCGGCAGCCAGCACAGCACTTCCTGTTACAGAAGACTGAGTGTGGGGTGCCAGCGCACAGAGCCAGTGAGTTCTCGGGACAGCCACTGCCCTCAGAGAAGACAGGGCATGTCTTGTCCGAGTGGGCACAGGAAGAGCCTCGGCTGCCTCCTCCATGCAAGGGCCCAGGTAGGATGAACAGCAGGTGCCCAGGACAGGGACCACAAGGGTGGGAGCCACCTTCCCCACTGACACCCTGTCAAGACAGGCCAGCGCTGCCCACTCAGACGCCCCTGCGAGCCCGGAGCTCTCTCACCTGGCAGCCGGCCTTCTCCAGCATCTGGGCGTACCGCACCGTCTTCTCAATCTCTGGGAAGACACGGATTTTGCACGTGACAGGAACAGAGAGTTTCTCATGGGCCAGCAGAACTGGGGAGAAGAGGGACCACTTGTGAGGGAACCGTGGCACTCCCTCTTCAGCGGAGCCAAGGCAGCTTTGCTGGGAGGCAGCTCCGGCCGACACTCACAGGCTGCTGGGTGGGTCCCCTCTGCCTGCCCTCTGTCCTCACGAGTTCGCATAACAAGTGGGGCCAACACCAGCTCCCACGTGATGGCAGCTGAGACCCAGCTCTGTCCCTCAGGGTGTTAGGAGGCCGGGGCGAAGCAAGGACCCAGCCCCAGGACCGACTGTCTGCTTCTAAGGGACAGCTGGTGCAGTGCAGGTGACTTCACAGTCCCCTCCTTGCGGCAGGGAGCGTTCTGTGGCCAGGAGTTCCCAGGGTGATCCCAAGACACTCTGCCAGCTCCTGTCTTCTCCTGAGCCCCAACTGGGTGGCCAGCACCCCCACATCCCATGTGGCTATCTCTGGGGCTTCTCCACTATCCGTCCGTGGGGTGGCACAAGCCAACTCACTCATTCTTTGGAGCAGGTCCCACTCTTCCTGCAGGAAGGCACCATAGTGACCTGCGAAGGACAGGTGTGGCCTGCTGGTACCACCAGTGTTGAGGCCAGGCAGGGCCAAAGCTGCCTCCGCACCCTCCTCCCACGCAGGCCACTGTCTCTCCTGCAGCCATGCAGGCCCTGAGCCACCCTGCCAGGCCGGCCCCCATGGGGACCCCAGAAGCAGCAGTATCTCAGGCAGGGGCAGGGTGACAACGCCCAAGTCGGGCAGTTTGTTGGCATCCGACTTCGGGGCTCTTTGCCCAGCTGCCCAACCTCAAAGGGCAACAAATGGGACATCTACCCCACTTGGTTTGGGACCAACCAGGACCTCCTCAGGGGCCCAGTGAGGAAGACAGGCAGGGGTGACAGGGAAACATGTCAGCAAATCGTATTTATCCAGAAGGAAGTCCCTGAGGGGAGTGACAGCCCACAGAGCAAGGGCTCAGTCCCACCCAGGGCCACACTGTGCTGGCCCTGGACCCTGCACCTGGGGTGTCCATGGGCTCCAGGCCTAGGGAGGTGCTCAACACGGGACCCTGGGGCTGAACTTGCCTCTCTTGGCTATCATCTGAGGGCAGCCCAAGTTCAGGTCGATGGCGTCGCAGTGATCCTGCGCCAGGAGAGCTGCCTGGACAAACACCTCTGGGTCATTGGCACAGAACTGAGAAGACAAATAAGTCACCCATGAGCCTAGCCAGGCCCTAGTACTGTGCTGCCCAGCCCCACGAGAGGTTCCAGCGTGACCTGATCAGGGTGTGGTCCTGGGGTTTCCTGCAGGATGGTGTCCTGCTCTACCAGCATTTACAAGGTGACAGAGCTAGGCTGAGTCCCCAGGCCACAGAGAGTAAGGTACAAATTTATAGGATTTCTTTTGATCTGTAACAGAAACCACTATCACTGACTTCTCCTGAAGACCAAAGCCATCTTTCCAATCATTCTGAAGAGGGAGGGAGGCAGCCCTCAGGGTGACATCGAGAGGCTTGAATCTGACATCCCCACACTGTCTGGACCGGCCCCCGGGAAAGGAAGTCGATTTCTGGGAGGTGCACTTGGCTCCACCTTGCGTCAACTCCCCACACCTGGCACCCCCTCCACCCCCCTGCCCTGGAATTGGGAAGCTGTTTCTGGAAAGGCTGAGGGTGGAATCCCCATGCAGAGTGAAGACTGCTTCACAAGCGTTCCAGGGGTCAAGACCCCCTGCCCACCTGCACAATGAGGGGCCGGTCCTCAGGGCACACTTCGCAGTACAGGTTTTCCTTCCGGTAGTTGGCATCGCGGACGAAGACCTGGGCGTGCAGCATGGGGGTGTAGCACAGCTGCGCCCCGTGGCGGCGGCTCAGCAGCCTCCAGGCCAGCTCGCTTTGGTCCACCATGGGGGCCACCACGTGGCGGGCCCCCCCCAGGGTGCGGCTCCAGAACTCGAATCCCTGCAGCTTTGCCATCGTCTCCGCAATGACACAGGGAGGAAGACCAGGGGCTCGGCCGGGGCCGTGCAGAGCACAATGTCTGGAACCAAACCCCGCGAGGGCTTAAGATTCAACTCAGAGGAAGTGGTTACTCTCAAGGCCACTCCTGTGCCACCTGGTGGAACTGCTGTCGGGTCACACACATGGGCACTGCAGGTGTCAGTTGGCACGGGCTTGAGAAAGGACACCCCAGTGCTGCCACCTTCTAGTGGAAACCTTGGTCAAGTCACTGGACCTCTGGGCCTAGACCCCTCGTTTGTCAGCGGGATTAAATGTTCGCCTGGGGGGACAGGTGTGAAGAGAAGATGAAATGGCGAAGCCAGCACCCTAGTCACACGATGAAGTCACAACCCACCAGGCCAGGACGTCCGCAACAGGCCTGGCCTCCCCGCTGGCCACGACCCCTCCTGTGGGGTGTCAGGTCTCCCCTTGAGGCTGTCACAGTCCTGGACCACACTGTGAGGATGTGCCACTGTGACCCTACTTCCTTGTAAAAAACAATCCTTGCCCCTAGTAAGGGCGAGAAAGAACAGAGACTCTGCTCCACTTTCACCTCTTCGTGCCCGGCGGGTCACCTGGGTGAAACCGCCCTCCCCTACCGGCGACTCACGCCACTTAGCACCGCGGGCGCGGGCCGAGGACACGCGCGTTAGGCAGCCGCACGCCGCGCCCCTCCCGAACTACTCAGCACGCTCGGGTCCGGAACTGGCCGGGGCCCAGCCCTTGGCTCGGCATTTTCAGCGACTGTGAAATTACACAAAAATCACCGGAGTCACCAGCGTCCTTACCCGAGAGGGTCCTCGCATGTCCGCCGCCGCGCGTGGCACTGGCTCGGGTGGGGCCGGCAGGGGCCGGGGCGCTGGCCCCGCCGTCCCCGCGTCCGCCGCGCCGCCCTCCCCTGTCCCGTCCCCGCTCGGGCGCCGCAAACGCCGCCACAGGGCGCCGAGGCCGCCGCCGGGCCCAGCGCTCCGCGCTGCCGCCGGAAGGGCCGCTGCCTGGGCGGTCCGGGCGGTCCGCGGTACGGCGGGAAACGCGTCCCCCGGAAACCGCGGCCGGCGCCGAAGGGCCGGTGTCAGAGGGGCCGCCCGCGGGGTCGGAGGTCAGAGGCCGAGGTCAGCCCCGTGAGGCCTGGCTCTCGGGAGGCCAGAACTGTCGCTTAAAACGAGACGCAGGTCGTATGGTAATCAGGCCTCGTTAAGGAGTGAACAAAGCCCCCCGGTGGTCCGAGGCGCGGTGCCGCCGGCGCCCGACTTTGAATTAGGGGTTTCGTCCCCCGAAAGCGGCCCCGAGAGCCCGCTCCAACCGAGGCCCTTTGCGTTGACCCAACACTGGGGACCCTCATAACCCATAAAAACACATTTTATTGTGTACAGGAACACCCAGTGGCTGTCCTTGGACGTCCGCAGTCCGGAACTCCATTCCCTCCTTGCTTTATTTTGAACTGGGGGGACCCAGTCAGCCCCCCAGAGATGATATGAAGATCATTTTAAACTGAGACAATTTGAGACCCAATAGATACAGAAAGAAGCGTTTTCAGAGTTTCCTTATCTGACTAAAGGCAGAAGATTCGGAGAGTGCGGCCAGAAAGTTCACAAGCACAGTAAGCCAGGCCCCCCAGGCCTTAGACAGTGCCCAGGTGTCCCCGCTGCCAGAGAGGGCTCCAGCTGTGTGCTGCTCCGGCTGAACGCGAGGCTTCGTACAAACGAAAAGTAAAAGCCAAGACCAAACTGTAAAGTGCCTGAATTTCGAACCCACAGCCATCACCAAAGCATGGAGGCCTGACTGGTTCGTGATATTTATGCATGATTGCTAACCAATAATTGGCCACTGCACTATCCTAACCCAGTGGTAAGCCTTAGGAAGCTAGGCTTACATGAAAACAAATTTGTTTTTTAATTTAGCAGAGGCTGGGTGTGGTGGCTTAGGACGATTATCCTAGCACTTTGGGAGGCCCAAGGTGGGAGGATCACTGGAGCCCAGGAGTTAGAGAACAGCCTGGGCAATGTAGCGAGACCCCATCATTACAAAAAATTTAAAAATTGGCTGAGTGTGGTGGCACATGCCTGTAGTCCCTAGCTACTCAGGAGGCTGAAGCAGGAGGATCACTTGAGCCCAGGAGTTCAAGGCTGCAGTGAGCTGTGATTGTGCCACAGTACTCCAGCCTGGGCGGCAGAGCAAGCCCACATCTGCAGAAAAATAAGTAAATAAAAGAACTAAAAGAAACCATGTCTAAAGAAGTTTTTTTTTTTTTATTTTAAAATTTTTTTTCACTTATCTTTTTGAAATAAATTTTTATTTTCTTTCTGTTTTTGGTAGAGACGGGGTCTTGCTCTTGCTCAGACCGGTCTTGAACTCCTCACCTTGAGCAATCTGCCCACCTCAGCCTCCCAGAGTGCTAGGATTACAGGCATGAGCCACTGCATCCGGCCTAAAGAAGTTTTTAAAAGTATGATGACAATGACTCATCAAATAGAGATTATGAATAAAAAGAAATGATTAAAAAGAGCCAAATGGAAATTCTAGAGTTAAAAAATACAATAACTAAAATGAAAAATTCACTGGAGGGGATCCACAGCAGACACCTCCTTTCTCTCCTCTCCTGTGATGGACATGCTGGTCTGCTTGATGGCGTCTCACCAGCACCTCCGGCTCTGCTCATTTTTCTTCATTCCTTTTTCTTTCTATTCCCCAGGTTGGATAATTTCAACTGTCTGATCTTCAAATTCACTAATCCTTTTTTCTGCTTGTTCAAATCGGCTCCTGAGGGCCAGGCACAGTGGTGGCACCTGTAGTCACAGCTGCTCGGGAGGCTAAGGTGGGAGGACCGCTCGAGCCCAGGAGTTCGGCTGCAGTGAGCTGTGATGACGCCACTGCACTCAGCTGGGTGACAGAGTGAGACTCTGTATCAAAAGCCAAACAAACAAACAAAGAAACAAACAAAAAACCCAAACCCAAAAGGGGTGGGGAAAAGGTGTTCCTGCTCATTAAATCTTCTGATCGATGTCACGTTGTGGAGGGGAGAGGGGACAGATAGATATAGTCTGAGGAGGCCAAAACCAAGTGCCAGCTGGCACTGGTTCTTCAGGGAATCTCTGGACCAACCAAAGTGCACAGCCCTAAAGTTTCGGGGCACAAGGTCTGCACTGCCTGCCCCAGCAGCTGCCAGCTGCCCCAGGAATGCAGGCCACTGTCCCCCAGGTGCGTGGGGCTGAGGAAGGGGTGGTGGCTGGTTTGCTTACACTGCTTTCCCACCAGTCAGCAGCTCCTCGCCCTTCCGCGAGCCCCCCGTGCCTGTTGCAAGTGTCCAGTCGGGTCCCAGAGCCCCGGGGAGTTGGTTCCAATCTGTTCTCGCTCAGCAGTTGCTCGGGTGAGGGACCGATCCTGGAGCTGCCTACTCCACCGTTTTGCGCCAAGTTCCCTGTACGGTTGTGCGTATCTTTTTGTACAGTTGCGCTAGCGGTTGCTGTAGGCGTCACCTTGTACAGACATCGCGACCATAGTCTACTGGTGTCACCTACCAACTCCAGTACAGTGTACAAAACTTTCCTTCCTGATAGCTCCCTATCCCATATCTATCCCATTTATATTATAATCATCTTAAATATTTCCTCTACCTACATTTGTTTTTTTTTTTTTTTTTTCTTGAGACAGAGTCTCACTTTCTGGCCTGGGGTGAGTGCCGTGGCGTCAGCCTAGCTCACAGCAAGCTCAAACTCCTGGGCTCAAGCAATCCTACTGCCTCAGCCTCCCGAGTAGCTGGGACTACAGGCATGCGCCACCATGCCCGGCTAATTTTTTCTATACATATTTTCAGCTGTCCAATTAATTTCTTTCTATTTTTTTGGTAGAGACGGGGTCTCGCTCTTGCTCAGGCTGGTCTCGAACTCCTGAGCTCAGGACGATCTGCCCGCTTCGGCCTCCCAGAGTGCTAGGATTACAGGCGTGAGCCACCGCGCCCGGCTCTGTACCTACATTTAGAATCACATCATGTAGTGTTATAACTTTTATTTGAATTGTTTAGCATAAATTAGAAAACTCTAGAAAAGGAAAATATTGTATTTACCCATATCTTTTCCTTTTCCATTTTCTTTCTTTCTTCCTAATGTTTCAAAATTTTTTTTTTTTTTTTTTTTTTTTTGAAACAGAGTCTCACTCTACTGCCCTGAGTAGAGTGCGGTGGCGTCAGCCTAGCTCACAGCAACCTCAAACTCCTGGGCTCAAGCGATCCTTCTGCCTCAGCCTCCCAGTAGCTGGGACTACAGGCATGCACCACTGTGCCCGACTAATGTTTTCCTATATATTTTTAGTTGTCCAGCTAATTTATTTCTATTTTTAGTAGAGACGGGGTCTTGCTCTTGCTCAGGCTGGTCTCGAACTCCTGAGCTCAAACGATCTGCCCTCCTCGGCCTCCCAGAGTGCTAGGATTACAGGCATGAGCCACCGCGCCCAGCCTCAAAATTCTTTTTATCTTTTCCTCTTTATTTAGAAAATTTTCTTTGGTCATTCTTTTAGGGTAGGTCTGCTGGGAACAAATCGTCTTCATGTGAGAATGTCTTGATTTCCTCTTCAATCCTGAAAGGTGTTTTTGCCGGCTGTAAGGTTCTAGGTTGCCCGTTCTTGTCACCCACACTAGCCGGCTGTGGCGCCCGTTGCTCCTGGCCTCCGCAGTGCGAACAGGAAGGCTCCTGCCCTCTGGACAGTCCTTCCCCTGTAGATAAGGTGTCGTGTTTCTCTCACTGCTTCTGAGATTTTCTCCTTTGTCTTCAGTTTCCAGGACATGCCTGTGGTGTGTTGAGAGGATGCTTTTGTGGTTTCCTGTTTGGGCTTCAGTCGGCTTCTCAAATCTGCAGGTTTATGTCTTTTGCCAAATTGGGACCCGAAAGCCGCATTCTGTGAGTGCTCCTTCAGCCCCTCCCCTTTTTCCTACCGTACCGGGCGACAGAGACATTCGACCTTTTGCTGTAGCACGTGGGGCACTGCAGGTTTTCTATTCCGTCCGTTTCATGAATTATTTCCTCTGTCCTTTCTATTCCTTTATTAAGTCGTCATTTTTTAAAATTTTAGTTGTATTTTTCATTTTTAAAAGTTGCATTTAGTTCTTCTTTGCACCTTCTATTTCTTTGCTGAGACTTTCTACTTTTTCACTTGTTTCAAATGTGTTCATAATCAACACCTACTTTGAACCTTTGTCTGAGAATTCTCACGTTCTGGCATCTTGGCGCTGGCACCGATTTTCCTTTTTTCACTAAAATAGAGAATGACGCTTGGTATGGCGAGTGATTTTTTTTGTTGTTTTTGGAGACAGAGTCTTGCTCTGTTGCCTGGGCTAGAGTGCTGTGGCATCAGCCTAGCTCACAGCAACCTCAAACTCTTGGGCTCAAGCGATCCTCCTGCCTCAGCCTCCCGAGTAGCTGGGACTACAGGCATGTGCCACCATGCCCGGCTAATTTTTTCTATGTATTTTTAGTTGTCCGATTAATTTCTTTCTGTTTTTGGTAGAGACAGGGTCTCGCTCTTGCTCAGGCTGGTTTCGAACTCCTGAGCTCAAATGATCCGCCCGCCTCGGCCTCCCAGAGTGCTAGGATTATATGCGTGAGCCACCACGCCCGGCCTGGCGAGTGATTTTTGAGCAAAACCTGAACATTTGTGCTTTAGGTTATGAGAGTTTGGATTGTACTTAAACCTCCTGTTTTATTTATTTATTTATTCATTTTTGAGACACAGTCTCACTCTGTCACCCAGGCTAGAGTGCCGTGGCGTCAGCCTAGCTCACAGCAACCTTAGACTCCTGGGCTCAAGTGATCCTCCTGCCTCAGCCTCCGGAGTAGCTGGGTCTGCAGGTGCCACCACGCTCAGCCTAAACCTTCTGTTTTAACTGGTCTCTTGACACTGCCGAGGTGGATGATAGTCCTTGTTCCCGCTCGGCCATGGGCACTAGGGGTGGGAAGGTGTGTCATTTCTGCTGAGCAGGAGCAGGAGTTCTGGTTCCTTCTAGCGTTCATTTAGCGCCCTGCCTGGAGGGGTCAGTGCTTTGTACTGCAGGGTCTGGGGGTCACTACAGCCCCTCAGATGGGAACAGGACTCCCTGCTGGGCAGGGGCACAGAGTCTGCTGTGGTCACTGTCTACACACTTTCTGTCCTGTGAGGCTGCCCCTTTCCTGGTTCTCTGGCCAAAGAGAGGGCTTTTCTTGGGGCTCCTGTGGCCTGTGTCGGCGTTTCCAGGCTGCTGGCTTCTTCGGCTCCAAGCCTTGGATATTTGAGGCAAAAAGAAAACTCAGGTGCTCTCCCTCAGGCTGCTCTTGGTCCTACGTTGCTGGTAGCCTGGTTCATGTTTTCTACTCCAAGTGTCCTTATGTTTGGCGTGTGTGTGTGTGTGTGTGTGTGTGTGTGTGTGTGTGTAAAGCGTCCACGTGCTGAGTTGTAATGACTTTAACGGTTTGAGGAACAGGGAAAATACGATGCACAGGCAGAAATCTGACAGCTTCTCAGATTTCCTCCTCACTGGTTTTTGAGCAATTTGATTTGGATATGCCTTGGTGTCATTTTAGGTTTTTTGTCCTTGGAGTTGATTGAGTTTCTTGGCTCTGCAAGTTTACAGTTTGCAGTAAGTTTGGAAATTTCATGACCATTATTTCTTCAAATGTTTGTGCTTCTCGCCCTGCCCTTTTCTTTAGGGACGATGGTGACACGTGCACCAGATGGCTCGGTGTCACCTGCCTCTCACTGATCCCCCGTCCGTTCGCTCCGCGGGGTCCAGTCTGGGTTATTCCCACTGCCGTCCCTTCAAGGACAAAGGTTTTAAAGCAACCACCAATCTTTTCCTCTGTGATGGCTAATCTGACGTTAATCTCAGGCAATAAATTTTTTCACTTCACACATTGCAGTTTTTATCTCTGTAAGTTTCATTTATATTCTTTTTTGCATCATACAAATTTCTACCAATCTTTTTGAACACGTGCAATAGTTATACTATTTTAATGTCCTTGGCAGCTAGTTCTAACATCTGTGCCAGGTCTGGGTCAATTTCAATTGATTTTTCTCTCCCTGTGAGAGCTATTTCTGCTGCCCTGTATGTCTGCTAGTTTTTCACCAGTTGCCAGGGATTGTGAATTTTACCTAAATGTTCTTGAGCTTTGTTCTGGGATAGAGTAAGTTTACCTGGAAGCGATTTGATCCTTTGGGGTCTTGTTTTTTTGAGACAGATCGTTGCCCTGTCACCAGGCTAGACTGCCGCAGCCTAGCTCTCAGCAGCCTCAACCTCCTAGACTCAAGTGATCCTCCTGCCTCAGCCTCCCAAGTAGCTGGGACTATAGGCATGCGCCACCATGCCCGGCTAATTTTTCTACTTTTAGTAGAGATGGGGTCTCACTCTTGCTCAGGCTGGTCTCAAACTCCTGAGCTCAAGCAATCCTCCCACCTCCCAGGGTGCTGGGATTACAGATGTGAGCCACTGCGCCTGGCCATGGGATCTTGTTTTTAATAATTTTTTTCAGGTGGGACCAGTGCTAACTAGTAACTAGTTAGCTAATCTATCTTGGGCTAATTCTTCCTCACCCTTCTGAGAACTCTACTCAATGCCCTGTGAACTACGAGGCTCTCCAGCGGCTGGTGGGGACAGGCAATTTCCAGCCCTGTGTGAGCACCTGGTACTGCTTGCTCTGTGCCTTCTGGGTGGTTCTTTCCCCAGACCCAGCTAGTTTCCTCGCATGCGCAGACCCGGCTAGTTTCCTCGCATGCGCATGTCGGTGAGCGCACAGGGCTGGAGGGCCTCGCCCTGCAGTCTCCCTGGACTCTCAGCTCTCCCCTTTCCTGCAGGGCTCCACCCGCTCCCTGTGCCCACCTGGAACAGCTCTCCAGGCAGAGACTGGGGTGGTCGATCCAGGCTCACCTCTCCTCATTCCCCCGCTGGGACCTCTGCCTTCCCTGCAGTCCAGCATCCTAGCAACCACCGTTTCGTGTATTTTGCCTGGTTTTATGGTAAATCCAGGCTGTTACTCTCTGGTCAGAGCTCTAACTCATCGTGTTAATTTTCATTTCAATTTGGAAGAAAGTAACTGAAAGGAGCGGAGATAACTGCTTAACTTTAGACACTTCTTCACAGCAGAGAGCTACTTCCCCTAAGAGCTCCCTCAGGTTGATTTGTGACCTGGAGTGCATGTCCGTTCTCTGAGCCCTCATGGCATGCAGTGACCGCTGCTCCTGGCAGGGAGCCGTCACACGCTAGCAGGAACTGCAGACTCTGGACGCAGGATCCAGGCATCAACAGGCCAGGAGAACCCTGTGTGCTGGGCGCAGCCCACTGCCCTGCAGCGCCCCGTGGCCAGGGACAAAGCAGAGTCAGGTTCTGAGTCCAGACTGGTGGCCTGGAGAACAGCTCAGACTTAACTCCTACCTGCCTGTGGGGCCCTGGGGGATGCTGGGACCCTCCCTGGTGACCCTGAGTGTGCTTAGCAGGATGGAGAGACCAGAACGGACTGTGACTGAAGGGTGCATCTTCCCAGCATGGGCAGGGCCGTGGGAGGCGTGGGCTTGCCTCGCCTTGCTTGGCTGCCTATCTAGCTCCACCTGGGCCCCATTCCACCTCTCCCCTGCCTCTCCCCCTCTTCCCAACCAGGGCTGTCTCAGTTCCCACCCACCTTTGTGCCTCTATACTGCGCAGGGCCAGCTGTTCCTGGGCGGGCGTCCTTCTAGAACCCCAGGGGTGGCCTCCTCTGCTGCTCCCCTGAATTCAACCCTGACCCCTGCCACCATCCCAGGCCTCCAGCCCCTGCAGGGCTCAGCTCGGCCTCACCCCCCCACCTCCCCAGTCAGCCCGGATGCCCCCCGAGGGTTGCCAGGGCTGCCTCCCCCTCTCAACTCCAGGCTCCAGGTCTCAGAGGCCTCCTTGCCCCTCCAGACTCCCCTCCTCTGCCTAACTCCAGAGCTGGGCAGCCTGCACCTGTCTGCTCCGGCGCAGTGTGCGGGTGTTTGTGGGCGGGGTTAACATCCACAACCAGAAGACTGTTCTCCACTGGGGCTGAGCCTCATCCAACCAGCTGAAGCCCCCAAGACAAAACTGAGTGATTCTGCCAATTACGGTGTTCGTGACTAATTGATCACAACCAGTCACAGATCCCTTTGTTCCTTCTCTAACCCCACTGCTTCACTGACTAGCCTTAAAAAAAAAAGAAATTCTTCCAACACGGCAGTATCAGCTCAGGCCGTTTCTCCAGACCCTGTGGGCTTCCCACTTGCCAGTCCACAGCGGCGGGGCGGCTTCCTGACGTGTGCCACACACCGCCCATGTCCCTCCTCCTGACTGTGCCTGGGCAGGGCCGCAGCCAGCTCTGGGCTGTGTCCCTTGTGTGCCGACCCCCCCAGGCCCATGCCCTGCGGATGTGCATACTCCGTGGCATGTGGGAGCTATGCCACAGGTCCTGGAGGGCAGAGGGCGTCCCCGTGACCCAGTGGGCTGGAGCTGGAACTTGCAGCAGCGGGTCAGGGGCAGGAAAGAAAGATGCCATGAAGCCAGAGCTCACGTGCGGTTTAATCATGGGGCTTGGGGACGAGACGTCTGGAGCAGCAGTTTTACCAAACTGGTGTAAAACGAACAGGTCAGACACGGGCCTCTGCACTGACGTTACAGTGAACTCAGACTCTGAGCAGCAGTCGGAACCGTCTCCGACAGAGACACAGATGTCACGGAGCAGGTGCCCGGTGCGGTCCGCAGGGCCGGGCCTGCTTCATGGGGCAGCCGGGGCACCCAGGCCCGTCCTGCTCCGCAGGGACTGGCCGTCCCGTGGCCTCCGCGCAGTGGGCAGGGCCAGCCGAGGAGGCTCAGACAGCAGGCCTGGGCGGCCACCTGCGTACGTGGAAGGTGCAGAGTGGATGCTGCCAGCGACCTTCACAGGGGGAAGAGGCCATGGGCAGCTTCACCAGTGACGCAATAAATATGCGAATTCAAGTGGAAAAACAACAAACCAAGCAAGCGGCAAAGACCACTTGGCACAAAAGGGTCAGCCCGGCTCCCGCGGGCCATGCCGGCTCTTCACAGACGGGCATCTCCGAGTCGACGGCTCTGGGGTCCCCGCGCCCCGCACGCCTGTGGGAGGTGGCGGGTGGGGAGGATGTGGCATGACAGCCTACTTCTAGCAGCCGCGGGGGCAGGGTCCCACCGGCAGGACCCTCCTGGCCCACAGCGCGGCCAGGTGAGTGGGCACGGTGTGGTCTGTGGAGGGGGCCGGGCCTAGCCCTCCCGCACGCTCACGCGGGGCTCGGCCAGGGAGCTGTGGATGATGCCCACGATGGACTCCAGGCCGCTGCCCTCCAGCAGCGTGCGGTGGTCTCCCTCGATGACGTGCACGGACACCTTCCCGTCACACACCTGTGGGGTGCGCCCATGAGCCGGAGGCCGCCCACTCCTGGCAACTGCCCACTCCCGGCGACCACCACCCTGCCCGTCCCCCGTGCACCTGGGAGAGGTTATAGTCTGCGCCCAGGTCCTCGCCGTAGGCACCGCCCGTCTTGGCGCGCAGCAGTGTGACATTGCCATGGTACTTGGCCTTGGGTGTGTACTGCTCAGCGGCACGCAGCTTGTGGTAGAAGGACAACGCAGCGAAGCTCAGCTCCTGGCGGTCCAAGCCATGGTGGCTCTTGGTGATCAGGTCCACGGCAGCTGCCACGCGTTCCTCCAGGCCCTTCAGCGGCAGCAGCGCCTCCAGTACCTGCAGGAGTGGGCTCTGACCAGGCTGGACACCTCCCTGGAGCCCCCTCCCAGCCCTGCCACCCCTTCCCCCAGCTCTTTGGGCCCCAGAGCACCCTGGCCTGACCCTGCTGTGCTCGGTGTCCGTGAACTGCTGCACGAAGAAGCAAATGGCCTCGGTCTCAGCCTCAGCCTCGCAGCCTGGCGTCAGCTTGGCACGGTAGCTCTGTGAGGGGGGAAGCTGCTATGAGGGGCTGAGGGTGGCCTGGACCTCCAGGGTGACAGCCACCCAAAGCCGGGAGCAGGTGGGGAGCTGGCCTGGCTCTCACCTGGGTGTAGGCCACCACGTAGGTGTGTGAGCCGTCAAACAGGAAGAGGCTGTTGTGGGCGGGGGCCGGGCTCTGCTGGGCCTGCAGCTGGGAGCACATCTCAAAGGCCACACAGGCTCCGTAGGAGTAGCCGGCGATGCGGTATGGCCCTTCAGGCTGCACCTGCCTGATGCAGTCGATGTAGTAGGCGGCGAGACTGTGGATGCTGTCCAGCGGCGCAGCTGCAGAGACAGCACCCAGCGGTTGGGGGGTGGGGTGGCCACAGGTCAGGAGGCGCCTGGGCCCCATGGGCAGCCCGGCCACAGCTGCCTCGCGCCGACGAGGCCCCGGGCAGCGGCGTACCTCGGGTGCACTGCAGGCCGTAGGTGGGGATGCTGAGCTTGGCGGCCAGGCTGTGGAACACGGCAGTGGAGCCCTCGATGGGGTGCACCAGGAAGAGGGGCCGCTCGGAGCTCTGCACTGTGTTGAGCCGTGTCAAGGTGGGGCCCTCGGGGTTCACCAGCAGGGTGCTCAGGTTCAGCTGGGCCTGCTGCCGGGCTGGGCTGTCCTCCTTGGGTGTGGGGGTCGCCGATTCTGAGGACGGGGGCAGACGTTAGGCCGAGCTGGACACAGACTCCAGGACACATGGGAGGACACACACTGGCCCGTGTTGCTTCCCCAGTGCGGGCCCCTGCTGGGACACACCCTCAGGTCCCTGCCCCCCACCTGGCCACCTGCGCGTACCGTTGGCCGTGTCACCCTTGGAGGACAGCTCTTGCAACTTCCGGAGTGTGAGCTGCCGCACCTCGCGCATGGACAGCACGAGGTCGTGCTCGCGCTCCAGGGTCTGGCGCACCTCCACGCTCATGAGCGAGTCCAGCCCCAGGTCTGCCAGCGAGCTGTCTAGGTTTACGCCAGCCAAGTCTCGGATGCCTGGGAAGGGAGGCCTTGGTCGGCGAATCAGGAGGGGACGGGGGGATGGCTCTGGGGGTGCTGAGCCTCGGGCACTGATGCCATGGTTATGGCCGTGGCCCAGCTCTGCAGCCTATTGCTTGTGACCCTCAGGAGCAAGCTCGTCCCGCTCAGGTGGGCACTTGTGGCACACAGAGCTGCGTCTGCGACCTTCCTGGGCCGCCCTCGCTGACCCCAGACCCCGATGCCTCAGGCTCACCCAGGATGTGCGCCACGGCCTTCACCAGGTCCCGCTGGCCGTCCCTGTCCTTGTGGGCGGCGGTCTTCTTCTCGGCCAGCACAAAGCTGCTCAGGATGGCGTAGGGCTGATGCAGGAAGTGGTCCAGCACCTCCAGGCAAGAGATGATGCGCTGGGGCAATGTCCCGCCGATGACCGTGTCGTTGGTGCCCATGGCCTCCAGCACGATGCCCACGTCGCCGACGGCGCCCCACTGCACGGCCAGGCCTGCGGGCGAGGGGGCCGGTGGGCTGGGGCCTTGGCGGGTGGGGAGGGTGGGGTGGGCCGGGTGGGGCTGGAGACCCACCTGGGAGGCCATCGTGCCGGCGCTTCTCGCAGATGCGCTCCATGGAGGAGTTGGCAAAGCCGTAGTTGGTCTGGCCGGCGTTGCCACGCCCACAGCTCACCGAGGAGAAGGCCACGAAGTAGTCTAGCTCAGGACACACCTCCCGGGTCACCCTGTGGGCACCTGTGTCACTCCCTGCCAGCCAGCACCCCAGGAACCCCGTTTGGACGCGTGGGCTGGGAAAGGTGTGGCGGGGGCTGCTCCCACCTGTCCAGGTTCAGGGTGCCGCTGTACTTGGGCTTGTTGACGTCCTGGAAGGACTCGGGTGTCTGGTTCTCCAGCATTGCGTCTCTCAGCACCTGGGGGGAGGAGTCCTCAGCACCTGCCAGGGCTTGGCGGCACCCCCGCCCAGGGGCTACCCCAGGCTCGGAGCTGTGGAAGGCTCTGCCGTGGCGTCCCTCTCACCATGGCCAGGTTGAAGACGCCTCCCACGGGTCCGAGCTGCATGGCCTCCGCGATGAGGGCCCGGGCTCCCTCCAGCGAGCTGGCGTTGCTGGCGGACACCAGTACCTGCACGCCCTGGCGCCTCCACCCCCGGACCTGCTTGGCCTGGTAGCCTGTGGGACGTGGGCAGTGGCCAGGCAGGGTACAGGTGCACAGCCCTCCCCAGACGCCAGGTTGGGAGTTGGGGGACCGCACCCAAGCCCCTTCCAAGAAGGGGAACGGACGGGGACAGAGGGAACGTGGCCCAGGAGCTGTCAGTGCACAGAAGGGTGGCTGGCGGGAAAGGCCCAGGCAGCAGGAGCAAGCCCCCTCCCTGGCTGGCCCCAGGTTCCCCGGGCTGCTCACCTGTCCGGATCCCAGAGCGGGAGGTCAGCACCAGCTTTTGGGCCCCCCGCAGAACCAGCCACTGCGCCAGCTCTAGGCCGAAACCACCCAAGCCGCCGGCGATGACATAGCTCTTATGGGCTGCACAGAAGGTCTTGGCGACAGCCACCATCACGGTGGGCTCCATCCGCTGCGGCGCTGCCTCCAGCTCCTCTGGTCGCACCTGCGCCAAGCAACACCCTCGGCTTAGGTGCTGCGGGAGGGCGGGAGGCGGGGCGCCCAGGGTCCCTGCCTCACCTGGATGACGACTTTGCCAATGTGCTTCCCCTGCGCCATGTAGCGGAAGGCGTCCTCCACCTGGGCCTTGGGGAACACGGTGCACTTGAGGGGCTGTACCACGCCGTCGCGGATGCCGGCCCGCAGGAGCGCCGCCACCTCCCGCCAGTCGTCACTGGCCTCCTCGAAGAGCGCGTCCAGCAGGATGCCGTGGAAGGTCACGTTCTTCAGGAAGACGGCCATGCCCAGAGGGTGGTTGTTGGAAAGGTCGAATTTGCCGATCTCCAGGAAGCGGCCGTGCTGGGCCAAGCACCTCACGCTGGCCTGCAGCTTCTCCTCCGCCAAGGAGTTCAGGACCAGGTCAACCCCTGGGGACAGAGGGGTCCCCACAGTCACACCCGCTGACCAGCACCCACGGCAGTCTAGCGGGGTGGGGCTGGCCGAGCTGCTCACCCCTCCCGCCTGTGTGCCGTAGCACATGCTGCTCGAACGACGTGTCCCGCGAGTTGGCGAAGCTGCTGCTCTCGAGCTGAGGGAACCTGGCCTGGAGATACGCCCGCTTCTCCGCAGAGCCTGGGGGCAGGGGGCGTTGGTGAGCCAGGGCTGGGGGCACTGTGGGGCCGGGACTGGAGGGCCAGGGGCACTGTGGGGCTGGGGGCCTCACCCACGGTGGTGAAGACGCGGCAGCCCAGGCTAAGGGCAATTGTGATGGCAGCCTGGCCCACGCCGCCCGAGCCTGAGTGGATGAGCACTGTCTCCCCGCGCCGCATGCGCCCACGCACCACCAGCGAATAGTAGGCCGTGGTATAGACAACGGGCACCGAAGCCGCCTCCTCCAGGGTCCTGGGGGTGGGTCACAGGGTCAGCTTGGCTTGGCAGTTTCTGCTGACGCCCATGGGTGCCCTGGGCCCCGTCCGGCTGATGCACTCACCAGCCAGAGGGCACGTCCCAGAGGAAGTCCGGGGACAGCTGGACAGATGTGGCCAGGCCCTCGGCGGGCACCAGCCCCATCACGCGCTTGCCGCTGGCGTCTCGGCCCGAGAACTCCATGCCTAGCATGCAGTCCCGCGAAGCCCACTTCCCTGGAAGCAGGTGGTGATGAGCCCAGGGTGGGGCCCTGAGGTGCCAGCCCAGGCCCCCGGGACCTCTGCCAGGTGCCCAGCAGGCTCTGGTGTCGGACTTCACCGGAGAGTGCCTGGCCCTGCCCAGCCCAAGGCCGTATGCCCCGTACCTGGGATCGCATCAGGGGACAGCTTGCCCGTGGCCAGCATGACGTCTCGGAAGTTGAGCGAGGCGTAGTACACTGTGCAGAGCTGGGCATCGGGGCTGCTGGGCAGGGCGTGGCGCAAGGGGGAGCAGACCCAGCGGATGGAGGAGAGGTCCCCCCGGGTGAGCACGTTCACGAATGCGTGCGCCGTCTGCTCCTCCGGCTTGTCTGCAGAACAGGAAGGGGAGCTGCCCGGGGCCTTCCCAGCCAGGGTGTCCTGTCCCCCTCCCCACACAAGGAGCCTGGGAGGCGGCAGGGTGGTGTCTAGAGGCTCACCCTTCTCCAGTGGGAAGTGGCGGAAGGCCCCCCAGGCCCCATCGCGGTAGACGTTCATCACCAGGTCCCCCTGCAGCACCTTCTGCAGCTCTGCAGAGCCTGGGTCCACCTCGGGGACACGGGACGTGCTGCTCAGGTTGGACAGCAAGACGCACCTGCGGGTGGCCAGAGGCGGTGAGAGGGCCGCACGGGGAGGAGGGGGTGGGGGGAAAGGGGCACCTACCGTATCCGGTGTCCGCCGGGCTCTTTGCGGAGACAGTTCACTAAGCCCACCACGCCTGAGGTGGTGCAGTTGACGGCCTTCAGCCACACAGGCCGTGGGGAGTCGCCGGCCAGAATGTTCTGTGGGACAAGAGAAAGGTCAGCTGCTGGGACAGCCTCGGGCTACATACGCTGTGCATGTGTGCCAGGTTAGCGGGTCCCAGGGCCTGGGAGGCCAGGTGGGGACTGACCTTCAGAGAGTCCACCCATCGGAAGCTGGTGTCCTCCACCGGCAGGAAGATGGGGCTGTCCTGCGTGGCGGGCCGGCGGCACAAGAAGAGCACGGAGCCATAGAAGGACTTCTTCAGGCCCACCGGGTGCAGTGACGTTCTCGCGAACAGGCTCTCCCACTCTTCCTGTGTGCAGGTGGCAGTCAGACCCGGCCGGCCTGGCCTTCCCCTGGCCCCCTGGCACCCCTGCCCAGCAGCGCACCTGGCTCAAGAGGCCCTGCATGAGCTGTGGCTCGGAGGACGAGAGGAAGGCCACGGTGTCCCCGAGGGGGTGTCCCCTGAGCAGGGTGTGCAGCAACAGAAAGCCGCCCTCTCGGACGGCGGCCGCCATGTGGCCAAGGGCTGAGGCCGGGTCCCCAAGGGCAGCCACGGCACAGTTGCACACTAGGAGGTCGGTGGCGCCCAGGCTGCTGGGCGCAGGGTCTGCCGGGTCCCACTGCGCCTGGGCAACATTGAACTGCTGCATCTCGGCCTGTGCAGCCTCCAGGGCCTGGGGGTGGCGGTCGGTGGCCGTGTAACTCAGCTGCAGCATCGGCTGGGTGTTGAGCAGGCCCGGGATGCGGGAATACAGGTGTCCGTGGCCGGCCAGCACCTGGTGTGGGGAAACATCATCTGGGAGCAGCCCGGGACCAGGGAAGTTTCCTTGACCTGGGGCTGGGCAGATGTCCATAGGGGCATAGTCGCCAGCTGAGCCCACGGATGACAACACAGACGCCGCCTGCCCATGCCCTCAGGGGCCCTGTCTGCGGTGACCCTCAGAGCCCCAGGCCCCAGGCCTGCTGTGTGGACACGACCAGCTGGCCCCGCATCTGTGCCACCTCCTGGGCACCTGACGTGGCGGCAGCCCCCAGTTGTACGGGATGTAACGGACGCAGGCCTGAGGGACGCACGAGGCGGCTGCAGGGGCCACCGGGGCATCTCGCCGCCCTGGGGTCTGGTCTGACCTGGCTCTGTCCACGCACACGGCACAGCCCAGCCGACACCTACCTCGACCACCTTCATTCTGGGGCCGGCCATGTTCTCCAGGGCAGTGTCCACGCAGGCCTTGAGTGTCGGGGCATCCAGCAGGCCACAGAGCAGGGGGTCCTCTGGCAACAGGGGCCTCTCTTGGGCCAGCGCCTGAGCCAGCTCCAGCTGTAGGCTCCCGTTGAGCTGCAGCTGACAGGCGGCCCACAGTAGCCGTGGCAGCCCCAGCTGGGGGGGTTCCCGGGGGGCATGGACCCCCTGCAGCCCTGGCCCTGCCATCTTCAGCCCTTGCTGGGTCACCTTGGCCTGCAGGGCCTGCGCCAGCCCTGGGGAGGGAGAGACGGCCTGATGCTGCCTGAGGCCCCAGCAGCAAGACTCTGCTTGAGGTGGGGACTGGGACCCGTCTGGCCCTCCTGGGGTGCCACTGGCCCTGCCCCGGCGCCCTGACCCCTGCCCAGCATAGGCCCACCGTGTTCTGTGCCCGTCCCCACCCCAGCCCGAGCCAGGGTCTCCCGCACATCAGCCCAGGGTACTGACCCCAGTGGATCGGTCCGTACTGAGTGGTGGCCGGGGCCACAGCTAGGAGAGGACCACATCTCATCTTTGTCCCCAAGTCCCTTTGAGACAGGGACAGTTGACAAGGACGACCACAGAGTTGGGGGAGGCAGCTGCTCCAGGTATGGCCAGGGTGGAGTCAGGCCAGGGGCACTGGAGACAGGCCCCTTGCGGAGGCAGGCTGGGGTCTACTTGAAGGAGAACTGAGATGTGCCCGGCAACGGCTGTCTTGGGAAGTGATGAGCTCCCCGTCGCCAGAGGCATCCAATGGGCCAGGCAGGGCTGGTGGCTCACCACAGGGCAGGGCAGGGCAGGGCAGGGCGGAGCCTCACCCTTGCACAACTGCAGCTCCTCCTGCAGGGCGGTGCTCGAGGACAGGCACCCATCCTCCACGTGAGGCGTGAAGCAGAACTTCTCCAGGGTGGGTGCCAGCTGCTCCTGCTGCCGCCGTGGGGCCGCCGAGGCGTGGAGCCCCATGATGTGGGCGCCTCCGGCCACCGTGCTGTTCAGACAGCTGTTCACCACCACGTCAACCGCTGTGGGGACGGGCGGGTGAGTGCAGGCGAGGGGCGCCAGGGGCACAAGGCAGGGCTGGAGACTGGGGGCCGTTACCTTGGGCCTCGCCCTGCAGCGGGTACACCTTCCGCTGGTGGGTGGCGGGGTCGATGCGGATGGCGGTGACGCGGGTGGGCAGCAGTAGGCTGCGCTGGCCAGAGGCCAAGATGAACACCTGCAGCATGGTGTCCAGGAAGGTCACCCAGCTGTCCCTCCACAGCAGCCGGCCCGAGGTGCCTGCACAGACAGCCCGGTCCGCTCAGCAGGGCCCCTTGGCACGCGGGCCGTGGATGGAGCCACGCGCACACCTGCCAGGGCCCGGCGCCCCACAGCCACCCTCCCACCTGGCTGAGCCGCAGCACAGCCCCTCCTGCCTCCCGCCCCACCTTCGAGGCTGGTGTCCAGGATGCCCTGGAAGTGGGGGCCGTAGTCGTAGCCGCGCAGACGCAGCTCCTTGTATGAGTCCGCCTGCGTCAGGCGGAAGGCCCCAGGGTCAGTGGGGGCAAGGTCTTCTGGGTGGTCGAAAAGCGTGGGGTCAGGGTCCTCCCACTGGTACGCCTTCCCTGCGGGCGGGCGCAGAGGGGCCTGAGTGGGGCTGGTGGGCAGGACGGCCGGCAGGCAGCCCCCTCCAGCACACGCCCTGGCCGCTGCCCCACTCACCGCTCACTATCAGGTTGCCGTTCTCGGATACCTCAAAGGTGCGCGAGGCCTCCATGAGCCGCACCTCCAGGGGCACAGTCCCTGTGGAGTGGCGGGGGTCAGAGGCTAGAGGTCAGCTGCCCCTCCACCAGCCGCCCCCGCCTCTGGCCCCAGCGGTCTCCCTCACCCTTCTTGGGCAGGATGGTAGCCTGGTGTATGGTCACGTCCTCGAACACCACAGGCGTCTGCTCCACAGCCAGGCCCAGGGTACGGGCCAGTGTCTTCCAGACCAGGTGCAGGTAGCCGGTGGCAGGAAAGATGACGCGGCCATCGATGCAGTGGTCCACCAGGTAGTGGTCGGGAGACTCGGGGCTGGCGTCTGCAGGTGGGCACGGCCTCAGTGCTGGCTCGCTCCGGTAGGGACAGCCTTCTGGCCCACCTACCCGCCAGCCCTGGGCCTGGCTCACCGATGTTGTAGACGGTGGCCGAGGAGGAGCTGGAGCCGTTGGGGAAGTCCTCCGCGGCAGGCACGTCCCACGTCTGGCTGTGGTCCCACTTGATGTGGGGGGAGATGAGGGGCGTTCCCCGGGGGGCCGGGAACTCCACAGGCGGGAATAAGGCATTGGGGTTGACGTCAATGCTGGCAGGGGAAGGGAAGTGAGTGGCATACCTGGCCTCCCCCAGGACCTGGGGAGCTGGCTCAGCCGGGGGGCCAGGGCTCAGGGCACCCATGGGCTCTGGGTCCGGCCCACCTGCTGCTGGCCTGGGCCAGTGAGGGGCTCCCAGCCGTTTGCGCCGCCCACCGTTCCCTGCTCCGGGGGAGAAAGGGCTGTGTGGTCCCCGGGAGGGTAGGGTAGGGTTGGGTGGGGAGGGGAGGGGACCCACCCTGTGAGGTGGACCTTGCCCACGCCGGCCAGGAAGAACTCCAGGTTGTCCCTGTGGTCCTTCTTCATCAGGGGCACGATGGTGCAGCTGGGCTTGAGGCCACGCTTGAGCACGGCCTGTGGACGGGAGGGCGCTGGGTAACCTGCCGCCCCTCGCCCGCCTGGACCAGCGCCCCTGTGCGGGCTGGGTGCGCCTACCTGCAGTAGCGCATGGGGGGCGATCTCCAGCACCACTGCGTGCTCGGGCACGTGCCGCAGCGCCTCCTGGAACAGCACGGGGCTCACTAGATTGTTCACGTTGTACTCGGCGGAAGACGTGCGCGCCAGGCTGCCCTGCCACTGCGCCTCGGGGATGGAGGTGCTGAGCCAGCGCGCGGAGCGGGGCTGCGGCTCCCGGATCACCTGCGCACACGGCCGGGTCAGCACCGAGGGCACGGGACAGTGGCACCCCGGCCCTCCGGCCAGCCCAGCCCACCTTCTTGAGCGCCTTCAGCAGCGTGGGCGCGATGGCCTCCATGAAGTAGGAGTGGAAGGCCATGCCGCCTGTCCGCACCTCCTTGGCAAACACGCCCTCCTGCTTCAGCTGCTCCACGAACTCGGACACCGTGGCCTGCGCGTCGAGGGGCCCCTGGTGAGCTCTCCTGGGCCGCGCACCCACCGCCGCGTAGTCCACCCGCTCCGGTCTCGGAGCAGGTGGGGGTGCCCGGAGCCCACAAGGGCAGGGGGAGGGACGGGGTAGGGGCCACATGGTGATAGGTGCAAGGGACAGAGGAGCCTACGAAAGCCACAGGGCTCACCTGTGGTCCCGAGATGGTCACCGTGTCCTCGGAGTTGTGACAGGCGGGCACCACGCCAGGCGGGCAGCGCTGCTTACACTCCTCCCAAGACAAACCTACGGCAGAGCAAGCCTCAGAGGGTGGCCGTAAGGACCCCGAGCCCTGCCCAGCAGGCCCTTCCCTGCCACCAAAGACGTCCAGGGCGTCAGTGGTAATGACGGGGGCAGTAATGACAGCCGCTGAGCTGAGCCTGCCTGAGGCACTTTCGCCCCTGCTGTGTGATCGTGGGAGCCATTGCGGGGGTGGAGGTGCCATCCCAGGAGGCTCCCAGGTGGAGAGCTGGCTCTCAGCGCAGTAACGATGCCCTGGGGCACGGTCGGGGACAGGGGCCTCAGCCCCAGGATGGGCTGTCCCACCTGACGCCTGGGCTGCCCTCTCCAGCCTCAACCTGCATGTGAGCCCCCAGGGCCCAGGAACAGGCGCTGACATGGGAGAGCCGGGTGAGGTCTCGCCACCTGCTCTCGTGTGTGAGGGGAACACGCACAAATCAGGCTCAGGCCTGCCGCTGCCAGCAAGCTCCCCAGACACAGGGTCACGGGCACAGGGCAGGCTCCTGGAGAGCTATGTAAGGCAGAAGGGGGAGGTGGCGCCTACCTACGGCCGCCATGGCGCCTGGCGGGAGGTTGGCCTCCTTGATGCACTGGCCCCTCCAGTAAGCGGCGAGGACAGCCTCCTCCTGGGACAGGCAGCCGTCGGCGTAGCCACAGGCCACCTCACCCAGGGAGTGCCCGATGATGCCGTCGGGCCTTAGCCCCATGGAGCTCAACAGGTCCAGCAGGGCGATCTGCGGGTGGGGATGAGACGTGTCAGGCCGGCCGGACCCCTGGGCCACCTCCACCCACCCCTTCTGCCCTCCCAGGCCACCTGGTGGGAAGGACCCAGATTGTGTCCCACATGGGGCTCTAGGGCAGTGTGGGCTGGATGTGACCAGGACCCCCGGCCGGCACCAGGCAGGTGCCCAGACAGGTGCTTGGGCCCCACCTGGATGGCCGTGAGGCTCACGAAGGCGTGGACGATGTCGTCGAAGGTGTTTTCCTCTGTGCTCAGCAGCAGCTCCGACACCTTCAGGCCCAACGGCTTCACAGCCTCATCAGAGCGCAGGATGGAGTCGCGGAAGCTGCCTAGGCGCATGAGGCTCAGCCCCATCCCACACCACTGTGTGCCCATCCCTGTGCAGAAAGCGCGTCAGGGAGGCGGCCAGCAGCGGCAGCCCGCCACCCTCGCCCTGGGAAGGGGCCCGCCCTCACACATCTCTGGGCTGCAGGCTGGGCTCACCGGAGCAGATGAACCATAGTGGGCGCTCGCCGGCAGGCACCTGCTGCACCTCCCAGCCACCGCCCACGCTGCCCAGCACGGCATAGCCCCTGAAGGGCATGGTGGCTGTAGGCGTGGCCGCGATGTCATTCAGCATGCACACAAAGGCCAGGTCCTGGCTGTGCTGCTGGCCCTGCTTGAGCAGGTCCTGCACGGCCTCGGGGGTGCGCCCGCTGGCCTGCAGCAGGCGGGGCAAGGCTGCGTGTGGGTAGGGGGCAGGGGGCGGCCGTGTGTTGGGCTGCAGGATGACGTGCACGTTGGAGCCGCCAAAGCCGAAGGAGTTGATGCCCACGTTGCCACCGTGGACGGGCAGGGGCCGGTCCACCACCTGCAGCCGCCCGTCGAGGAGCGCAGGGATCTCGGGGTTGGGGCTGTGGAAGTGCAGGTTGGGGGCCCACAGCCCGTGCTCCAGCGACAGCAGCACCTGTGGGGCATGTGGTGGTGGGTGGCTGCCCCGGCTCCCACGCCACTGGCCCCAGCCAGGCGCAGGTGCCTCCCCAGGATACCCCCATGCAGGCCCAGGGTGGCCACACTGTCTGACACACTTCCCAGCGCCCAATCCAGTCCCGCCATGGCAGGGGTCTGACGACCAAGCTGCTTCAGCCCTGCCCTCTGATCAGTCCCCTGGGTGGGGTGCTCGGCCTATTCTGGGCCCTAGGCCCTCCCCTGGGGCCCTGCCGTCTTCCAGCCCAACGGGGACACCAGAGACTGGCTGTGGAGCTGGACACTAAGGCCCCTCAGCCAGGCCCTGCCCGGGCGTGGCACCGTGAAAGGGGGTGGGGGTGGGGGCCTGGGTCCTTGGCCATCAGGTTCCCAAGCCCAGTGCTCCTGGGGGTCACCCTAAGGGGCCCTATGCGCCTGCCAGTCTGGAAGCTGTAAGGACAGGCGGATGATGTCTGTTCCCACGTCCTGTTGAGACTCCTCCAGCCATTCCCCTCCCTCCCTCCCGCTTCCACCTGAGCTGCTCTTCTGCGGGGCTCTGTGCAGGTTCCACCCAGCGAGGGGCTGCCCAAGCTCCCCCTGCCCCAGCCGCTCCGCCTCTGCTCAGTCAGGCCCTGGCACAGTCCGCTAGCAGGGGGCGTGGGGGCTCTCGGCAGGCAGCAAGCTGAGAGGAGTCCTCGGTGCACAGCCACCTCCTGAGGAGGGGGCAGGGACTGGCGGCCCACAGAGCCCACCCCGCCTACCTTGGCCAGGGCCGCGAGCCCTGAGGCAGGCTCCGGGTGCCCCATGTTGGACTTGGTGGACCCGACCAGCAGAGGGTCTTTGCGGGAGGCACACAGGGCTCGCACGATGCCGTTCAGCTCCTGCGGGTCACCCACCTACAGGAACGCAGGGGGGTTGGGGCTTTAGCCGGGCTGCCGCCCAGGTGCGGAGGGGATGGAGGGCACAGGGCAGAGGCAGGGCTGTGCAGGGGCCTTTACCTTGGTGCCTGTGCCATGGGCTTCGATGTACTCGAGGGACTCGGGGGCCACCCCGGCTGGCAGGTACAGGGAGCGGATAAGCTGCTCCTGGGACTCTCCAGAGGGGAAGGTCACGCCTGTGGAGGGCTCAGGCTCAGCACCTGCCGCTGCCATCCCCACCTGCTGCCCACCGCCTGCCGCCCCTGCCCAGAGCCCACCTTGCTCCTTGTAGCCATCTGTGTTGGTGCCGGCGTTCAGGATGGTGGCGTAAACCCGCCGGGCCAGGGACTTCTTGGTCAGCAGGACGGCCACCACGGCCTCTGAGCGGCAATATCCGTTCCCTGGGGCAGAGCAGAACCTCTCGTGGGGCTTGGCCCACCCAGACCCCTGCTGGGAGCTCTGGGCAGGAGGTACAGGGGCAGAGACTCCCCGGCAGGGCTCCCAGGGGTCTGCGGAGGCACCCACCTGAGTCGTCGAAGGACTTGCAGGTGCCTTCGGGGCTGAGCATGCCCAGCTTCATGAACTGCACGGAGGTGTTGGGCTTCAGCAGCAGGTTGATGCCCCCCACGATGGCAGCCGGGCACTGTCCGCTGCGGATGGCCTGGAAGGCGCTCTGCAGGGCCAGCAGGCTGGAGGAGCAGGCCGTGTCCAGGGCAAGGCTGGGCCCTGCACGCAAGGGCACATGGCGCTGGGGCCTGGCCGGGGCAGCATGGGCTCAGGGGACGTGGCTGGGGGCCCTCCCTGGGAACAGTGAGGTCAGACCCCCATGGGGTCTCCCCAGCACGCGCTGGACACGCATCTTGCGGCTCATGCTTAGCACGTGGGAGGCCTGGGCAGCACCCACCTCTGAAGTCGAAGAAGAAGGACAGCCGGTTGGCCATCATGGCACGTTGGCAGCCCACCATGCTGTAGCCCAGGAGCGTCTCAGGGTCTCGGCTCAGGGCCTCTGAGGCCTCGGAGCCACCCACGCCTACCCAGACGCCAGTGTGTGTCCCTCGGAGCGAGGCTGGGTTGATGCCTGCCAGAAACACGGTGGTCAGGCCTGCAGCCCTCCTGGCCCACTCTAGGGGTGGGGGCCTGGTCTCTGGGCCTCACGGAGGGGTGAGAGGGGCTCCCTCCCAGCAGGACTCTGGAAGGGGCCAGGGAGGGTGACGTGTCCAGCCAAGGGTACAGAGCAGAGCCACAGTGGGCGGCCAACCCCGGTAGGGCCCAGAACTAAGAACCAGGTCAGAAGAAACGGAGCGTCGGGACAGGCAGGCCCAGGAGAGGGCGCCAGAAGCGGCCAGAGGCAGCTGTGAGAGGACAGAGAGCAGCATTGTCCCTGACTCCTTTGGCCCTGGCATCACGCACAGGGTCTCTGAGCCCCTGGGCCAGGGAGTGCCCCAGCTCCAAGGGCACCTGCCCTGGGCAGAGGCGAGACAGGGAAACAAAGGCCGCATGTCCAGTAGGAAAGAGAGATCTGCGGGTTGGGCCTGGAAACAGGAAACGCCCAAGGGACATGGAGCCCGCCAGGATCCCCCGCCAGCCCACTCAGGTGGACAGGGGCCGGCTGGCACCTACTGATCGGGAGGGGACCAGGTGGTCTCCTGAGGCTTACCCTCTCACGTGGAGGACCTTCTATGCCCAGCAGGAGGGACAAGCCCGTGTCCCCAGCCCGAGGTCACACAGTGGAGAGGCAAGGCTGGCAGGATGGGCTCCCCACTTGCAGGCCCCCAAAGCAGGGGAGGGGAAGGTGGAGCAGAGGCTACCTGGGGGGCCTGGGCTACAGGTTGGCTGGGACGGCAGGACGGGAGGGACACAGAGGACGGCCAGTACTGCCTGCAGCTGGGCTGGGGGTAGCAGCAAGAGAACGGATGTGGGGGCTGCTCCAGAGCCTTCTGCTCTGCCTGTCATCCCAGCCCTCGCCCCAAGACCAGCCAGACCAAGACCAAGACCAGTCAGGAGTGAGGAAACTGGGGCACCGGGGCACACCCGGGACACCTCCGGCGTGCAATTGTGAAACCGTGACCTGCCCACGCCTCCCCAAGCCCGCTGGCTCCAGATCACGGGCCAAACCAGGCTGGGGACACGGCCAGGAGAAGGCAGGGCTGAGCCCCATTCTACCCTAAAGAAGCTGCGGGACGTGGGGCATGGCCCAGGCCAGCCAGCAGCTCTGAGGACCCACCTCCATCCACAATGGCCTCGTAGGTAACTTCCAGCAGCATCCGCAGCTGGGGGTCCATCGTGTGAGCCTGCTTGGGGTGCACCCCGAAGAAGGAGGCGTCGAACTTGGACAGGTCCTTCAGCTTGCCAGACCGCCGGGGCAGGCCATAGAGCCCTGCAGGACATGGCAGGCGTTTTCCTCCCCTGACCAGGGCCACTGGGGGGCAGGGGCACCTGAGAGATGGTGTGGGCCCTGGCAGCGGCCGTGGTGGAGTTATGGAGTCTCAGCTGCAGCCAGGAAGCCCAGGCAGCTAAGCAGGCTCCCTGGGAGGGGCGGATGGTGAACCCCAAAGCAGGGGCCAGGGCTGCCAGGTCTGCCACATGGGACCCCAGCCCCTCCTGAGAAGGGCCCGAGAGCAAAGCCTGGTGAGGCACAGCTAGGGGACCCTTTGCTTGGCCTGGCCAGTGCCTGGGCTCTGCCATGCTGACTCACACCCCGTCCGGCAGGTAGGACTGCTCTGCGGGAGATCGTACTGGGTGTGGGAGTCAGGCCAGCCTCCCTAGGGTACCTGGTGTCCTGTCTGCCAGCTCAGGACCCAGGAAGGAACGGTGTGGCCGGAGGGCTCGGGCTGCAGCCCATCACCCATGCTCTGAGCCTAGCTTCTCTGCCAATCAGCAGATGAGGCCTGCTCAGCCCTCGGCCTCCCAGCCATCTGAGGAGCCTTCCAGCAGGCCGAGCCCACCCCCCAGGCCATCCTGGCGCCCTGTCCAGGAAGAGGCTGCAGCCGGGCCTTGCCTGTGGGCGACCAGTGTCTCTGTAGTTGCAACTGGGGTCAGGCCAGCCCCAGCAGCAGTTGGAAAACAGCACAGCAAGAGGCTGCCTAAGGGGCAGAGGTGGAGTTTGAACCTCCCACCTTGAGCAAGCGGAGCCCCACGGCCACTCACCAGCTTTCCACCGCCGGTCATCATCTGTGACCATGTCCACACCGCCAACGAGGTTGGCCCAGAACTCCTCCAAGTTCTCCGACTCGGGCAGCTTCCCAGACATGCCGGCGATCACCACCTCCTCCATGGCTCTTCTGTGGGGAGGGCAGCGTGGCCCCACAAGGGCTCAGCCCCGGTCCAGCACCCCCAGCCTCAGCACCCCAAATGGTGGCTTCTCAAGATTCGCTGGCAAGAATCACCTGACCTACCCATGGGGCCTCAGCGCAGGTCCTGGCCTAGCTGCCTCCCTCCCCACCATCCTACCTGGACAGCCTGAGAGCAGGGCCCAAAATGCCCCCCTGAGAGACCTCTAAGACCCAGGCCTGGGCCCTGCCCTGCTGGAGGGGCTGGGTGCTCTGGGCTTTGGCAGTGGCCTGTCACCTCTGGGGCCCTGCTGCCCCGAGTCCCTAGCAATCAGCTGCCTCTGCAGGGGTACTTGGCTTTGACTTTGCCAAGCTTCAGCCCTGCAACCTGCGGCCAGTGCTCCTGGGCCATCCCTGAGGGTGTAGGGACCTCAGAGTGGAGCAGGCAGGCCCTTCCTGGAGATGGAGGACGAGGCCCCCTCAGTACTCAGCCTGTTAAGAACCAGCAAGGAAATGCAAAGACCAAACAAGCCGCATCCCAAAGCAGGGTACAGGGGCACTCAGCAGCCACTCACCCCAGGCCACATGGAGAGGCCCCCACATTAGGAGTGGGGCCTCCTGCCCAGGCCAGCCCAGGAGCTGCAGGGTTTGGGAGGAACCCGGTGGGGACACGCCTGCACTCTGGGTGCCAAGGCCCGGCAGGGCTCTGGGGAAAGGTAGCCCCTGCTCCATGATGGACTGACCCAGCCAGTCCGACCCCTCCAGCAAGGTCCAACCTGGAGAACCACTCCTGGCGAGATGCCAGGCAGGTGCTGCCCAGCTCCAAACACCTGTGCAGGTGAGGCCTCAGGACACTTGCTCGCCTCCCTGTACCAAGAGCACAGCAACCGCCTGGGGCCCAGGGCCCTGAGACGTCCACAGAGGAGCCCACGCCACTGGGCTGCAGGTCTAGCAAGGGGGCTCCTGTGCAGCCTGAGGCAGAGGGGCGAGGCCAGGGCTGTTCCAGTCACTTCCACCAAGGCCCCAGGGCCTCACCGCCAGCCCAGTGAATGGAGGAAAGCGGCCACCCTTGGGCGCCCGGCCGGGCTGTCGCGGCAGGGAGATGGTTGCCTCCCACCGAATGAATAAAGAGCCCTTGGCCGCCGAGGCACCGGCTCCAGAACGCGCCGCTCTGGTCTCCCTACTTGCTATTCACGCGAAGTCGGCGGGAGGTAGGGGGTGGAGACCCCCGCGGCGCCCAAGTTGGGGGCTGATCGCCCCCCTGCGCTTCGGCCCCCGGCGCCCGGCGGACGGAGAGGCGGGTCCCCTCCGCGCGCTGCTCCCTCCCGGGTCCCGCTCCACTGGGCCTCGGCCTTCGGGAACCCGAGGCGGCGGCGGCCCCGGGGCCTTTGTGGGGGCGGGAGGCCGGTCCGGGCCGCCCGGGGACGAAGATGGCTGTCCGCGACTCTCCCGGTCCCGGGCCCCGCCGCCGCCCTCCCCGCGCCGGGCCCGGGCGCCCCGAAGGGGCTGGGGACACCAAGCCCGGGCAGGCCGCGTGGGGACCCTGCTGCGGGCGCGCAGGGCCACGCGCTTCCCGAGGCCGGAGGACGCGGGCCCGCGCCGCCCCGCGAGAGCCTCCGGCCCGGCCCCGCGAGCCCCGGCCCGGCCCCGAGTCCCCGGCCCGGCCTGAGCGCCGCGGCCGTACCTGGTCTGGGCGCGGGCGGCGGGCGGCGAGGGCGGGCGGCGCGGAGCGAGGCCGGGGCCGGGCCGTCTCTCTGGCTCCCTCTAGGCCGGCGCCGGCGCTATTTAAACCGCGGCCATCCCCGGGCGGCCACGCCACATGGGCTGACAGCTTGGCTGCGCCGCCCAGGCCAATGAGCGTCGGGGCTGCGCCCCGGGACCCGGCGCGCCGCCGCCGTGGGGTGATGCCCGTGCGCGCCGCCGAGCCGGCCCGCGCGGGGACGCGCCTGAGGGGGGAGGGGACGCGGGCGGCTCGCGGGCATCCCCCGCCCCCGACTTCCGTTCCCCGCCCCCGTCCGGGTCCGCCGGCCACGTGTGCGCCGCGCGAGCGGCGGGACGGGGCGTGCTTGGGCCACTCCGGGGGCCGCGCCGGGGAAGCAGGGCGGGCGGTGGGCGCGGCCCCCACCTCAGAGGCGAGCGCGCGGGGTCCACGCATTCGCGGCCGCCCGCTCCACGCCGCCGTCGCTGCCCGCGCGGACACGGGGCGTGGCTCCCGCGGCGGGGGCCAATCGGGCGCCGGAGGCGTTCGCGCGGGCCCAATGGCGGCGCGCGGGTGGGCGTTGCTAGGCGATAGGGTGATGGGCCGCGGAGCGAGCGCGGTCGTTGACCCCGGAGGGCACCCCGCGCGGGGTTACTGCCGGTCACCGGTCCTCCGGGCCTGGCCGCGCGGGGTCCCGGTGGACGCCCACCGCCCCGCGGCCCCTCCTTGGCAGCCGCCTCGGGGCAGGGATGGGGGCGGGCCAGACGGGGGCAACTCCAGGGCCCAGCGGGGTCTGCCCGGACGCCCACCTGGGGGGATTCGGACAAAGGAGCCGCTCGCTAACCCGCGGGTTCTCCAGGCGCGCGGACGGAGGCTCTGCCCTGCCCCGCGGGCGCTCCTGTGGTTCCCCCACGGGGGTGGCTCAGAGGGGTCCCGCCCTCGCCCGCACCGCGAGACACCACCACCTGAGGCCACAGGCGTCCGACTGGCGTCCTGCTCTTGGGGCTCAGGGCGGTGCTCGGCTGCGCAGGGGCCTGGGGCCTCCCTGTCCCGGCACCCGCTTGCCTCTCTCCTCCCTTTCGGGGCGCAGGCCTGCGGGGTGTGGTCGTGGCCGGGCCACACGGGAGGCAGCAGGTGGTCAGCTGCAGTCCTGCACAAGGCCACTGGCCGCTCCTGCGGCCAGTCGCAGGTCGACGCAGCGGGAGGAAGGGTCGGGAAGGACAGGGAAGACAGGGCCAGGTCTGACTCCTGAACTGCGTCCTCATTTGAGGGGCTTTTCTGTCTTCAGACTTCAGGGTGAGGCCATGCGGTCAGCCTAAGGACAAAGGCTTTCCAGGCACCCGGCATCGGAGTGGCCAGGAGCAGCTGGACCGTGCTGTGCAAATGCCCCTCCCAGTGCCTTGGACATCCCAGACCCATCTCGCCACAGCGCGCTGGTCAGTGGTCAGCAGGGCGGTGCCTAGGCCATGGGAGCTCCTGATCTCACGATGGGCCAGCCAGAAAGGAGGCCCCGGGGCTGCGCCACGGAGGGCTGAGGACTTGCCTGCCTGCTCTCAGCTTCTACAGAAGGTGACAGGCAGCTCAGCTCACTTTCAGCTAAAGGAAGTCACAGAGCCATGCCTCATTTCCAGGGGGGCACCCCCATTCCCATTTGTGTGTTTACATGAGCAGATGAAGACAGCCAACCATAACGCACAGGCCAGCAAGAGCAATCTGCAGCCCTGCCTCCTGGGCCCTGTGTCGGAGACTGCCAGCGGCCACCACTGCTGTGCCAACTCTCCTGCCTGCACACCTGAGAGCCAGGAAGGCAGATCTCACTGTCGTATTTTACTCGGGGACAAACTGAAGCTGCAAGTGTACATGATTCTCCGAGGTCGCACAGCAGGTTAGGACCCAGAGCAGCCCTCCCCCCGACGGTCCTCCCAGAGAAGCTGTCTGCCCGGTTCAGAAAGGAAAAGGCTGCCCGAGGGCACAGCAAGGCCGAGGCCACTCCGCCCCTGCCCTCTGCTGCAGGCAGGCATGACCAGGTGCGGGCACCAGCAGAGCAAAGGCAGAGGCCCTGGAAGAATGCAGGTGGGACATGGGCCCCCAAGACACCCCGTGTGGCGGTGACCATGATGTCAACTGCAGAGAGCGTCTGTGCCAGTGTGGAAGACCCAAGACAATCCTCGTGACGTGCTTTTTGATCGGGGGTGTGGTGTGTTCTTGTGGTACCTGTAGTGACCGCTGGACAGGCGTCAGCTCAGGTTTCTCATTCTTGCAGGTGCTGGCCATGGGTACCCATGTGTCAGGGACGTTTCACCCTTGTCCTCCATGGGGGATGGACATGGACGGCACTGCTGGGACCCACTGTCCTGGGTCGGCCCCCACCCTGCCAGCACCGACATGAGCAGTCCAACACACTCGAGTCACAGGGGCCCACCTGGCTGTCAGCCCACCTGGGCCAGGCTCACTTGGAGCCAAGGTTCTCATTCCCGGGAGGACCCCTCACATGGCGCTCTTGAGAAAAGCCTGCTTTGCAGGTGGGCATTCTGCCCTCCACCCCTACCCTCTGCCAGGCTCCGGGGAAGGCTGTACCGTCCAGGACACCGCCAGCGTGCAGGTGTCTGTGGGTGGTGACACAGGCAGGCCAGGCTCTGGCACCAGCACTTTATACTGTTTCCCAAGTAGGACAGGTAAACACCAGCCAAGCAGATGTGTGAGGGGACACCTGGGTTTTAATGTGCTCTGCGGTGGGTCCGTGGGTGCCGCACACTCCCAACACCTGGTAAACCGCGGGCCCTGCGCTCCCCTGGGGAGGCTGCAGGTCAGTCCTTCATGTTGTAGTTACGGATCTTGGGGGGCCGCTGGCCATCTCTAGCTTTTTCAGGATGACACTTGGAGGTTCTGGTGGGCTTGGCCTTTGACTGGGCTGACACCTTCATCCCTTGGATGGCAAAGCCCACCTGCGACACATCAGGGCTCCTGACAGCCTCCTGGAGACGGGGGGCCACTGGCGGCGCTGGGAGCCCTGCCAGGGAAGAGAAACAAGACAAAGGGCAGTCAGGCCTGCAGGAGGGAGAGCGACCACACGGCTCACCCTGGTTCTGCTTACGGAGGCCTGGGCTGTGCCTCGGGGTCCTGGCTTGGGGCGCAGGCACAGCAGGTCCGGGTGGATGCTGGGCAGGGCCTGGGCCTACGTGGACAGCAGGCTCTGAGAACCTGACCATTTCATGATGGGTCCCACGGGGGCACAGGGGCGTGGGGTCTGGGGTTAATGCTTGACTTTTGGCCCCAGCTCCTGTCAATTCAGGGCGTCCCCACCCTCTGAGACCCGTGCCCTGCACACTGCTGCCCGATGGGCACAGCTGGCGGGGGCCTGTGGAGAAGCTGCGCTCACTGGGCTCCTCTGACCCCCCAGCAGGCAACGCCCGTGGGCCGGCTGGGCATAGGCCAAGGACTGGGGAACGTGCCACATGCCTGGGCCAAGGCGCCAGGGCAGCCCTCCCGCAGTGGCGGCCTTGAACATCTTTGCACAGGGGCACTGTTGCGAGCTTCTTTATCCTGCCAGCTCTTCTCTAGTTTCCAAGTTTTTTGAATTAAGAATGTATTTATTTCGGAAAACAACAATAAAACGTCATTAAAATCCACGGTTGAGAAATCCATGGTTGAGATGTGAACTCAGAACTGCCTCTCCTTGGAGGCTGGGGGCCTGACCCCCACCGCCAGCTCGGCAGGGACCCCTCACACTGGGAGGCACACCTGGGGGTGACGTGCATGCCGTGTGCCCAGCGTCCACTGAGCCGCCACCCCATAATTGGTGTGACAGCTGGAGTCTGGCCTGAGGGGGCTGGTATGGGGTCTGTGCTTTGGGGACATGCGTGGTGACATACTGCTTCTCCGGGTCATGGTTGTGGGTCCCCCTTCCCTTCTTGGGCTTATCCTGATACCCGGAACCAGCAGCCTCATGGGATTACACCCTCTGGCCCCCTATTGCGGTCCTGGGGGCCCTGGACACCCCCTCAGCTCTCCCAGCCCCAGAGGAATTCCTCCTCTTCCTGCAGAGACTCCCCACCCCTCTCTTTCAACAGACCCCTCCGCCCTCAGGTCCCACCCCGCCCCACCCCGCCCCACCCTGCCCTGAGCTCTGTTCCCTGGGTTTCCTTCCGGCAGCCGCAGCCCACGTGGAAGGCAGGGGCGTCCCATGGAAGGGGCTTCAGCCTGGACACCAGGGTCCTCTCTGACCAGGTCCTGGGGTCACCACTATAAGCCTGGGGGAATCTCCTCAAACTCGGGGGCCTTGCCTGTCCCTCCCCAGGACACAAGGGATCTGGGGACTTAAGTTGAGAAATTGCTGGAGGCATCTTTGCAGAAAGTGAGGTTTAGGGAAGAGGGCAGTGCAGACCCCAAGACCCTCTGCTTGGGGGGCCGGAGGAGCTGGTGCTGAGGGCGAGAGACCCCGTGCTGCTTGGGGAGGACCCTCTGCTGCCCACCTGGGAGAAGCAGGGTCTCTGCAAGGGGGGACAGCCAGGGAGATGGCAGGCTGGGTACAACCGGTCACCTGTCCTGCCGGACGCCGGGCAGGGTGGCCCCTGACTCACACCAGGAACTGGGTCAGAGGGCACCCAACAGTCCCCTGGGCA